>OX276378.1:7370678-7970678 GCA_946251855.1 Alsophila aescularia | reverse complement strand
ATGCTTTTTCATCTAGTTGTGAGCTACCCTTTCATCGGAATAGCTAATCGAAAAATGAGTGAAATATTCATTGCAAAATTCCAGGAATAAATACATACATTGATACATACAAGAAAAGTAAAATAACTTTTAGCTTTTAATAAGCAAAAGAAAAAAGAAAAGAAAGTATTATATTTCATGCATTTCCATCGAGTTGTGAGCTAACCTGAAAGTTTCAGCTGGATAGCTAATCGGGAAGTGCTAGTAATTTGAATTGCAAGATTCCAGGACAGAAATACATAGATAGATTCATAGATACAAAAGCTTTTAAAAATAACGAACAAAATTAAATAAAAAAAAGTTAACTGCTGGTTATATATAGTGTGCAGTGTTGGCCCATCATCCAACATGCTGGCGATTTATTGCGTGTCACATGTCATGATGGTTCTTCTTCTTGAGTCAACATTATGATCAATTGTAAATCTTTTGTCAACTTTATATTATACTAACTGCGCCCCGCGTCTTTGTCCGGGTATTCTACACTAATATTAGAAAGGAAAGATTTGATTGTTTGTTTGTTTGTTTAATGTAATGGATAAACTCAAAAATTAAAAGACCGATTTTAAAAATTCTTGCACCTATAGAAAGCAACATTTTTTAAAATTTCATACATATTACATTATTTTAATTTACTACATTATTATTTTAGATATCTTGACGAAAATTGCAATAACGCAACCCTAGCTATCAAAAATACAGCATGGAACCGAAATAATAACAAGTCTGTCAAGTACGTGAGTAATAATGCATTTGTCTATGGTCAAAAAGCACTACTGCCAATGATTTTGAATTACGCTTACTGGCGTATTTTTAGAAGTTACTCGAATGTTTGTATGAATTGTAAGCGTGTGTGTGTGACTCCTTCATGCTCAAACGGATGAACAGATTTTGATGAAATTTAGAATGGGCCTAGCCTATATCCTCGAATAACACGTAGGATACTTTTCATCATCATCATCATCATCATCATGCTTCATTCTCAAACGGCTGACGGGATTTTGATGAAATTCAGGATGGAGATATATACTTGTACCCTGGAATAACTCATAGGATACTTTTCATCATCATCATCATCATCAACATATTTCACTCTCAAACGGCTGAACGGATTTTGATGAAATTCAGGATGGAGATATATACTTGTACCCTGGAATAACTCATAGGATACTTTTCATCATCATCATCATCATCAACATATTTCACTCTCAAACGGCTGAACGGATTTTGATGAAATTCAGGATGGAGATATATACTTGTACCCTGGAATAACTCATAGGATACTTTTCATCATCATCATCATCATCAACATATTTCACTCTCAAACGGCTGAACGGATTTTGATGAAATTCAGGATGGAGATATATACTTGTACCCTGGAATAACTCATAGGATACTTTTCATCATCATCATCATCATCAACATATTTCACTCTCAAACGGCTGAACGGATTTTGATGAAATTCAGGATGGAGATATATACTTGTACCCTGGAATAACTCATAGGATACTTTTCATCATCATCATCATCATCAACATATTTCACTCTCAAACGGCTGAACGGATTTTGATGAAATTCAGGATGGAGATATATACTTGTACCCTGGAATAACTCATAGGATACTTTTCATCATCATCATCATCATCAACATATTTCACTCTCAAACGGCTGAACGGATTTTGATGAAATTCAGGATGGAGATATATACTTGTACCCTGGAATAACTCATAGGATACTTTTCATCATCATCATCATCATCAACATATTTCACTCTCAAACGGCTGAACGGATTTTGATGAAATTCAGGATGGAGATATATACTTGTACCCTGGAATAACTCATAGGATACTTTTCATCATCATCATCATCATCAACATATTTCACTCTCAAACGGCTGAACGGATTTTGATGAAATTCAGGATGGAGATATATACTTGTACCCTGGAATAACTCATAGGATACTTTTCATCATCATCATCATCATCAACATATTTCACTCTCAAACGGCTGAACGGATTTTGATGAAATTCAGGATGGAGATATATACTTGTACCCTGGAATAACTCATAGGATACTTTTCATCATCATTATCATCATCCCTCACGAGAGTAAAGCCATGGGGCGCAGCTAGTCAATAATAAAAGGTATCCTAAATGTTATTCCAATGTTTTTATTTGTTAGCGATTCCAACCAATCTACCAAATCTATCTTTACCAAATTTATCTTCTTTTTTTTATCTATCTTTTTCTTCCTTTACTTAGGTTTATCTCTGTATTGTACAGTGTCTATGTTCAAAATTTTATCGACATCTGTTTGGCCGTTTTGGATTTATGATATTCTCGCGATTATTTTTTATTTACGGTTTAAAAAGTATTCTATTTTTAACTGTGCATTAAATTTCATATTAATCGGTTTATCCATTTTCATGTGATAGCGAGTAAACCAATCTACCAAAACTTTCCGGATTTTCCAGGTGATCTTTAAATTTTCCGGGATTAAATTATACTAGATTGATCTGTGTTTGTACCCCTCTACCTCCCCCACCCAACCCCCCCCCCCCCATTTCCTGCCCCTCGACTCTATAACCAACCTGGCCTAGCCTATAGTATAGCCGGTCTCTGTTGTACAAAATATCTACATATACCAAGGAGAATGCGCAAAACTGCCCCAGCTCCGGGGCGCTGATAGTACCTATGTACATTTTATATTTATATTAAAAAATATATTATTTTTTATTACGGTCTTGGCAATCTTTTGACCACGATCTCACCTGATGGAAAGCGATGATATGTATGTGATCTCCCTAATCAGTGGCTAACACTGAAAAATATTGCCTGAATGATGTAAAAAAATATGACATAAGTTCCACCAGCGCCGGAGCTGATGCAGTTTACTATGAAATTTGCGCATTCTCCTTTGCATCAAAATCGGTTCAGCCGTTTTGGCGTGAAAACAAACAAACTAACAAACAGACGTTTCACTTTTATGCACTACTGGGAATGGGGATGGGGTTGGCGATTATTGTATGTACACTATATCTTGGTTCTCTTACCCGCGGCTTCGTCGCGCGGACTACAGTTTATCGCAAAAAAAGTTATCGTTATTCTTGGATATTAAAAACCAATGCACCAATGCTCTTGATGTTTTTTTGACAGATTTGTTATTTTGTTTCCATGGCAACCGTTCCCGAGCGAGTACCTGTACTTTGCGACTAATTTCAGTTGTAAAGCTATTGCAATCTTGTAGCAATAGATGTCACTTTTTAAAAGTTAAAAGCTTTTACTTAACTTCACTTGTATATATCGATACGTCGGGGCTCAAAGGGCGTATAGCACAAAACACGACTTTCCAGGAAAAGCAAAAAACGATAAAAAAATAAAAAAATGCGAATATATTTATTGTTTGTAGTGCTACCTCAATATAATCAAGCAAAAGCTCTTAGAATTAGTTGATAATTCATGTAATATCTAAAAAAATGCCTCACCCTAGTCGTTACAGAGATAGTTATACCTATACGACCCAAATAATAAAATAAATTTGCTTTACACCCCTCAAAAACTACCCTGTGCAAGAATTTTAGGACGTAGGTCTAAACTATTGTACAAAATACAAATTACAATTAGGGTAAAGGCCACTTGCGTGCTACCTGAAAATGATTGTTTCATTGTTTAATGTTCTTAGATTTTGATGGATCTTGAATCTCTGTTTTGTAGCATTTTTTTCTTCGGCATGTGCTTCTTGGACTTTTTGTCAATATCAGTCATTGTTGTTACTAAAGGGAGTTTTTGAATGAAGCTCCTCACGTGACTTTTCGAAGCTTGTGTATATTTTAGTGGAGCGTTTGGTGTTCTATTGTATTTTTGGGTAATGCCCTAAAAGCATGTGATACAGTGTAAGACATGTATTTTTGAGTAATCGCCAGAGTATTGAGCAAAAACTTTTGACATACTTGCTTGTAGACTTCGCATGATTAATTAAATACTCGTACGAAGCATTTCTTCGATTGGAAGAACTTTATTTTTTCTCCTTTTTATCGGAACTAAGTTAGAACAACGTACTATCCAATCCCATCGCGCTGAGAGTCTAAACCCTAGAAATGTTAATGCAAAGAAGTACGCCTTTCTTCATCGATGTCATATCATCCTCTGGCACATTTGCCACGAATATATGTATTAGGTTTCATTGTTTATGCCGGTGCAGATTTTTCACTTTGGTTTTCATAACTTTTTTCTACATATTTTAAGGCCTTATTAGTTTTACGTCTATTAACTGACATCTCTCCTTTTTAATTTTCTTTTTCTCTAGTTTTTACGTTTGCACGTTTCCTAACTTTCTTCTTCTTCATATTATTGACAAAGTGTTCCTTGCTACTGCTCGAATCTGATCCTTTTCAAAACTTTCACAATTGTACCTTTCTACCTGATGAGAAGTCTTGTTTTTCTTCGTCGAACAAAACGTCAACAAAATATTTCTTAGCAGTTTTGCACCTCTTCCTTTTTAGGGATCTCTTTGTAGAACCATTATTATTTGCGGATAATATTCTTGTATCAATTTCAGCATGAATAAATGCTTCATTTAAAGTAGCTTTGTGAATTTCAGGGCTAATTATAACATACAATGCAGTTTAAGGCGTATGATCTTCAAATAGACTTATATTTGTTGCATCAGAATCTGACTTGCCATCGCAAGTTCTAGGCTCAACACTTCTTTGAGCGTCAGATGGTGCTGCTGCTGTTGGTGAGTATAAAGATTGCTGAAGAGATCCGTAAGTAGTAGTATCCGAGTTGTCTTAACAGATTTCAAAAAACAGAATCTTTGTTATCAGACGGTGCGGCTGCTGTACAAGGTGACGTAGTCTTAGTTGAAATTTCAGCAGTGGTCGATTTTTTAAATAATATCTTTTAAAACCTATGTAAATCCTTTTGTTTGGGTTATTATTACAGCTATCTATTTTAGGAGAACTAGTTTGATGCTCATTTCCAAAATATGTATGCAATCGAGGAAAAGTAACCGTTGAAGTAACGATGTTGTCATCTTCGCCACTTGAGTGTATTTAAGTAGTAAAAGACAAATTGGTTTTCGTTTGAAATATAGTAAGGTAGTAAGTAAAGAAAAATTTGTATCAGTTATGTGCTTTACATCCTAAATCCTTACAATACATTTCATTTACAACCTAGACGATTATGTCATCATGAATAATTGTGATTTACAGCCATAATTAACAGAAAATCTGTATTAAGCCCTAACATTTTGGGAAGTAAAGAACATTTTTTCGCAAATTTCGCAAGTTTGAGTATACAGTTCGATAGAGATTAAAAAACGGAACATAATGGTGTAAATAACTCAATTTGACCAAAATGTGCTATACGCCCTTTGAGCCCCGATGTATCGATATATATGAATCTATCAATTTATTTCTAGAGCGATGGTGGCCTAATGGTTCTATAGTGCAATTTAGAATCCAACGATACCGGGTTCAAAACCTAGGCTCCCGCACCAATGACTTTTCTCAGTTATGTGCGTTTTTCCATCGCTCCGTGCTTCGGAGGGCACGTTAAGCTGTCGGTCCCGGCCGTTATTGGTTAATAGCAGTCGTTAAGCCATGTCAGAGGCCCTCGGGTGGCCTGACAAACTCTGACATCAGAGGCCAGCACTACCTCATACGACAAACAAACAAACAAACAATGTATTTCTGTCCTGGAATCTTACAACTCAAATTACGAGCACTTCCCGATTAGCTATCCGGCTGTACTTTAAGGGTAGCTCACAACAATAGTAACAAAAAAAAAAAGAAAGAAAAAACAAGTAAAAAAAACAACAACACCAAACACAAAAAAAAAGTTTTTTTTCACCTTATTTTATCAATCTGGTGCATAGTCTAACAAGACATATGTCTAACAAGACATATGTCTAACAAGACATATGTCTAACAAGACATATGTCTAACAAGACATAGTCTAACAAGACATAGTCTAACAAGACATATGTCTAACAAGACATATGTTTAACAAGACATATGTTCAAAAACTAAATCCAACTACCCGACTACGGTTGAGGAAAAAATAGCCTATGACACTCTTGCGATGAAGACGAATCGATTGATACCACGCTTGTCAAAATTTAACCAATAGGGGTGACGCTATGGTAATACAAACATACATAAATATATACATAAATAAATACAAACGTAGACTGTTAAACTCATTACCCTTCCCATGCTTCGCCGTAGACGGGTAAAAACTAACATCATGGCACTAAGTATAGCCGGTTTCTTCTCGTTTTTTAGGTAGTCTATACTAATATTATAAAGAAGAAAGATTTGATTGTTTGTTTGTTTGTTTATAATGGATAAACTCAAAAAATACTGACCTAATTTTAAAAATTCTTTCACATGTAGAAAGCTTTATTATCAGAGAGTAACACTATTAGCATTTTATTTATCAAAAAATTAGAGTTCCCTTCCAAAATTGCAATAATATTATATAATATATTTATATTTCAAACACAATTTTAACAGAAAAATGTTTAAAGGATTACTCCACGTTCTCATTAGACGATCCATTGAACGAAGTTCGTGCAATTTTTCCAGATTCCCTCACCTTCACCCTTTCAGGAGGATAGCAATTATCCAACTTTTTGAAAGTTTGTAATTACAAATCAGGTTTATTTACAAAGAAAGGTAATGAATAGGCATTTCTGTGAGTTTGTCAGCTTGAATATCAGAATTAATTAGAGAGGTCGGCTTGGCCACGGCGGAGTATTTATTCACAGTACTCAAGCTCTGGAAATGTTAAGATTTTACCAACGCACACAGAAACTTATTTTTGTAACGAAAGTAATTGATTATTGTACACGACTAACGATTTAATTTTACCACATAGACCTTAATTATTTTCTTTAAATACACCTGCAAATTAGAGTGAACCTCCAGTTAGTATCTATATAAATAAATTTAAACTATCGCAGAACTTATTTTAAACTATCGCAGAAATTATCTTAAACCATCGCAGAAATTATTAAACTGTATAGCTGTTCCATCTAAAGAAGTCGGGTTGGTCATGATTGTGTGTGTACTCGTAGATACATTGTTTCTGTGTGCGTAAGCTCGAGAGAAATAGCACAGCAGCAGCTCGGGTGATTACGCTTACGCACACAGAAATAATGTATCTACACACACAATCAAGACCATTCCGCCTTTGTGAGATAGAACAACTGTTACTGTATAGTCCTTCATTTATTTCAAACTACGGCCATAATACGTTTTTCTTACGTACTGTCAATCTTTTCAACTCAAATGATTCTGAGCATGTAGACATGATGTTCTGTTTTAAGGAAAGAAGGTAGGTAGGCGCCCTCATAGTGAAGAAGATCAACCAAAGTCATAAAGGGCGACAGCGTTGCATTCCGTAGTATAATTATAGTATTTATACTACAATTTCATATTGAGTACTATATAATATCGTTTGTATAGGATAGTACTCTTATATACTATAATTTGCCCAAACACAAATTTCTTACACTCATCCTCATGCATGTGAGTATGGCAACACCAAAACCCACAGAAGTCACCAGCCATTTGATCACCTGGCTAAATTTGCTCTAGATTGCCTTGTTCTTCTTCACGCAAATGCAGACTGCGAGAGGGTTTTTAGCAAAGTAAAACTGACAAAGACAAAAACACGTAACAAACTGGCAACTCAGTCGATTGATGCATTATTGCAGTGCTATTACGCAATATTGATCATATCGGTTTCAATCCGTCAAATTCATTAATGCGTTGTGATAGAGTTGAAATTGCTATGAAGAAAGTGACAATCTGATTGAAATCAAGATACGGAATCGCACTGCTAGTAGCATCACACGTGAGCAGCAGTGCTATTAACGAAAGCAAGACTAGTAAAAATTGCATTGGATTTGAAGCAACCGACAATATAATGCGTCGAATTAATACTAAAGACGATGTTTCCATCGAAGAAATAGCAGATGTTGAAATAATTCTGTCATAAAAATAATTGTAAATAGTTATTTATGTGTTTGTTACATTGCTATTTAAATAAAGCGTATTTAAAAAAAAACGTACTATATTTTTTGCCAAAAACTATCTTTTTAATTTCCATACCCTATAATTTTTTGTCAGCTCGGATGCAACACTGCTTAGCGATCGCGCCGACTTGTCAGTGCAACAACATCGTATTTACGAGAGAGGAGCTCTCGACTTTTTCATTAAAAATGACGGTTTGTACAGTGAAAGGGTGTCATAACCAATCAGCAAAGCACAAGAAAGATACTAAGATCGGTTATCACGTGTAAGTACAACACTATAGCCTACATTTCTTGAGTAAGTAATCAAACATTACAGAAAAATAAATCGTAGTTTTGACTGACGCCATAATGGTTTTGGGTTGCAAGGTATTAAAAAAAAAATTGCCGTTATTGAAGGTTTTGTTGATACGTGATAATTATTAATTGACTTTTGTTAATACATTATTAGTTTAATGTTGCTAGAATATGAAAAACTAAAAAAAAAATATTTTTGTGGATTATTCACACATATATATAAAAGTGAAATCGTTTATTTGTTAGGGGAGTTTTAACGCAATAACGGCTAGACTGATTTTGATGAATTTTGGAATGGAGATAACTTATACTCTAGAATAATACATAGGATACTTTTCATCATCATCACCATCATCATCATCATATCATCATGCTTTACTCTCAAATGGCAGAACGGATTTTGATGTAATTTAGAATAGAGATAGCTTATACCTTGGAATAATACATAGGATACTTTTCATCATCATCACCATATTTCACTCTCAAACGGCTGAACGGATTGTGATGAAATTATTTGGAATAGAGATAGATTATACCCTGGAATAATACATAAGATACTTTTCATCATCATAATCACCATCATCATACTTTAATCTCAAATGGCTGAACGGATTTTGATCAACTTTGGATTAGAGATAGCTTATACCCTGAAATAAAACATAGGATACTTTTCATCATCATCATCATCATACTTCATAGGAACCCAAGTAAGTACTTTGGTATTGCTAACCAAAGATGGTTATTTTTGTTGTTGCCATGGTATAATAACGTTATTATTTTTTCTTCGTTTTTAGTTTCCCTTCAGATCCAACAGAAGCGCCTCGTTGGTTTGAAAAAATAAGATTAAATCGAAACGAAAGTTGTTAAGTTGTTGGAAGCCAAATAAAAACACCAAAATATGCACCATACATTTCAATGACAACGTAAAGTATGTTACAAGAAGCGTATGTCTAGTAGGGGACTGATGGGGACTGATAATGATGATGATGATGTTAAGTGATGCTGATGTTTTAGGATTCCATACTTCAACAGAAAAACAGGAACCCTTATAATGAAGGATCACTTCGTTGTCTTTCTGTCTGTCAAGACCCTTTTTCATAAGAACGCGTGGAGGTATGAAGTTGATATGAATATCAAATACTCAAGTTTACAATCCCTCAGAGCCGTGAAAAAATCACGTTAACGTTAACGTTATCAAAAGATACGTCATGTTAACGTTATCAAAAGATAATGTCATGTTAACGTTATCAAAAGATACGGCCGTTAAGGCCTCATATTTTAACACTCGCAATGGAATCAAAACCTATAGAGTACTTCAATTTTACTTTGAATCATGAAATTTGGCAAGAAGCAATGCAAAGTAAATGTAAAGAGAAAATCCATAAACCGTAAAGATGAAATTGTATCACAAAAAAAAGGACGGAACCCCCCGTGCGAGAGTCCGACTCGCATTTAGCCGGTTTTTTAAATAGATGGCTTATTTTTATTTCACCAAGCAACCCGTCATCCAATAATATCAAAGCTCATTATATCGTCCGCGAATCAATAACTCATCCATCAACTTTCTCTTACCTACCTACCCATTTTGTAATTTCCTTATTACGTTCTATTGCATTTAGTAACCCTCCAATCTTTAATATACGGTATCATAATAAATATGAATCAATAAAAAATATGCTAAAATAGATCAATGTGATTCCTCTAGCAACATTATTTCTTTACTTGTGTGTGTCGCCGAGCGTCAATACGCGGTCCTTACGCGTACATAAATAGAGTTTGTTCCTTACTTTTTGGACGAGCGCTTGTCGGTACCTACCTTCTATAAAAGTAGGTATAGCAGCAATGCTCTTGACGTTTTTTGCCGGACTTATTTCGTTTCCATGGCAACCACAGAACATTATGTGATGCCAACCATTCCTTACAGTGAGTAATCAACATTTTCCAGTTTTCCCGCGGAATCTTTCAATTTTCCGGCATAAAAGGTATTCTATGTTTTATTCTAGGGTATAAGCTGTCTCCATTCTAAATTTCATCAAAATCCGTCCAGATGGAACCAGATGGATGGCTGAACGGATTTTGAAGAAATTTGGAATGGAGACAGCTTATAGCTTGGAATAACACATAGGATACTTTTCATCATCATCATTATCATCATAATGACCATCATTATCTCATCCTTTACGTGGTTGAAACCACGGGGCGCAGCCAGTATTGAATGAATGCATTCGTCGAAAAGAGGTTTACATATAGAATGTACTATTTTTTAAATGTGAGCGCGACGGAGTTGGCGCGAATTTAAAAGTCATTGTGATTGAAAACTGTTTACATGTAAGTGAACAATTGTGATATTGATAGGGGGTTTTTTGAAAAAAATCAAAATGTTGTGATGTAGAGTTAGATTTTATTCTCAATCTTGTGTATCTTCGAGTGTTAATGTGTAATATTGGTGGAATATTAACCATTAGGTGTTCGTTAACGTGCACGAGTGCGGGCAAAAGAATCAAACGCAGAAATAAATGGCATTTTGTGATTTTTCCAAATCTCCCTCGGAAGTTTCAGTAAATGTCCACCATTTTACTGATTCGTGACTTTGACAATAATTGACTGTGACGTGACATTACTTTAAAATATAATACACTTGACATTGGCGAAATTGCTAGTAGGCCAGTGCCTCCGCAGAAGCCATCCAAAAAAAAGAAGAAGAAGAATTGTGATATTACTTTGTAGTGGAAAGAAAAGCAGATTACTGACACTCGCTCAAGTGACTCCTTGCTGCACTCGTGGTTTTAGAGCCCTCGCTAAAGCTCGGACTCCAATCTAACCACTCGGTGCATCAATGAGTCACTTTCAGCTCAATGCAGTATCTACTATTCCATTTATTACACAAAATATTTAACATCTGAGAAACTACATGAGTGCGTTATTGAATGCTTTCCTTGAGTCTTGTGAATGTAGTGTTCAATCTAAAGGTGGCCGTGGAGTACTTACTTAGTCACAGATGTCGTACTTAGTTACACTTTCTCCGTACTTAGTTGCTGTAGTCCAAACGACTACAGCGACTGACTATTGCGGCACTAAATTATGCGGCTAACGTCTGTACTACGCAGCGACCAGTAGTCCAACAGACAGTATTTACTTATGCATGAGCATCTTCTAAAAGCTGTAGTACTGACTTCACATTACCCTGTGCTGACTCTCTCCATCTAGGCTGCACTGTAATTATCGAAAAACACTCAACGCTCATATTTCGTGTTTTATTTGTTTCCCGGTAATTAATTAGAATCACGGAAATATCTTCAATAAAAAAAAACATTCGAGATTCTATTCACACAGAAAAAGAGTCAAGTAATTAATTTCAGAAATAATAATTGTGGACCCAAAAAAATAGAAACTGACTTGTATACACCGAGACATTGAATTCGATATTTATCTTAAATTCATGTATTCAGTCCATTGTTTAGAATCGGTCCACAGCATCCAAAAAAATATTGACAAGCTGAAGCTGTAGCTAATGTCTATTTCACTAAACATGGGCCGAGGAGCGCGGGTGCTTCGTAGGACAAAATAGTACAAACTCCGGCGCTTTTTTTGAGACTAACTATGAGTCGGTACAAATTCGTATCTCTGCTAGGAAGTATTACACGGTGCTCCGCCAGGCGCACGATCGTCCCTTATTGGTTTTCTCATGTCGCAGGGATAACAAGTTTGAATGTTGACCTAATTAATAATGCCTAGTTTTATATTTTAACAGTTACTAGCTTAACCGCTCGCGACTTCGTCCACGCGGACTACAGTTTATCGCAAAAAAAGGTCCTACTTACGTTCTTCTAGGATATTAAAAACCAATGCAAAAGTAGATTTAGAATAATTGGTTATGGCCTCCGTGGCTTGTTGACTTAATCTGTGGCACCAACGCTTTTGATGATTTTTGACGGACTTGTTATTTCGTTTCCATGGCAACCGTTCCTTACAGCGAGTATTCAACATGTTCCAGTTTTCCCGTGGAAACTTCCACGGAATTCGTGAAATTTTCCGGGATAAAAAGTATCCTATGTTTTATTCTAGGGTATAAGCTATCTCCATTCCAAATTTCATCAAAATCCGTCCAGCGGTTATTGCGTGAAAGCTCCCCAAACAAACAAACAAGCAGACAACGTTTCACTTTTATTTTTCGGTTTGAAAACTGATCTGATCGAAATGGATCTTATTTAGTGTTGTATGTTTATAACAGGGCTTTCTCTGTTTTTAAAGTCCGTAATCTTCGCCCGTTATTCCTACTTTTCTTCTAGTTTTATTTAAGTACCCGGGAATCAATGAACCCGTTCGTCTATTAACTGTTCAATTGATTGAACTACTGAGATTTTTAGTCTCACTAGTTCAATGAAATTCACTACTCTAATCGAGACTATTAGCTAAGGAAATCGAGAACAAACTAAAATTAAAATTAAAAGTATATATAAACCCCGACCCCCCAACCCCCATTATAGCTAAGAACCATCTCGTTTACCTCAGCTTTGAAACATAAAAAACAGCAGCTAGATCGGACCATTAGTTTGGAAGATACGATTTTCACCCCCCTTTTCTCACCTCCCCCTTCTCCCCTCCTCCTTCTCTTCTCCCTTTCCCCATAGATCTGAGAACCATCTCGTACACATCAGCTTTCGAACAGAAAAAATTGCATCCATATCGGTCCATTCGTTTGGGAGCTACGATGGCACAGACAGACACACACACAGTAATACACACCCTAAACTTATAACACCCGTCTCTTTGTTCGGGGGAAACAAAAATGAGGTCATATGGATTTATCCTTTATTAAATCTGAAGTCTGAATGTTGATGCAGTTGAAATGGGACCAAAATTAAATTACTAGAAAAAGAATTATCCTACTTTTTTTTCATATTTTTTTTTGCGCTCCGCCATAATTAAATACATTCCGTAACCCGTAACCTCCATTATAGCTAAGAAGCATCTCGCCCACATCAGCATTGAAAAATATATATATTAAAAAAAAACTTCTCAAAGTCGGTCCATTGTTTTGGATCCCAACCGGGAGCTAAGAACCATCTCGATCAAATCAGCTTTCAAACAGAAAAGAAACCGCATCAAAATAAGTTTATTCGATTGGGAGCTACGATGCCACAGACTCATACATACACACTTTAAACTTATATCAGCCCTGTATAGATCCATTAGGGATCTTAGCACTGGATCTCACGAGAATGATCGTCTTTTCGAGTTCGGGGTTAAAAAGCATCATCCAAATTCGTTCAGAAATTCTGAAGGTTTAAGAAGTACATGCATAAATATTTTTGTATTGAGAACATCGTCCTTTTGGACGTCAATAAAAAAACAGGTAGATACTTGCCGTAGCCAGATTAAAAAGTAAGTAAACAAATACTGAATTTACCGCAATAAAAACCACAGCCTCAAATACTCAAATCCCAGTTTATTTCCCTCCGCAGATAGTAAAAGACAAGGCATTAGAATCAAGTAAAGGAGGTCATTTCGTGCCATTGTTTTAGGCGAAGCAATCCTTCCCTTCGCCCGAGGGATTATTGTTGCCCAAATAATTTCGTTCCCAACTAAACGTGATAAAATAAATAGCGTTTCCTTTCTTCTATATCGAATCATTTTTCCATCACTCTCCTAGCTCGCCGTTCTTAGCAATTAATTATTCCGCGACAAATTATTGTTGCTCCACTAATGATGTTTTGACGAGGGTCCTTTTATTTGCGTTCGCTGTGATTTTTACCTTTTGTATGGCTTCCATTACATTACGGCGTTTACGACTGCAGTGACTTGCTTGTTATGTGTTTAATTAATTAAGTGTGGGTGTGCCGAGGTTTGAAATTGCTATTTTTTCGTTTTATAACCACAATTCGAAATGTTAATTGGAGTGCGGTCTTTACCTATTTTCGAATTAATTTCTGTTAGAAATTGAACAAACCTTTTGACACGAAGCGGCTTGTTTTAATTAGTATGAATTTCATATTCATACTACTAATATATAACTAATATATTCCTAAAGTGAATGCGCGGCTTAACTACTCAACCGTTCATTCATCAGAAAATTTTGCACACAAGTTTTCAGGGCAGAAAAGGACAGGGCGACTTTCGTCCCGGTTAGTATTTTTTTATTTGTTGAGAAATATCTATTTCACCTCACAACGTAGACATGGGTTCTCGGTCTACGCCTCACAAGCTCGGAAAGACTCTGTTTGCAATCTGAGCGCAAAAGTCGTAGAGAGAGTATCAAGAATAGAGATGCTCCACGCGTATACTGAAAAAAGACGGGTATAAAATACCAACAATTTTAGGGTTACCCGCTTTGCAAAATAAATACCCTGGTGAGCAACAATATTCAGCGGCAAATTTATATTCGGCCCAAATTATAAAGTAAGTGTACAACAATAAGGGGATAGTTGATTTTAGCCTGGTAAAAAAAAAACGTTAATAAAATAAAATATATATTTGGTATAATTCCGCACCAGTTACCTAGCCCCAAACTAGGATAAACATACGGATATTAACATCCATAACTCGGAAACAAACATTTCAGCTCAACACACAAATGATTGCATCTTGCAGGATTCGAACCTGCGACCGTTTGATTTCGTATCTAGTCTCGTCTCTAGCCATTTGACCAAAAATGGAATGGTACAAAGTACACGAAAAATATAGATCACGCTAATATTATAAATGTGAAAGTTTGTCGGTGTGTGTGTGAGAGAGAGAGAGTTATAGTATGTTTGGAACTCCTTCATGCTGAAAGGATTTGGATGAAATTTGGTATGAAGGTAGCTCATACCCTGGATTAACACATAGGCTACTTTTTAAACCAACAAAAACAACATTTCATGTAGGAAATTGGGAAACCGCGGGGCGTTGCTAGTGTTAATCATGATGGGCTGACTACACAGTATAGAACTAGTAGCTCTGTGAGCTGTAGATTTCGCACGTACAAACTTTTTTGCAAACAATCTAGCGGTGCACAGTAGCGCCATCTAGTTACCTTATTATAATACTAATATTAATAAAAAAGTGCTCCATCAATCTCTACCTAATAGGTAAAGGACTGAATCCACTGGTAGAAACCTAAAAGTGAGAAATTTACTGCATTTTGAGGAGCTATTCTGCTCATCACGTCGAAGATCCTCGTCAGATCTTCACCAAATTTTAATGAGACTAACTTAAAGCGAAACCTTTCAAATAAAAAAATAACCATCTAAATCGGATTTAATATGGCGGAGATATTTAGTAGCCCCCTTTTTACCCTTTTTTTGGGGTAAGTTCTCCCCTCCCCCATTTAGAAATCCCCGACAACTAAAAAATTCTTAAAATTTGCTTAACCTGTATACCAAGTTTCGTCTAGATCGGTTGAGAAATGCGACCTGTAGAGCAGAACAGCCGGAAATCTGGACAGACATACGGACATACGAAAGATTTTTTTCAGAAGCTGAAACAGAGACGCTTCGCTCGCACTTCATTAACTTACTCAATTGTAGGTACAGAACCGATTCGTTAGAACATCTTCTTTTCAGTTTTTCAGAAATATATTGTGTCAAAAATGTTTTGAATAAATATATGAGAAAATTGTTGAAAGCCAGTTAGTTCGATCTGTTACACTGTTCCGTAACTTTCTTATGGTCATATTTTTAGGAAATCTGGGAAAAACTAAGAGGATTAAATTAGGAAATTGACAGAAATAATTAATTTAAAACAATTTAATTCCATTTTTTAGTAAAATTTTATATTTTGGTAGATTTTTCACCCACACCGCACCTTTAACCGCACATTTAACCCCAAACTAAGCAATACTATGGCAACTAGCCGCTATCAGTGATCTATACTTTTTAATTTGTAAATAAATACTTATTATACATCAAAATACCCACACACAGAGCAAACAACAATTATTATTTTACATTAGATACTTTAAATTACCCAGTACTTGAGTCGTTCATTTCTGTTTGATTCTATTTGATTCTATTTGATTCTATTTGATTCTATTTGATTCTATTTGATTCTATTTGATTCTATTTGATTCTATTTGATTCTATTTGATTCTATTTGATTCTATTTGATTCTATTTGATTCTATTTGATTCTATTTGATTCTATTTGATTCTATTTGATTCTATTTGATTCTATTTGATTCTATTTGATTCTATTTGATTCTATTTGATTCTATTTGATTCTATTTGATTCTATTTGATTCTATTTGATTCTATTTGATTCTATTTGATTCTATTTGATTCTATTTGATTCTATTTGATTCTATTTGATTCTATTTGATTCTATTGGATCTATTCTATTCTACTCTATTCAACTCTATTCGACTCTATTCGACTCTATTCGACTCTATTCGACTCTATTCGGCTCTATTCGGCTCTATTCGGCTCTATTCGACTCTATTCGACTCTATTCGACTATTCGAATCTATTCGAATCTATTCGACTCTATTCGACTCTATTCGACTCTACTCGACTCTATTAGACTCTATTCGACTCTATTCGACTCTATTCGACTCTATTCGACTCTATTCGACTCTATTCGACTCTATTCGACTCTATTCGACTCTATTCGACTCTATTCGACTCTATTCGACTCTATTCGACTCTATTCGACTCTATTCGACTCTATTCGACTCTATTCGACTCTATTCGACTCTATTCGACTCTATTCGACTCTATTCGTCTCTATTCGACTCTATTCGACTCTGTTCGATTCTGTTCGATTCTGTTCGATTCTTTTTGATTCTGTTCGATTCTGTTTGATTCTATTTGATTCTATTCGATTTTACTCGATTCTACTCGATTTTATTCGAATCTATTCAATTCTATTCGATTCTATTCGATTTCAATACAAGTAATCTCACCAAAAAATCACTTTGCAGCCTTGCATAACAAATAAATATTGTTTTCTTATTTTGTATGGGAATAAACACTTCGAATGTCAAGTGACAGGTGTCAAAGTTACATATGTAAAAGTGACAGGTGTAAAAGTGACAGAAGTCAGCAGGTGAAACCTAGGGGCGCAGCAGCGTGTCAGTGGGTAAAACCGCGGGGCGCAGCTAGTAATATTATAAAAGCTAAAGTAACTCTGTAAATATGTTTATGACAGAACCGAATTTTGAACCCATGAAATTTGGTGTGGAAGTGGTTTACTTAGTACGCCTTGGAAAAGAACATGAAATATTTTTTAACGGGATAAGGTATAGTCCACGCAGACGAATGTGCGGGCGAAAGTACCTAAGCCAAATTTTTCATGTTGTTATTAATCAAAACGGTGGGTGACCTGAGCTGTGACGATGTGACTCACAGAGCAACCAGGCAACTTTCTGCAAAAGCGGAGCTTTTTTTTTTTTCATTTAATTTGTTTACAGGCAACAAAAACGGTTCAAACAGATTCCGTGTTGACAAATGTGGATCGATCCAAAATATAATTTATTTATCAATTTTACTCATAAGACCATTCTAATGTTACGTACCTATTCTTATAAATAAATAATTGATGAAATGAACCATTCGTATCCCTCATATGCTAACATGCTAAATAAATAATTGATGAAATGAACCATTCGTATCCCTCATATGCTAACATGCTAAATAAATAATTGATGAAATGAACCATTCGTATCCCTCATATGCTAACATGCTAAATAAGATACATCGTGTATTTAAATTTTACATTTAAGGTAGGCAACCAAAGAGTGTATTGATTTTTCTGGTACTTCTGCATGCTATCTAGGGTAGGCTAGTCTATGTAAGGAAATAATATTCTAATAATTAGTTTAATTAAAATGAATCATTTTTTTTTTACTTCTTTTAATAAAGCACTTTCAGTACGACTACGGCGTCTGATTTTCTAACTCGTACCACCTATAGACTAAGTCGTACTTAGGATAAACTCTACAGAATATGTAATAACACGAATTCACATAAAAAATTTATTACAAACTACTCAGTGTAAACCAACTTACATTCTGATTATTGACCTTAATAACCAAATAAATTACACATAGAAAATAAAATTAATTTGTATAGAAACAAAAAAAAAACCTTTGTAAGTTTTAGGTACCACTACGGAATTTGCTACAAGTACGACTTAAGCAAAGAGGTTTTCAAAGTTTCAAACCAAAATACTAACATCTCAAAATTTTCTACCGTTTGAACGTGCCTAAATATTTGCCAAAAATCAAAAGCAATAGACGGTAACAACAAAAATACTTACTACTTGACAAACATATTCCTCATTGGAAAAGCTTACGGATGAGTGAAATATTTTAATGACAACTGTGGAAAAAACCTCCTGTTAATTATTTTTGCCTCGTGACGTAGTATTATTAGGTATTGTGTTCGTGAAGCCCGCCAGACACCCTATTGATTTTGTTGACTCTCGTATCTAAATAGTTCAGAATTTCACTACTAGATGTCACTATTTATTATTGTTAGCTGATATGTTACTGAGGTATGAGTTAAGCTATGGTACGACTTGAGCAACTTTACACTATTCCTCCCTATTCTCCCCTATTATAGATAAGAACCATAAACATAAACATATAGAACATCTAGTTCACACCAGTTTTCAAATTGGTCCATTCGTTTGGGAGCTACGATGCCTCAAATAGACACATACATACACACCCTAAACTTATAACACCCGTCTTTATTGAGTTCGGGGGTTAAAAATTGTGCATTGTTTTCGTTTTTAAACATTCATTGTATTTACATTGTACTCGTTTTTCACTTTATTACGGTTCATTTAGTGTTTATTTTGTGCGAGCGACAGAGCGTGAGCGAGATATGAGGATCGACGAACCAACAATAAATAGGAATAATGACTGCCATGTTAACATTTCGCCAATTTATTCCCAACAGGATTATTAACTCCGGCTTTTTCGGTTCACTTGGCAACTCATGGGGTATATTCTATGGGGCATATTCCATCTTGTTACGCAAGCTAACATGATTTTACAAGTTAACTGTTGTTTTTATTTGAGTAGTTTGGAAATTGCGACTGTGTTTTATTACACGACTGCCAAAAAATGGAGTGTAATGTTTTTATTAGGATTCATGTATGTGAGTTTCTTTATTCCACCATAACTTTTAAATACCTGAACAGATTTAACCGTATGAGGTATGGTGGCAATATGACTCAATTTTCAAATGGAAAAAAATAAACTTCGTATTTTACAATATGGTTATCAAATTGACAGCCTTATATTTTATTGGCATAAGTTCTTTTTTGGCATGGCAGGCGTGTTTTTTTAGATAGTTTATCTATACTTATAATAAAGCCGCAAGTACCAAAAAAAAAACTGTAAAACCTAACCTTAAAATAGGTAACTGAACAAGAATATAACATTTTTAAAAATTGAATCGGTTGCAATGTTGGATAGCTGAAGGTTTGACTTAAAACTGGGGTACTGATGATTAGATGCCGAGCAATCGATAAAAAACTATTTGACGGCTTAACGAATTCTGAAGTTATGTGTAACAACTTCATAGGTTGCTCCATAGGCAATTTTGGTCCTGGAATAATAACACTTATGGGCTTCTTTTAAACAAAACGACCACACGGGCAAAGCCGCGGGCACAGATTGTTTATTAATAATAATTTGTATTTGACCAACATTCTTGTTAAATAATTTGAGATACACCAATGAGGTACATACAATATAATTAACTATGTAAAATCAAACAGATCTAAGGTACCTATCACCAGATTTAAATGAATTTTTGCTAACCTTCGTTCGTACTTGCTACTATTTATTCAAAGCAAGTACGAACGAAGGTGCAAAGTCGCGGGTGCGGGTGACGCAGGTGCGGGTTAAACGCGTGGTCAATCCCGTTTTGTACTAATAAATAGTTAGAGAAATCCTTAGCTACCCTTGAAAAAACGAGGGCAGAAATTAAAGAAAAAAAATATTTATCTATTTTTTATTGCTTTTTCGCCGATTTGTAAGCTAGGTACCCTGAAAACTTCAGCCGGATAGCTATTCGGGAAGTGCTCGAAATTTGAATTGCAAGATTCCAGGTTATACAGAAATACATGGATACATAGATAGATACATAGATGGTTACATACATACATACATACATATATATACATACATACAAATGAAGTTAAACAAAAACTTTATGCGGGAACATATTATATTATAATGCATTGCTTTGTTGTATGTGTCGTGGCGATATCGTAGAATCGATAATTTCATTGTGTTTTTTAGCCTGGTATACCTATCTATTTGAACACATTTGATATCATGAAAGCCCTGTATTAATGATGTTTTATGATTTGACCAAACGTGGATTAATATATCATTAAAAGTTAACGATATGGTCAGTTTTAGCTGGCCATTTCATGAAATTATCAATTTTACGATATCGCCACGACATGCTTATATACCTTATAGAAACTATAATGATACCTTAATATGTATTACATGTAATATACAACCACTTACCTTGGTTCATACATTGTCATGTGCTTGCATATAGCAAAGAGCCATATTTCGTGGGTCGCATACATTTTGTCAGCATTTGGTCACGCATGAATGAGCGAAACGGGTATTCTGATAGCGTGCGCTATTGTGAAAATGGTTTTAAAAATAATTGATACATGTGAATAAATTGCACCTTTTATAAATATGCTTTAAATGCATTTGAGACTTCGTAATTGACGTAAGATGATTCAGTCAAGTACTTGCCAAATAATTCATACAGTTTCATCATATGCATGCCTATTTTTTTTATCCAACTATGACATTGAAAAGTAAGGGATACGAGTTCAAACTAAAAAATTGGTCTGAATTTGCTCGCAACAGTGTCTTAAGCTATTTTTTACCCGATCGTAGTCCGGTTTTACTTTTTTGAACTTTATATTTTGTTGCAAATAAATTATTATGATTATGAACATGATCTTCATCAACAGCCTGTATGTATTAGTCCACAGCTGGACATAGGTATCTTCTAATGTTCGCCGCTTGGCTTTTTATACGCTTTATATTAGCTTCACTTGTATGTTTGTATGTTTGTAACCAACTCCTTTGGACGCTATTTTGACCCACTTTAAACGGTCAGATTTCATTCAAGTTTTGCACACCTGTCAAAGACCGATGACAATGCCGATTCAATTCATTCAATTGTTTTTTTTTTTGATTCGAGAAAAAAAAAACTTAAACGTAGAAAATAAATTATAGTTTAAAAAAACTAAAAAACACGCTTTATATAGAAAACCAAACTAAAAATAGAAAATAAATTTTAATAGTGTAAATAAGAAAAAAATGTTTTATTTAAAAAAATGCGTGGGGTGCTTTTTAAGATACTCGTATTATCGAAATGATAATCCTTCTTCTCATATCTGTCAATGAAATATTTATAACTATTGACCCATGCACCCCACGATTATTTTGAAATAAAACATTTTTTTGTTATTTACACTATTAAAATTTATATTCTATTTTTTAGTTTGGTTTTCTATATAAAGCGTGTTTTTTAGTTTTTTTAAACTATTATATAGTTCATGTAGTTGCTGCCAGTTACTGCTTACACAGTCGCTCGTCCTACACTAAGCTTAACTACACGTGGTCTCCACTCAAAAATTTGCCTAACCTATCGGTAGGTAATCGATTCTTCACCATATGCAGCCGGCCCATTGCCACTTACCATCGATGCGGCTGGCCTATTGCCTCTTATCTAGATCCACTATCTAGATGTATTAAAATTAATTTATTTAAAAACATTTATAAAAAAAGCTTTTATGCAGTAGCTATGTCATGATGAAAATTAAAACGGGCTATCACTATTTAATGCGTATACAAAATTTCATGTCTATGCTGTTAACCGTTGAGGAGTTCCCTAATCTGGAGCCAAACCTGAGAGCATCAACCATGTCATGGTTAAAATTCAAACCAACTAGCATAATAAAATGCGTACACAAAATTTCGTGCCAGTGCTAATGACCGTTGAAGAGTGTGAGCTACCCAATAATATTGCCACTAGATGAAAAACGTGAAGAACAAAAAAGCGAACTTGATATAAATTTCTTATGACTTGGATCACTTTCATCAGGGTGACAATGATTTTATTCTTCTCACTTAAGATACTACTGCGATCAATGAGATTTTACCAATATAAATAGAATATCATTGACTGGGATATAATTTATAAGCAAGTATTTCTTTACCAAATAGTAGCATCTCAATATTATTTACCAAGGAATTAAAAATAAATGGAAATTTAGAGAAGGTAAGTCCAGATAATATTCGCAGTTTCGTTACCAGATAATATTCGCAGTTTCGTTACCAGATAATATTCGCAGTTTCGTTACCAGATAATATTCGCAGTTTCGTTACCTGCATAAATGTGATAAAATATATAAACGACGAATACAATCAAATTTTCTTGAATATACAAATAAAAACATAGTTTGCGTATGCTAAATCACTTTCAAGAAAATACGATATCCTTATCCTTAACAATATATAAAAGTGAAACGTTCTGTTTGTTTGTTTGCTTGTTTGGGAAGCTTTCACGTGATAACGGTTAGACGGATTTTGTTGAAATTTAGAATGGAGATAGCTTATACCCTGGAATAAACCATAGAATACTTTTTATCCGAGAAAATTGAAAATTTCCACGGGAAAACTGGAAAGTAATTACTTAAACTTGTTCTTGCCATCACAGAATGGTCTGTGGTTGCTATGGAAACGAAATAACAAGTGTATCAAAAAACATCAAGATCATTAGTGCTATACCTACTTTTGCATTGGTTTTTAATATTCTAGAAGAACATGGATGCTTTTTATCGTGATAAACAGTAGTCAGCGCGTACGAAGTCGCTGGCGGGAAAACAAGTCTTTAATAAAAAATATGCAAGAATATTTTTTGCAAGAAAAAAGCAAGAATCTGCATGAAATTTAGCCAGCATTATCTAGGCTAATGGAGGACCTACGAAAAATGAATTTCTTTAAATTTCTACCTACACCACTTGTCCACGCTAAATTCCGCCTTAAGCAATAAATTATGGTCATTATACTCTTTTTTGTTTACTACTTGACATCCTAACTAATATACGACTGTTTCTCTATTTATATACGATTTAAGTACATGATTAATTAAACGGTGACCTCTCACAATGAGAGAAACGTTTTTCACACAGTTTTAAATCAAAAATAAGCAGACCTTTATTGAATTGCGTTAAAATAAGTAGGTGTACTTACTTAAATGGAAAATAACATTTGATATTGGGTTCCAAATACTTCGACAATCTTTAACTACACAATACATTACTAACCACTGTTAAATAGCTCGTAGGCAGAAATTGACTAATAAACACTTGATGTTGAAGAACACTGATTTGACAGTACAGCCATTTTGGATGCCATTGCCATCAGAGTGAGATGGAAAACTTTCGTTAGGTGAATAAATTCTGCTTCAGTTTTTTCTTCTAGTGGCAATATCCAGTGTAGTAGTATATAATATTCTTAGAGCTACCCTGAAAGTTTCAGCCGGATAGCTAATCGGGAAGTGCTCAAAATACATAATACATAGGTACATACAAGTGAAATTAAATAAAAGCTTTTAAAAACTTGTAAAACTTTGATGCATGTAAGTCTTATATAAATTTGTAATATTATGTGAGTAAACCACAGAGTAAACGCTCTTCACTGTAGCACGAAATGAATAGTACCTACTGTAGCTGCTATTCCGCGGTGCAGCGGCTTGCCCACGCTAGGCTATTACGAGCGGCCATTTTGAGGCAATGGCCCGGACGCCTATATCACCGGAAAATGCACTGTCGTGTTCAATTTGCTGTTTTGTGTTACAATGACAGCAATTTGGTAATTTTACTCCTTAAACTAAACTAGACTAAATTTCTTCAAATGTAATTTATACCTTGTCGACTTGTTTAGTTTAGAATAGATGCCAGGGGCAAAACGACCTTGTTGTACAAGGTCGTTTTGCCCCTGGCATCTATTCTAAACTTACGTCAATTTAAGCTGCACCGCTTAAAGTAACGTAATTAAAACAGGTTTTTAACACGCTGTCTAACAGCGTTTGGATAAATTCGGACACGTTCTGAGACAGCATTTGGACAAATCGGGACTCTTGACGCGTGGAAAATAAAGTTGATTTTATGCCGACAGGCTTTAGTGATAGTTTAGTGAGTGAGGTTTAGATGCTAGGGGAAAAAATACCTTGTTACGAAGCCAACAAGGTTTAAATGACATTTGAAGAAATTAAGTTTAGTTTAGGGCATGTCCAAATCGCTACCATGCCTTCATTGTAATCACTAAAACAACTACAAACCAATTTTGATCATCTATCTATACTTATAACTACCTAAAGGTCTGTACAAAAAGATAATAAAAAAATGGTCAAGGGTTTTTTAAATTCGTTTCTGTCTGTTTGTCTGTTCACGCATCATGTAAAAACAACTGGACCGATTGCGATGCAATTTTCACTGTTGGATAGGTTAGGGTATGTCTTAAAATCTGGTGTACTTGGTATCTCAATTCGATAAGAAGAAGCCGAGAAAACAATAAAACCTAATGGCTAAATTAAATTTAGTATTTTGTACTTTCAATCCTGGAATAAGGGCAAAGCCACGGACACAGCTAGTTTTAATTAAATAAGGAGCATTTAAATTGGATAGTAATAAAAAAATTAAACATAAACACAGAAAAATGCATAGATGAAATGAGAACCTGTTCCATTTGTAAGTCGGACAAAAATAGAAACTATTTGAAGCTTAATCTATACCAATATATAAAACTGAAACGTTGTCTGTTTGTTTCTTTGTTTGGGGAGCTTTCACGCGATAAAGGCTGGATGGATTTTGATGAAATTCGGATTGGAGATAGCTAGAATGAAACATAGGAAACTTTTTGTCCCGGAAAATTGTAAGTTTCCACGGGAATAATGGAAGATATTTATTACTCGCTGTAAGGAACGGTATAAAGTGAAAGTTTGTTTGTTTGTTTGGGGAGCTTTCACGCGATAACGGCTGGACGGATTTTGATGAAATTCGGAATGTAGATAGCTTATATCCTGGAATAAAACATAGGATACTTTTTATCATCATCATCATCATCATCATCATCCCTCACTTGGGTGAAACCGTGGGGCGATAGTTCGGTGCCATCCGGAAAATTGCCACTAAAAAGTTGCACTGTTCGGTTAACCGGACTAAAAACCGAATTACTGTTTCTAGAAGCAAATGTGCCTCGTAGCCACTCTTTCTGAGAACAGGCTTGATTTTATTAACATTAGAAACGGGCTATTCAACGTGTATTTTATTTGTTTTGAGTTCTCGATATTCAGTTCCATCGCAAGCGCCATGATCACGAGCAAATAGTGACCAAGACATTTTAAAATCCTAGACGATTTGATCGTTATCATAACGAGTAACGAGGCGTGCGCAGAAGGGTCTGGGCGTAAGCCCGCCTGGGGCCAGCATCTGTGCAGATCTTGGTGGTAGTAGCAAACTCTCCAGTGAGGCCGCAGAAGGCTTAATTCTTTATGATAGTCCACCAGTAGGAGGGGTATTTATTAATTTACTAGCTCTGCCTGCAGCTTTGCCCGCGTGGTGATTTCATTTAGAAGTAGTCCATACGTGTTATTCCAGGACCAAAAGTACCTATCGTGTACAATATACCACATTTCTTCAAAACTCGTACGGCCATTAAATAGTTTTTATCGATAGCTCGGTTCTTAATCATCAGATTAAGGTAACAAGTACCCTAGTTTTTAAGTCAAACCAACAAACAAACTAATAGAGACAAGATTTTTAAATAGGTTATATTCTTGTTCAGTAGCTTATTGTAAGTACCCTAGACCATTTTTTTTATTATCTTCATTGTACAGACTTTTTCGTACATATTGCTTTATCATAAGTATAGCTTTACCCCCTTACCTATAAAAAGTTAAGCAATGATTAAGTAATGTTTAGTTCTGCGCAGAATTACTAATCATTGCATAACCATTGCATAACTTTTTATAAGTAGGGGGGTATAAGTATAGATAGAATAATATAATAATATAATATATTCGGGACATTTCCACACCAATTATCTAGCCCCAAACTAGGATACCCTGTGCTATGGGTACTAGATAACGGATAAACATACATAGATAAGAATATTAACATCCATGACTCGGAAACATTTCTGCTCATTACACAAATGATTGTACCTTGCAGGATTCGAACCCGCGACCGTTCGATTTCGTACCTAGGATCTCTAGCCACGAGACCAACCGGTCGTTAAAGAATAGATTTATAACAAGTTTTTATAATTTAAAATTTATAGCTATGGATCGGTGGTGAATTAGAATTAACTATGGATTAAATACCCTTGAATTTTAGCTCATTCTAACCTATTTTCAATTTAAACGTAATGTGTTCCCGTAATGTGCCGTCAAAAAGACAAAGTTAGCGCAAGGCAAGCGGAACTGCGCGATAAAGTTATTGCGAAACTCGCGAAGTTTTGTATAAGTTAAATGACGTAAGAATAGTCTGACTAGAAAACTTACAAACGTGGCCAAACTCAGAACTTAAGGTGAATTGCCTAGACAAACGTACTACCAAAACCATTTGTAATTGAAGCATTTGTCTTACATATTATGATACTAGTCGTGCCCGCGGCTTTGCCCGCGTGGTCATTTCAATTAAAAGTAGCTCATTCGTGTTATTCGACGACCAAAAGTACCTATAATGTACAATATTCTACATTTCTTCAAACTTCGTTCAGCCGTCGAATAGTTTATACACGACTACCCAAAAACATAACACTCCTTGTTATGTTTTTAGCATTCATGTATGTTTGTATGTTTCTAAGTTTGTATGTGTGTGAGTTTCTTTATTCCACCATAACTTTTAAATGCCTAAACAGATTTATATGTATGGTGTATCGTTAGAATCCTTTCATCACCCCGAGTAACATAGGCTATACATTTTTTTGAAAGCTTTCTGTATGGTGGCAGTATAGCACCATTTTCATAATCGAAAAAAAAAATTTCAAAATTTACAATATGAGTATCAAATTGAAGGTCTTGAAAAATAAGCGCATTCCAACAGTATATAGTTTATTGGCAATAACTATTTTTTGGCAGGGCAGGCGTGTTTTTTTAGCTTTTAAGCTAGTTATTTATCGATTGGTAAAAAAAATTAAAAAAAAATTGGTCTTCGTCTAATCGTCGGATTAAGATATAAATGACCTCAGTTTTTCCAACAGCTAAAGCTATCCGCATCGCAATCGGTTCAGTAGCTTTTACGTAATGCGCGAACAAATATATAGACAAAAAGAATGACACGATTTAAAAACGTTCTATTCTTGTCCACACCATTTTTAGTTATAATATCTTCTTTGTACAGGCTTTTTCGTACTTTATTATAAGTATAGATAGATAAATTAGTCAGATTTGTATAGTATTTATCTAGGTCCCCAAAGATATTTTGTTGTCAAAATGCTTCCCTTTTATGGGCAATTTACTGTCCTACAGCAACGGTTTGCTTGCGAATCCAGTTGTATGATTTTTGCTGCTCACGCCGCCCACGTCGGAACGTATTATCGGCCTATTTTGCTGCTCACGCCACCCACGTCGGAACGTATTGTCGGCTTATTTTACTGCTCACGCCACCCACGTCGGAACGTATTGTCGGCTTATTTTACTGCTCACGCCACCCACGTCGGAACGTATTGTCGGCCTATTTTGCTGCTCACGCCACCCACGTCGGAACGTATTGTCGGCCTATTTTGAATACACTGTACAGTCTGTATTAATAGTAGCAAAGCCAAGAGATAAATTATAAATTAAGTCCCGCCAAATACCTGTTACGCATTTTAACTCGAATCGTTTTGCATTAATAGGCTTTAAGGCTTAATGGTATCTAGTTAGAAAGCGAGGTTTATTATAAATGAGCTTAGATTAGATGATCGATTATATGGAAACAAAATTTACTTAATTGTACGAGTAGATAGAAAAAAAAAACTGAAGGTGCATGCCATAAAGTAGCATTACCATAAATAACGTAGTATTTCCGAGATGCTGTAGCAGGAGGTTGAGGTGTTTCCGTAGCGAACGAAACTTAATATATTTTTAAGTAGGTATACGAGTATAACCTAACTCGTAGAGAACATTATATTTTCGTAGATAACGTAGCATTTCCGTAGAGGTCCTAGAATATTCGTAGAAAATTTAGCATTCCTTATAGCACGTAGTGGTTTCGCAGAGAACGTATCATATATGTAAAGAACATAGGATTATTCGTCGTGGCAATATCGTGAAATTGATCATTTCATGAATTGGTAGGCCACATCAATGAATGATTAGCGTTTAACGATATGAGCAGCTAAACGCACGGCTACTTCATGATATGGTCAACATTGACATTAACAAGCATTACAACTTTGTAACTTTAGTGATCATATCGAAGACGAAAGACGAAGGTGAGAGCGAAGTGTAGCGAGCTCCCGCTTTTGTCTTCGTGTTTTTTTAGCTTTGGATACCTATATGTTATATCCTAAAAAACTCTACATTAATGATATATGATGATACTATAAAGTAAGTTTATAAAGTACTAGCTTTCACCCGCGACTTCGTACGCGCGGATTACTGTTTATCGTGAAAATAAGCACCATATTTTTTCCTAGGATATTAAAAACCAATGATAGGTGCTCCAATGCCCTTGATGTTTTTGACAGACTTGTTATTTCGTTTCCATGGCAACCACAGACCATTTTGTGATGACAACCGTTCCTTACAGTGAGTAATCAACATTTTCTTGTTTTCCCGTAGAAACTTACAATGTTCCGAGATAAAAAGTATCCTATGTTTTATTCCAGGGTATAAGCTATCTCCATTCCAAATTTCATCAAAATCCTTTCAGCCGTTATCGCGTGAAAGCTCCCCAAACAAACAAACACACAAACAGACAACGTTTCACTTTTATACTCGTATATTGGTATGGATGGCCAAACGTGGATTGAAATATCATTAAATGTTTCAACGAAATGGTCAGTTTTAGCTGGGCATTTCATGAAATACAACCATTTAATTAAGTTATCGACCGTTTCATGAAACGGTCAATACTATTATATCGCCATGAAATATATAAATAATGTAGTATTTCCTTAGAGGACGTGGTATTTTCTAATAGAAAATGTAGTGCCTAAACCTTCCAACAATGTTATGTAATGTGTAAAATAACTGCACTACACGTATTGCTGTTGAATAATAAATAATAGTTTAAAAAAACTAAATAACACGCTTTATATAGAAAACCAAACTAAAAAATAGAAAATAAATTTTAATTGTGTAAATCTATACTTATAATAAAACTGTAACGGGTCCAATTCTGTACATTGAATATATTTAGATATTTTTTTGGACCTTACTCTGTATTCGATACTGAAGCCAAAACTGTATTTTTTTTATTTTTGGTCTTCTGTCTGTCTGTTCGTCTGTCTGTCTGTACCTTGGAAGTGCATCACGCCGAAACTACTGAATGAATTTATATGAAACTTGGTATGATTTGAGTTCATACTACTAGGTAGGACATAGGCTGCTTTTCATCCCGAAAAATGAAAGGGTTCCCGCAGGATTGAGGTTTAAAGTTATTTCAAAAAACACTTACCACTCTGAAACTACTGGACGGATTTTGATGCAATTTGGTACAGTTATCGTTTATATGATGGGTTAAAATTCAAAATACTTTTTATCCTGAAAAATAAAGAGTTCCTGTGAGATAATGTCTCAAATTCTGTATTTTTTTTAAATTTTTGGTGCCGTTCTATTTTCAATACTAAATCCAAAACTGTATTTTTTTAAGTTCTGGTCTTCTGTCTGTCTGTCCGTCTGTCAGTCTGTACCTTGGAAGTGCATCACGCCAAAAATACTCAATGAATTCAAATGAAATTTGGTGTGATTTGAGTTCATACTTCGAGATAGGACATTGGATACTTTTCATCCCGAATAATTAAAGTGTTCCTGCAGGATAGGCGTTGAAAGTTATTTAAAAGAACACGTATCACGCTGAAACTACTAGACGGATTTATTTGAAACTTGGCACATTAATCGTTTATATAATGGGTAAAAATTGAGGATACTTTTTATCCCGAAAAATAAAGTGTTCCTGCGGGATAATGTCCAAAATTCTGTGAATTGAAGATATTATGTAATTTTTTTTGGAGGCCGTTCTATATTCAATATTAAAGCCAACACTGTATTTTTTTATTTTTGTCGGTCTGTCTGTATGTCCGTCTGTCTGTCTGTACCTTGGCAGCGCACCACGCTGAAAATAATCAATGAATTCAAATGAAATTTGGTATGATTTGAGTTGATACTTCGAGGTAGGACATTGGATAATTTTCATCCCGAAAAAAAGTGTTCCTGCAGGATAGGGGTGGAAAATCCATCGCTCCATGCTTTGGAGGGCACGTTAAGCTGTCGGTCCCGGCTGTTATTGATTAATAGCAGTCGTTAAGCCATGTCAGAGGCCCTCGGGCGGCTTGACAAACTCTGACATCAGAGGCCAGCACTACCTCATACGACAAACAAACAAACAAACAAACAAACAAGGGGTGGAAAATTATTTAAAAGAACACGTAGTACGCTGAAACTATTGGACGGATGTTGATGCAACTTGGCACAGACATAGTTTATAAGGTGGGTGAAAATTATGGATACATTTTGTTCCGAAAAAATAAAGGGTTCCTGTGGGATATGGGTCCAAATTCTGTACATTAAAGATATAGTGTTTTTTTGGAAGTCACACTATTTTCGATAATGAAGCCTAAACGGTATGTTTTTTCATTTTTGTCTGTATATCTGTCAGTCTGTATCTTAGCCGCGCATCACGCCGCTAGAACTCCTGGATGAATTCAAATGAAATTTGGTATGATTTGAGTTCATACTACGAGGTAGGACATAGGATACTTTACATCTCGAAAAACAAGGGGTGGAAAATTATTTAAAAGAACACGTAGTACGCTGAAACTATTGGACGGATGTTGATGCAACTTGGCACAGACATAGTTTATAAGGTGGGTGAAAATTATGGATACATTTTGTTCCGAAAAAATAAAGGGTTCCTGTGGGATATATGTCCAAATTCTGTACATTAAAGATATAGTGTTTTTTTTGGAAGTTACACTATTTTCGATAATGAAGCCTAAACGGTATGTTTTTTCATTTTTGTCTGTATATCTGTCAGTCTGTATCTTAGCCGCGCATCACGCCGCTAGAACTCCTGGATGAATTCAAATGAAATTTGGTATGATTTGAGTTCATACTACGAGGCAGGACAGGATACTTTACATCTCGAAAAATGTATGGGTTCTCACAGGATAGGGGTTGAAACTTATTTAAAAGAACACATACCACGCTGAAACTCATGGACGGGTTTGGATGCAACTTGGCACTGTCTTAAGTTATATGATGGGTTAAATTGAGGACACGTTTTATTCCGAAAAAGTAAAGGGTTTTCTGCGGGATATGGGTCCAAAGTTATGTTAATATTTAAGTAATAAAAAATATTTTTGAATGGTTCTCTATATTCGATACTGAAGCCACACTATTTTACATTTTAATTTTGTCCGTCTGTTTGTCCGTATCTTGACCGCGCATTGCACCCAAACTGTGCTCAAACTACTAAATGAATTCAAATGAAAAAAATGCGCTTGGGTGCTTAAAAAAGGTATTGAACAATATGTTTTTTGTTAATCGAGTCTTTCTTTCTGTTTGCCTGTATGTTTGTTTGTTTACGCATCACGTAAAAACTACTGGACCAATTGCAATGAGGTTTTCATTGTTAGATAGCTTAGGGTTTGATTTAAATCTGGTGTAATTGGTATCTCCATACCAATTGCAATTGGTCCAGTAGTTTTTACGTGATGCGTGAACAAACAAACATACAGACAAACAGAAACCGGATGGAGATCCGGTGAGTTAGAACCCGAGCAATTGATAAAAGTATTTTTGAAGGCTGAAGAAATTTTGTTCTAATGTTGGTATATTGATCCTGGAATAGCACATTATGGTACTTTGAACCTAAAGAAAATACCACGCGTGCGAAGCCGCGGGTACAGCTAGTAAGAAATAAAAGTTTTATTTCAAAAAAATCGTGGGGTGCATGGGTCAATAGTTATAAATATTTCATTGACAGATATGAGAAGAAGGATTATCATATCGATAATATCTTTAAAAGCACCCCTTTTTTTCAATAAAGCATTTGTGTCTTATTCACACTATTAAAATTTATTTTCTATTTTTTAGTTTGGTTTTCTATATAAAGCGTGTTTTTTTAGTTTTTTTAAACTATTATTTATTTTCTACTTTTTAGTTTGGTTAAAATTCGGAAAAAACGCTCTTATAAATAATTATAAGAGCGTTTTTTCCGAATTTTTACATTTTCATCGGGTTTTGACAGTTGTGCAATATTTGAATGAAATCTGACCGTTTAAAGTGGGTCAAAATAGCGTCGAAAGGAGTCGGTTACAAACATACAAACATACAAGTGAAGCTAATATAAAGCGTATAAAAATAAGAATTTCGTATGAAGTAAAAATATAAGCACCGCCATAAGAGTATGTATCCAAACAAATTCAGAGAATCTTCCGTTTCAACAAAGAGTACGAGTGTAATGCATTAACCGTATTTATCCAGTTTATCATGTCGAACACGCAGATATTTTGTTGTTCCCCGGTTTTGACTGCATAATGCTATGGATTTCAATATTTTAATATTTATAAGCATCCCGGTTGTTATTGGTATGCCTCGACGGGCTGGGTGTTGTTATATACGCATTTTTGTGAGTATAGCGGTGATGGTTGTTGTGGGGAACGGTACTTTATTACGACCATGAGATGAACAAGCATTCCAGTGGCAATATATTCTAGGCTGCATGAATTCTACCAGATGTTGCATTAAGTGACACTGAATGAAATGTCTGCTGTTAATTTTTACATACATTTATACAAGTAATTTAAAAAATACTTTACACACCGAGTAATCTAAAGTCAAGCATGAAGATATACCTATCCCCTTGTATGCAAAAGCTTCACGCACATACGTACACTATGTATTGCCTCAACCGCAATAAGAACTCGACCTTGTAAGTCATGTTCATTCAGTCAAATTCATTCATTCTCTCTGAAAATCAAAAGCAATTAACACAAATTATCCACTCAGGCACGCATACGCAGCCAACATTTGCTATGCTTCACTCGTTTATTTGGCGGTGAAGACTCCGACATTTTTCAGACCTACTTGCATTTATAGTGTTGTCTAGGTGCTTTGGGGTAGTTACAAAAATGGGGATATTCCGAAAATTACGAATTACTCCTAACCCAGACAATTTTTTTTCTCTAGCAACATAAATCTAGACGCCATTTTATTTTTCTTCCTCGCAACAATTATTTTAGCTAGCTTGTGATGAATGCGCGTGTGTGAATCTATTTTTCGTTGAAAACGGGATTTTTCAACTTTTTGTGGGTTATTGGAATTTGCCCCGCATTCTATATCTCAGAAACTTGGTAAGTTATTTTCTTAATTGTAAGATTTACAATTAAGAAAATAACTTGGTTTTGGTGCTTTATTTTGTAGTTTGGATATGCTAGCTATCGTTTTTATGTTTGTTTCGGAAATACCCCAGAGGGTTAATTCCGAATGAAAACTGCTTTTCCACCGTAGTTTCGTGAGGTTTACTACTGGACATTAAGTGGGGTAAATCTGAAAATAAAATAATAAAATATGTGTTCTGGCTATACCATAAATATATCACATTGTTTTTTATAGAGGGCTTAAATAGAATGAAAAGGAAATTTAAACTTTAAGTACAATGAGTTTGTATCAGATTGTATCAGGTGAATTTAAAGTTTCAGTCGGAATTACCCCGTGGTATTTCGAAATTACACCTGAACAAAAGAACAAAATACAATTTTTTAAATAACTGTGTTTACGGAACGCAATTACATTTATTTAAATACGTAATCGCAAGAGATAGAATATATATTTCAACAAATAACAGTAACATGAGTTTTTAGTAAACCTGCAGAGATTATTAAAGGAAAAAATATAATGTAATCATCGTGTCAACTAATCAAAAAATAATACGAAATTACCCCAAAGCACCGCACTTACATCGTCTTTTTCTAACATTTTATTTTCTGTCCAGGATTTTTTTTGATTACGGATGGTAATTGAATCCGCAACATCCGTGTCTCTGAGTGGCACATCCTCTTTGCTAATTAAGCCACCGCGCCGTGACCACTAAATAGCTTGCATTGTTTGTGTATGGGCCCAGACCAGACCCTTCTAATCTCGTGGCTGCTGTGAGCTGCGGGAATTAAAGAAATGAGAAGCAGCATTTTTTGTCTTCATCGTCATCAGCCTACATCTGTCCACTGCTGGATGTAGGCCTGTAATGCACGCTACTGAGCTCGGTCTTCAGCTCTCCTCATCCATTTTCTGCCAGCCGCTTTTAGCTGGTCGTCACTTCACCTAGCCACAGGGCGTCCTACGCTACGTTTGCCTAAACATGGTCTCCACGCGCGTCGCGGCATGCAATTGGAGCAATTTTTTTTTTTTAAATTTGCTTTTTTAGAGACCAATAACTCGTTCTTTGTCGGATCACATCATTACGAATCTTCAGAGAAACTCCAAGCATAGCTCTCTCCATAGCTCGCTGAGTGAGTGTTTTCGGCCATGACTGGTAGAACGCACTGATTGAAGACTTTTGTCTTCAGGCACTGGGGCATTTTTCTGTGTAAGTATCAAATTACTTTAAAATGTTTTGAACTATTCTTTTATTACAGCCGCAGTTTCGTAGATTTGTGAATGATTCTAAAATCGATTTTATTTCCAAGATTTTTTCAATGTGTTTTGTCGATTCGCAATCGCATCTGTAGACAAAGGCAAAAGGACGAGGGTACGTTAATTGAGACAAGGCTATTCGTCTAGCCTTTATGTGTGAGTAATAGAATGCGGCTTTGACATAATGAATTCAATTGTGGCGTCAAAAGGACACCAATGGACTACGATACGGAGAAAGGTCGCGGGTACCGCACACATGTTTAGTGCCTCGTATATCTACTTACTATACCAATATAGGTATATTATTAGTTATAACTAATGATGTTATATATAAACTGAGGGCTATAACTGACCGAGCGAGCGCGAAGCGCGAGCGAAACGTCTCCGTTGCAGATTGGGCAATAACTAGCTTAAAAGCTAAAAAAATACGCCTGCCCTTCCAAAAACGAGCTTTTGCCAGTAAATTATATACTGTTGGAATGTCATTATCAAGACCTTCAATTGGATACCAATATTGTAAAATACAAATTAAAAAAAAAAACGAATTGCCTTTGTTATTCGGGGGGATGTAAGGATTCTAACGATACCCCATACGAAATGGAATAAAGAAACTCACATACATACAAACATACAAAAACAAACATACATGAATGCTAAAACATAACACTCCTTTTTTTGGGCAGTCGTGTATAAATGCTTTCGTATATTCAACGGATGTTTGGCTGTTCTACAGGTCTACAGGTCGCATAACTTGGAATAAAGGTTTAACGTTTTTTTTATTTGACGGGGATTTTTGATTGGGGGTTTTTCATCCTCCAAAAACTTCGCCGGCCTAATATTACCGTCTTATTAGATCCGGTTTCTATGATTCTTTTTTTAATTTGAAAGGTAGTATCTTTATGTTGGTCTCATAATAATTTGAATAGAATAGCTCCTCAAAATGCAGTAAATTGCTCACTTTTAGGTTTCTTCCAGTGGGGCCCTTTATCTATTGGATAGGGATTGATGGAGCACCTTAGTTATTAATGTTAGTTTTACAATACAATAACTAGATGGCGCTATGTGCACCGCTAGTTTGTTAGCAATAAAGTTTGTGCACGCGAGGTCTTCAACTCACAGAGCTACTAGTAGTCTATGATTGAACAAAACTGTTTTGTGACCAAGAAGATTTAAAACAAGATGAAGACCACACCGCCAACAAATGAAGCATAGCAAATGGCAGCTTCGTACGTGTGCGTGAGTGGATAATTTGTGATTGATACTGCATATATTCGATACTGAAGCCGAACTGTTTTACTTTTTAATTTTGTTTGTGTTTGTCCGTATCTTGACGCGCATCGCACCTAAACTACTAAATAGATTCAAATGAAAAAAAAGCTCTTGGGTGCTTAAAAAAGGTATTGAATTTTTTTTTTGTTAATCTTTTCTTTCTTTCTGTTTGTCTGTATGTTTGTTTGTTCACGCATCACGTAAAAACTATTACTACGATTGCGATGCGGTTTTCATTGTTAGATAGCTTAGGGTTTTATTTAAATTTAGTGTAATTGGTATCTCAATCCGGTGAGTTAGAATCCGAGCAATTGATAAAGTATTTTTGACGGCTGATAAAATTTTGTTCAAATGTTGGTATATTGGTCCTGGAATAGCACATTATGGTACCTACTTTGAACCTAAAGAAAAGAACACGCTTGCGAAGTACAGCTAATTTTAAATAAAATCAAGTAAATTAAATCGGTCCGCAATTGACAGGAAAATCGGTGTATATACATTTTAAAAAATACATACAGTCACATAGTCACATAATATTTAAACAGGAAATCATCACGCTGAAAACTTATATTTTTTTACCTCGATGTTTCAATCAAATTAAAAAGTATCCCAATTTCAGCCGAGAGGATGGTTTCAAGTTGGCTGCATTCTGGAATTCCTTGATAAGCAAGTGTTCTTGTTTATGTCAGTTAGCGTTGTGTGTCGTGACAATTCTGATTTTTTACAAAACCAAATGCGGGTAGTTGGAGACAACGCTCGCCTTTCTCGACGCTGACGCCCGCTACTTCAGTCTTCTCGTGACCACCATCAATGCAACTTAATCGAAACGTCGAGGTAAATAAAAATTAAGTTTTCAGCGTGATTAAGTCCCGTTTAAATATATAACTATGTGTTCGAATCACGAAAGTTTAAAAGTTACAAATACATACAGTTACAGAACAAAAACATTTCCATTTTTGAAGTCCATTAAAAAGGTCACTTTGGAGCCAGATATTTAGTAAAGGGCACAAGCAAACGCTAGTGGGTAACCTAATGTTGTGTTTGACATGATTGCGTGAGATTTCACAGGGTTTTGCTCCGGTTCCAAGGGCTTTCCGTAAAGGCTTTCATCGTAATTGACATATTGATCCTTTGTTCAGAATTTGATCAGGGGACTGTGGTTGCAAGCCGTGTGTGCGTAACTTTACTTTGATGGACGACGGTAGGCAAAATTGGTAGCACGGAATAGTTTTGAAAATTACTAGTCACTGCATGTTTTAATCAGTAAGTGGAATAAATCTATAGGTACAAAAATCTGTAAATAATATATTAAAAATATCATTTAAAAGAATAGTTTGTCTTCTGTCTGTATCAGTGCGCATCACGTAAAAACAACTGAGTCGATTTAAATTCGGTATTCGATCACTGCTGGGTCGCTCAGGTTTAGACTTAAAATCTGGTGAGATTTGTATCTCAATAAGTAGAAGCCGAGCAATAGTTAAAAAAGTAATGGACATCTGAATGGATTTTAATGAAATTTACTTAATTTGTGACTTTTGGTCCTGGAACAATAAAATGGTTACTTTCAACCCAGAAATTATGACCACGCGGGAAGAGCACATGCAATATAATGCGTACTTGTGCAGCGACGGTCTAGAAATCACCTTGGGTGTATCGGCGTTTGTATGTAGGAATATACGACGATAACTTTCGAACTGTTGACACTATCTTCCTGAAATTTGTTACATCATCATCATCATCATCATCAGCCTATATCTGTCCACTGCTGGACGTAGGCCTCTCTTAATCCATGCCACTGAGCTCGGTCTTCAGCTCTCCTCATCCATTTCCTTCCAGCCGCTTTTCTTAGGTCGTCACTCCACCTGGCTACAGGGCGTCCTACAAAAAGTTTGCCTAAACGTGGTCTCCACTCGAGAACTCGACTACCTCGACGGTTATCGGTTCTTCCTCCCACTGCCACTTCAGTTTTCTTATCCTTGGAGCTATGTCGGTTACCGGTTATCTGTCGGATATCTTCATTTTGAATCTTGTCCTTCGGAGAAATACCAAGCATAGCTCCATGGCTCGCTGAGCGAAACGATCTTACATTTGTGGACTAGTTTGACAGTGAGTGTCCACGTTTCGGCTCCATAGGTCATGACTGGCAGGATGCACTGATTGAAGAATTTTGTCTTCAGGCACTGTAGTATGGACGACCAGTAGACGAAGCTTGCCGAATTCTGCCCAACCCAGTTGAACTCTCCAGATTGAAATTTGTTGTATCGTTTATTAATAATCCTATGATTTTAAGTTCTAAAATAGACTAAATCGATTAGGCGGTTATTATTAATTACTACTCTACTTAATTATTTGGCACAAAAAGAGTACATGGAGGTCTTAATGCAAGTTTTCTACCAGTCATCCTGGTCGTGCAAGTAAAATGTTAAGCTGTGCGGCTAATTGTGATTGTGAATGAGCTCTGAAGTTGTTGACATACGAGTGTCCAATTAATGTAGGGTTAACATGCCCGTTTTCACTAACCACGAACAAGGCGACGCCTAACTAAGGAACTCCTAATCTAAACAATGTCTTAAGCGTAATCTTTAGTTTCACCAATCTATTTTTAATAGGTGACTCCTAAGCTACGCGCGCTTGCTCAATCACTAATTTACACGAGTGCGTGAGCGAGCGCGGGCTGACAGTTTAAGAGTTGCCTATCATTAGGCACCCCCGAATCGATGTCGTAACTTTAGGTGTCGTAACGATAGGATATAGTTATTACCTAAGGTTGGGGAAACGTTTTTTGCCCTTGGCAACTCCTGAATATTTAGGCATCTGATTTAGGCGACTCCTAGGGTTAGTGAAAACGGGCAACAATCAGGTAAAGTGGGGTGTCGTATGAAAGGCATGTGTTTGTACTTACATAATCGTTAACTATAAACTACTATAATATAAACTAAAGTACTTTTTGGTTTGATTAGAATAAAAAGCAAATGTTGATTAAAAATATAATTAAAAAAAACATTTTTTTTATTTGTTTTTTTTTTAGCATTCCTTGTCTTCGATTTGTGGGCCATCCTAAGAGTTTCAACCAGATAGCTAATCAGGAAGTGCTCGAATTTGAGTTGCAAGATTCCACCCGGAACGCTAGACAGAAAGACAAACAAGAAAGTGAATTAATCACCAGTAAAAATATTATAAAAAAACAAATAACCCGCCTGAGAACAAAATTATTGAATACGAGCTGACCGCCCGCAAAAATATCAAACTAATATTATAAAGACGAAAGTTTGTATGAAAGGGGTGTGTGTACCTATGTTTGAATAATAATCAAAATAATCAATTTATTGGTAAAAAAAATTACAGGTCAATATTGTAAATTAAAAATAAACAGAAAAAGTAAAAGAAATATCAAATTATAATAATAACATATTTTTTCATTAATAATAACAATAATAACATTGAATTATCGATATACCGGTATAAATTCCGTTACATCGTAGAACGCTTACTCAATCAGCCATGCTTTAATTTTGCTTTTTTTCTTCTTCAAGCTTAAACGGCTGAACAGATTTGGTTGAAATTTTGTACGAAGGTAGCTTATAACCTGGATTAACACAAAGATTACTCTTTTTAACCGATTTCACAAAAAGAGGAGGTTCTCAATTCGACCCGTACGTTTTTTTTAACTTTTTTATGTTTGTTACCTCAGAACTCCGTGATTTGTGAACCGATTTCGTTGTTTTTTGCAAGGATATACTTTCAAATTGGTCCCATAGAAATTTTATCAAGGTCTGTTCAGTATTTTTTAATCAGTTCCAATAATAAGAAATTTTTGGTTCGAGCGTTCGCGAAGTACGAGCGTTTGAAGTCGGTAGTTCACGTTATTTATCCCAGAAAAATTAGTGGTTCCTGAGGGACGCGGGTGAAACTGCGGGGCGCAACTAGTATTTAAATAAATTTTATGTTTCTTTTTCACTAATATATTTTACTTTACATTAATAGTTGCAATTGCAATATTAGACAATAGCACTTACATTAACTTGAATAATCAAAAATTCAAAATTTTGTAAAAATCTTAAAATAAAATTGCTACTGTTTAGTCATAAGAATTATATATTTTTGAAAGTATTTTGATACCTCACTTGATAATATCTTGTTTCGTCGGAAATACAATATGGCAGCTGTAAGCCGCCATATTGGTTCTCTTAACATATATCCTATAGCACTCTCGTGATCAAGACAAATCCAATGATTCCTAATTTATCAAATCCATCAAGCTATTTTGGCTGTAGGACGTGCCTAAGAAATTTACAAATATACAAACATACATACAACTCAAATACATAACCCTAACATAACGTGTTTGTTACGACAAACAATGTCGTATGAGGTAGTGATGGCCTCTGGCGTCAGATTTTGTCAGGCTGCCCGAGGGCCTCTGACATGGCTTAACAACTGCTGTTAATCAATAACAGCCGGGACCGCATGCCCTCCAAAGTACGGAGCGATGGAAAACCGCACTTAGAAAAGTCAGTGGCCTAGAACCGAACCCAGTATCGTTGGATTCTAAATTGCACTAATGAACCGTTAGGCTCATCGCATACTAAACATATAAGCTCCTAAAAATAATTTGAGTTCGTGCGCGGTGTTTTTTGAAATATGTTACTTGTCACGGCATATTTTAAAACCAAATTAAAACTCAGGTACGTACTGAAAACACGCCAATTTCCTTCGCATTGACTCCAAATAGTATTAGCTTTTCAATTTTGTGTTTCCTTTTTTGACCTCACTTTAGGGTTTCGCGCGTGACAACTGTCTTTTTCTTCTATAATATTGTGTCACTTATTTTTGAAATATAACCTAGAATGTGAAGAAAGTTAGTTCATCGTGAAGTCTCAGTTCACAATCAGGACAAACAAAGGAATATTCTTAGTTAAGTTTCAAAGAAAATAAGCTACGTGCCCAACAAAATACTTTGTAAAAATAATATAAAAGAAGAATGCTCGGCCGGGCTGTCAGAATCAGTGGGTCTCCCAAAATGGACACCCGTGAAATTCTGACAGGCCATCACTTGCCGACCCGCAGGAGGAAAATATTCATGCCATTAGGACGGGTTAAACCTAAAAATGTTATGTTATTTTCCATCACGTCGGAGAGAGGAAGTAAGGATAGAGTAATGGTGGAACAGACAATTGTAAGAATATACGTTAGACAGCCTCTTTCGTCTGATAGTTGAGCGAATCGGTTCATAGAGCAAAAGTTGGGCAGGTACTAGTTAGAACTATTAAGTGCTCTGTAGGAAGATAGAAAATTCTTTATTCTCTGTAAGTCCAGTAACAGTTATATTATAGAAAATACATTATTGGCACAAATCACATTACAAAAAAACAGAACTGTATACAAAAAAAAATGGTGCCATGTTGTAGCTGCGGCTGTACCAAAGGAGCCTGCGCTCCGCAAAAATGTCCAGTGCTAGCTTCTGGACGCTGATTTTCAGACAAACCCCACGGGTGTGTTAAAAAGGTGCACATTCATTTATTTAGATGTGTACATAAATAGATAATATGTTAATAATATAAAACAATATATATAATAGAAATAGTGAAAGTAGTAATGGATAAATATTGTTGTACTAGTTGTGTCCACGACTTCGATGCGATGCGACTGATTGCAACGTGTTCTAGCTACAAAGTACAATTAATATATTTTATCAAAATTTGTCCAGCCTTCGAATAGTTGTTGATCGATTGCTCGGTAGTTTATACGTGATGCGCGTACAGACAGACATTATTTCATTTATTTTTATATTCTTGTTAAGTAGATTCTTTGAAGTGCCCAAATATCCGCCAAAAGGCCTCTGACATGGCTGAACAGCTTCATACATTGAACCCCATCTGTCATGCCCTCGCCGGTATGGGCCTGAAATAGAAATAAAAAACAAATGTAGATTAAAAAACGAATCTAAAAACAGTTTATTTTTATTTTTCATTTGCATTGTTGCGAGTTGTGAGCTACCCTGAAATTTTCAGCTAGATAGATAATCGGGAAGTGCTCGAAATTTGAGTTGCAAGATTCCACCCGGAACCACAAAGAAGAAAGTGACCCAATATAAAAGTGTTGAAAACTGCCATGATTGGCTTGCGTTTGATCAGTATATTGTAATAACTATTAGCAAGAATATATAATATATAATATAGCAAGTGGCCGTTGATGCGGTTCACGATTGTGCAGCTTACCTTGAAGCACAGAAGAAACAATAGTAATAACGTACAGAAGGCTCACTCCGCTAAGATAATAAATAAAAAGCGACTCTTGCCGCCACTCAATAAAGTGCAGTTCAGCTCACACGACTTTGACGCTTATCATTTTATATGCGTCTGTCTATCTCAGTCTATATCGCGGCAAGCCACGGATAGAGTAACGCCGGCGTTACAGAAATTAGCACGCGCAAGTACATCAAGTGAGACAGGCCTGCTTGAAGCAACCTAATACTACTCCTGGATTATAACCGCGAAACATGGGCTCTGACAAAGTGAATGACGCTTTAGTTGTCAAAAGATAGACACGAGATCAAAATTATTTTCCACAATACTTTCAACTAATTATGTGTTGCTGCAAAATTGTATTGCACCATATTTCACTTAAAACAAATGACTGTCTCGCTTAATCATAATTAAAAAGCTCGTTCTATCCGGTTTATCTAGAAAGTAAGACATTATCCCCGAGTAAGCTAAAGAATAAATATACGTGATCTAGTTTTAAAATTGAAGACATTCTCAGTTAGTTCACGTAACAACTAAGGTAATTAAAAAGTGCCGCTTTTTCTTTTGAAACTTTAATTACATTCGAGTTCATTAAAATGGTGCTCCGTTGTCCAAGTTCGCTTCACACGGTGGACTTTGTCATGGAATCTAGTATGATAATTATTATGCTGAGTGAACAAATTAAACTTTTGTGTATATTTTCAGGACGTGTGATTTTGTTTATTGTTGGGGAAGTCGTTGTTTTCAATTGTTTGTAGGCATGCGACACGAAATGATTGGAAAGAGGCGGAACAGTGGTTTGAAAGGCTTTAATTTATTTCTTGACATGAAGTAAAAAAGTCGTTGTAAAGTATATAAATTAAGTTTATAAAGTACTAGCTTTCGCCCGTGATTACGTCCGCGTGGACTACGGTTTATCGTAAAAAAAAAACAATCCCATGTTCTTCTTGGATATTAAAACCTAATGCAAAAGTACCACTAGCATTAACTCTCTTGATGTTTTTTGACAGACTTGTTATTATTTCGTTTCCATGATTCCGTTCCTCACAGCGAGTAATCAAAATTTTCCGGTTTTCCCGTGGAAACATACCATTTTCTGGGATAAATATATTGTATGTTGCATTCCAGAGTATAAGAAACAAACAAACAGACAACTTTTCACTTTTATATACTGGTTTGGATATCTTACATTATTTATTATGACACATATTTAATAGAGAGGACAGAACTTTCTTTTTATCTTATTTTAAATCAAAGTGAAGTTTTGATTTAAAATAAGATAAAAAGAAAGTTCTGTCCTCTCTATTAAATATGTGTCATAATAAATAATGTAAGATATCCAAACCAGTATATAAAAGTGAAACGTTGTCTGTTTGTTTGTTTCTTATACTCTGGAATGAAAATTATATTATATCTTGTCTCCGCACAAATGTACGAACGAACGCAGAGAAACCTACAGTAGACATATTCATAGATAGTTCAAAATCAACAGCTATTGGAATACCGGGTTGTGAGTAATCCATTACGAGAGCTGACATTGTGCTCAGTGCAGCGTGAGCACACGCCGCCGACCGCAGACTCAGCACCGCCCGCTCGCACCGTGTGCTCTTACTAGTAAATAGGTTACTGACGCACTCATAATCGTCAATTAAGGCCAAGGTTACATTTTCTCACTCCCCACTCCCCTGCCACCTCCCCTACACTCTGCCACCCGCTACCCGCAATAAGCACTGAAGTGCCTGCGTAACAAGGTTGAATATCGCGAGCGCTGTTTGAACACACAATTTAGCTCTGAACTAAATGACGTGTGTTTCAAAAGTTACTTATAGGTTAATTTTGTCTAAACATTAGATGATAAACTATATTTTCTTGTTGTGATGTTTATTTATATATGTTTAGATATATTGAGATTTATTTTAGAGATAAAACTTATGCCGTTGAGTAGAAAAATGTAAATATTACTGAAAATAACGTAATTTTTGATAAAAATGTGTATTGAATGAAATTCTGTTAATCATGTTTTTGTCTAAGTCTAAGAGACATAAAGATATCAAAAACATGGTTGACCCAGCATATTTTTGGAAAACCCATAAAAAGCAGAGCCTGGTCTTAACGCACCATTAATTTGGTAAAAATTAATGGCGATTAAATGCTTGATTAGCGTTAAATGATGATTAAGATGACATAGGATGACTTTCAATTGAAAGCACTACTTGCGTATGTACTAGAATCAGTATGATTTTAGCAGGCGTTATGATAAAGCAGTAATTACCAAAAAAACAGTAAAACGAAAATATATTTTTTTTTAAATGGTCCAGATTACTTAAAATAGCGTACTGAACAAGAACATCACATTTTTTTAAATAGTGTCTTTCTGTATGTTTGTTCGCACATTTCGTAAAATCTATTGGACCAATTGCTATGCACCAGCTGTGCCCACGGCTTTGCCCGCGTGGTCATTTCATTTAAAAGCGGACTAATTTTACGTGTAATATTAGGAAAAAAGTACCTATGATATATATATACCTAATACAGTTCTTTAAAATTAGTTCAGCCGTCAAATAGATTTTATCGAGTGCTCGGCATCTAATAATGATCGGATTTAGATACCAAGTACTCCAGCTTTTAAGTCAAACCCTAAGCTATCCAACAGTGAAAACCGCATCGCAATCGGTCCAGTAGTTTTTACGTGATGCACGAACAAACAGACAGACACAATTTTTTTTAATGTTATTTTCTTGTTCAGTAGCTTAATTAATTGAAGTAGACCCTATTTTTTATTATCTTCTTTGTACAGATTTTTTCGTTCTTATTGCTTTATTATAAGCATAGAGTTTAGATGGTAGCATAAAACATGGTTATTAATAAAACAAGTGGCTCTGTGAGCTGTAGACCTCGCGAGCACAAACTTTTTTGCAAACAATCTAGCGGTGCACTGTAGCACCATCTAATTACCTTATTGTAAAACTAACATGAATAACCAAGGTGCTCCATCAATCCCTACCTATTAGGTAAAGGGCTGATTCTACTGCAGAAACCTAAAAGTAAGAAATTTACTGCATTTTGAGGGGCTATTCTGCTCATCACACCGAAGATCCTCAACAGATCTTCACCAAATTTTTATGAGACCAACTTACTACCTTTCAAATAAAAAAATAACCGTCGAAATCGTATATAATAAGGCGGAGATATTCAGTACCTACTTTTTGCCCTTTTTTGGGGGAAGTACTCCTTCAATCAAAAATCACCGACGACTAAAAAGCTCGGGCTTTGGCGCGTGAAAAGTTTTTCATGTCGCGTAAGATCCGAGAGGATATCGAAATTAGTAGGCGTTAGAACTGTAACACAGACATGATAGTGCGAAGGAGGTGACTGGTGGAGATGTAGTGACTTCTGAGTGTTTGAGTGTTCCTCGAGATTACTCGAGCGATGAAGAGGATTCACTCCAGGATGAACCGAACCAGCAGACAACCCAGGTGCCTCCGCATCAGTTGCTATCATCGCGCGCGCTGCGAGCGGTTGCCCGAAGTGCGAGGTAAGACAAGTAGACGTTTTTTTTTAGGAAGTTTACGTACCAACTTCTAAGGCTTCACCGGACAGGGAGGCGCGGGGTGCGAGCGTGCTCAAGTTTGCAAGTTTAAATTTTACCACCCAGGGGGTAAGGATCTCAGCTTGGGCGGACGCCTATATTACGGTGATCGAACTATACGTTCGCGAGCGTTCTGCATTCTCCTTGAGAAGGCCCACCGGAAGTAGTCGAAACTATAGCTGTTGGAATAACCTATTGCACTCGCTTTACAATTACAGGAATAATGGCCGAAAAACTAGGCCTTATTTGAGATAGCTTTGTCCCATCATTATCTGAAACTAACTTTCCCGCCCACGACTTCGTCCGCGCAGACTACAGTTTATCGCGAAAAAAGCATACTATGTTATTCTAGGATATTAAAAACCAATGCAAAAGTAGGTATAGCACCAATGCTCTTGATGCTTTTTGACAGACTTGTTATTTCGTTTCCATGGCAACCGTTACTTACAGCGAGTAATAGTCATTTTCCAGTTTTTCCGTAGTAACTTACAATTTTCTGGGACAACAAGTATCCTACGTTTTATTCCAGGGTATAAGCTATCGCCATTCCAAATTTCATCAAAATCCATCCAGTTGTTATCGCGTGAAAGTTTTCCAAACAAAGTAACAAACAGACAACGTTTCATTTTTATATATTGGTATGGATTCTGATGTTTTCACGAAAAGGATCTGTTTTACGTTACTAACTTTTAGCAAATATTATACCGAATGGGCCGTGTGTGGTATTAACATTGTTCATTCGTTTAATATTTGAGTTTCACTACGGTACATTACTCTCGTATCAGGCGCACTCGTAACACGCAGCTATTTTAAGCGTTTTAATTAAGTCCCTATTTTCAGAAGGGCCGAAATTAATACTAATTATCTGATCCAAACGCTATGTTAAAAGGCGAGATCAAAGAGCAACTCCTTTATCTCGCATAACTTCAAAAGTAAACTAATTCGAGTGGAAAACTGGGCTTAATTAGGTAGTAGGTATTGTAATATCATATTATTCCTACATTATGGTTAGTTATGTAACAAAACCAAAGATAAAAGGAAAGGGTAACGGCACTGAACCTAAAATCTAAACAAAATAAATTTGTAACATAAAAATTAAGTACCTATACCTATTAAGTCTGTATGAATAAATCGGTGGCGTTAAGAGTATATAATACTATTATTTATTCTGTGGTTAAGACGCAAATGTGAGAGTTATTGTTTAAAAATAATATTTACATAAAAATAGATAGATAACCTCCCCGACCTAGTCAACTCGTAACTCAGCGGGAAAAAAAGAAAGATAAACCATTTAACGCTAGTTTAATAAATCATTTATCCAGGTATCTAGCAACCAATAATAAATCATTTATCCAGGTATCTAGCAACCAGTAAATGGTAAAAATAATAAAGTAATAAGTACAAAAAGTCTATATAAAGAATATAATTTAAAAAAATGCTCTTGGTTACCTACTTAAAATAAGCTACTGAACAAGATTTTTTTGAATCGTGTCTATGTGTTTGGCTGTATGTTTGTTCATGCATTACGTAAAAATGAATGGACCGATTGCGATGCAGCTTTCACTGTTGAACAGCTTAGGGTTTGATTTAAAAAGTGGTGTAATTGGTATCTCAATCTGATTAGTAAACGCCGAGAAATCAATAAAAATACTTTTGACGGCCTAAGAAATTTTGAACAAAATGTTGGTATATTGGTATTTTAGGTCCTGGAATAGCACATAGAGTACTTTTAACCTGGAGAAATGAGAACACGTGCGAAGCCGCGGGCACAGTTCGTTTGTAAATAAAATAAGTAGATCTAATTAATATGTTATGCCTATAATACCTATGTTTACTATACTGTTTGTTTGCACACAGCTTTAATTTTGTTTGTATCTGTATGTATTTTTTATTGTTTGTCATGTTGAGCGTTGTCCATTCACATTTAACAAAGAAAATAAATAAGTAAATAAATATATTTGGGACATTTCCACACCAATTATCTAGCCCCAAACTAGGATACCCTATGCTATGGACACTAGATAACGGATAAACATGTATAGATAAGAATATTACATCCATGACTCGGAAACAAACATTTCTGCTCATCACACAAATGATTGCACCTTGCAGGATTCGAACCCGCGACCGTACGATTTCGTACCTAGGATCTCTAGCCACGAGACCAACCAGTCGTCAAAAGAAAAAGAAAAGCAAAAAAGTAATAGTAATAGGAAAGTATGCATAGAAGCGAAATTCTAACTTATTATTTTACTCAGTGAAATCTACTCTCGGATCCTGGAGATTTTGAGGCTTGTTAATTATTTTGCCCTGATATTAAATTAAAAGCTGTTCATTATTTTAAGGTGAGACCTCATTACTTTTCTCGTTTCTCTTTTTAGGGTTAAGAGTCCCTATCGATTCCGCGATCTGAAACCCGAATAATGCTACTTTTCAGGACAATTTGTTCAATAACCATACGATTTCTGGTATTTTCCTTGTATACCAATTTATTTACGAAATTTAATTAAGTAAATCCGGAAAAATTGAATTCATACATTCGTTTTTGCGTTACCACAAAACGCCAAGATTTTCAATTCGTTTTTTATTCTTATTAGTAAGTATCGAATACTAATCTGTATTGGACATGTAATATACTTTTCATCCCATCTATTCGAAAAGGACGACTTGGTTCGCCTTTAAGTGAACTTTTAGCGGGCTGTAATGAGTTTTTAATCCTCTTTATAAGTGCGCCGCAATTATCTTTGCCGCGCACTTTTTGAATTTGGAACATCTTAGTGTTCAGCGCCAAAGAAATCGAACGCAAATATTATTTGAATAAAGACTGGCTGGTACGACGGCCCATAGTCGCACCGCCAGCTGAATAAAAAAAAAGTAATCAAATTAAAAACGCGAGAATTACAGCCCGCGTTTACGTCAATTTTCAGTGACAGTAAAAGTATAGAATTAACTCCCTGAAAGTATTAGAACTGACGCAATAAATGTGATGGATAATATATTACCAGAAAAATCTCAGGAGAAATATATGAAAGTCAATGGTAATTTTATTGAATGCAAGAGGCGCCAAGTTTTTTTCAGAATCTGTGTTTTTGGCCTATTTCCAGTACTTAGACAAAACTAAACAACCTTCCACTCTTTGGAGTACCTACTCAAAGCTAAAATCTACAGTCAGTTCTAATAACGACGTGAAACTGGACACAGATTCTAAATTAATAGCGTATCTGAAGAGGATGTCTGATGGATTTAAACCTAACAACCTCAGTCAAAAACGTGGAGACTTTCCTTAATGAGGCACCCGACAAAGTCTTTCTTGCCGTAAAAGTAAGTAATTATGTAAGGATATGGTGGATTAGTAAAGTGTAACCATAGTGTTTTAAAATGCGAATTTTATTGTAACCTGTACTTCAATAGATACTTGCCTTATTCACATTCGGTTTTGTTACAGGTGGCTTTAATTTTCGGAGTACATGGCTTGTCGTGGCAATGAACTTTTAAAAATAACTGTTGATGATGTCGAAAATTAGTCGGATGATTTCTGTTAGTAAAGCTGACAGACACAAATAAATAAATATATTTGGGACATTTCCACACCAATTACCTAGCCTCAAACTAGAATACCCTGTACTATGGGCACTAGATAACGGATAAACATAAGAATATTACATCCATGACTCGGAAACAAACATTTCTACTCATCACACAAATGATTGCACCTTGCACACCAAAACAAAAATTTACCGATCCTTCGTAATCCAAGGACAATACAAAACTATTGCACAGAAATACCTGCGTCCTGCTGATATGAAGATCAATCGGTTTTTCATCCGTTATCAAAATGGCAAGTGCTTCAAACAAGTTATAGGAAAAAATAAAATTTCTAACATGCCACAACAAATCGCTACTTATTTGAAATTACCAAATATCAAGCTGTATACAGGACATTGTTTTTGTCGTACTTCTGCTACCTATTTGGCAGATTCTGGAGCGGACTTAACTGTTCTTAAGCAACATGGAGTATGGAAGTCGAGTGCTGTAGCAGAAGGGTATATAGAAGATTACATTGAGAACAAAGCGAAAACATGTGAACGCTTCGTGGAAAACATTAAATTGCAACCTTCAGTTAATCCATCCATGCCACTGTCGCTGGGCCCATCTACGAGTACATCCAAACAACGAGATTCAACGTCACATTTTCCTCAAAATGAGCCAGATTTGGACATTATTTCAAACACGCAGAATATAAAATCTACAACAATCTCTAATCCTAATAAAACTATAACAATACATTTTCACTGCGAAAATGTCTCAAATGTAAATATAAGTTTTTAGTTGTTTTATTATAATATTAGAAGTAATCCCATCTGAATTTCGTACAGCTATTATCGACGAAAACCATTCGTTACCAACAGCAGCTCATTTTGGCACTTTCAAAACATACCATCGTATTAAAGAAAAATACTTCTGGCCAGGAATGTACAAAGACATTGCCAGCCATATTTCTAAATGTGAAACATGCCTCGCTTATAAGCATCAGAATCAAAATACCATTGGTCTGATGGGTAAACCTAAGAACTGTTCTCGTCCTTTCCAATGCATATCTATTGATATTGTTGGTCCACTTCCAATGACACATAAACTTAATAGATTTATTTTTGTAGTCACATGTTGTTTTTCCAAATATTGTCTTATATTCCCTATGAAGCGAGCTACCTCTTCTGTAATCAAACATATAATTGAGAACTTAGTCTTTATGGTTTATGGTATTCCAGAGACCATAATCCTAGATAATGGCCCTCAACTAATTAGTCATGAACTCCAGAATTTATTTAAATTTTACAACATACCAAAAATTCATTACACCCCCCGTTACTGTCCGCAAGTCAATACTGTTGAACGTTACAACAAAACAATTATAACTGCAGTTGCTTCTTTTGTTGATAATGACCATCGTACTTGGGATTTATATTTAAATCAAATCCAATTTGCCTTCAGCTGTTAATGAAACTACTAAATTCACACCAGCTTTCTTAGTATTTGGTCGCGAACTTGTAACGTGTATATAATGCTTCGGATCTAACTGAAGAATTGATTTTTGCTCCACGCGATGATACGCTGACAACATAGGTCAGTTAAGCCCTTTATTGGCTGAAGTTCAAGCACGTTTATTCCGCGCTCATGAAACTAACGCAAAATATTATAATAAACATCATCAACACCTTGAATTTAACCAAGGTGACATTATATGGAAACGTAATTATCCCATAAGTTCAGCAGGCAAGTATTTTTCAGCTAAATTAGCTCCTAAATTTGTAAAATGCATCATAGCAGCTAAAATTTCACCACTTATTTACGACCTCAGTGATTTATCGGGTAATCCCTTAGGCCGTTGGCATGTCAAAGACATTAAACCTATACCACGTACGTCTTAACCTTAACCATCACTTCTCTACTTACATACTTTATTATAATTATGTACTATGAAAGTTACATTGCTTTCATATTCCTGTACCTTACCATATATTTAAATACCTACTTATGACCATTGTAGGTTCCCTACTTACAAATAACCTTGTATTTATGTTGGAAATAATGTAATTTTAATATAATTTCCCTTTACGGAGTAATGTCCACATTTTTAGCCTATTTTTTTTTATTCACTTCATTAACTTTTCGGATTCATTATGAATATTGACAATTTCAAGTCCATACGTATTGCTATTCAGTGCTATTTTACTTACTACATACTTTAATTATTTGGTACTTATGGTAGCTAATACCCTACTTATTAGCTATGTAATTTTTTATATTTTACAAACATAATGTTCAGTTTAAAGCGAAAACAAGTTCTATATATTATTATTTACTAGACCTACACACAAAACTACCAACACTGAAAAGAGCGGCAAATGTGATTACTCTATAAACCAAGCCTAGGTCACAAAACCTGTATTATTTTATAGTTAATATGCTATTACTTACCTACCTTACTTATATTATTTTAACGTTCTAACACAACGTTTACTATGTACATTCATGTGCTACAGGCACGTCGTACCCTAAGGTACGTTTAGCCATTTTGGCAAAATAATTGTAAATAAATATACACATACATATATGTACACATCATACACCATACATTCACCACACATACACATACACATACACATACACTCACATAATCACCCTAATCAGCGGTTAGTGACTGTATAAATAAGCCTACACTATACTGTATTGGTTCCACGAGTGACCTTATTAATATATAAGGTTCCTCTTTCTTATGAGTTTTATTTCCAAGGAATTGGAATAAGACTATGAATGATGATGAATGAATGTGTGATTTATGAATATGAATGCATCTAGGAATCCAATCAATTGTATATTGACATTGTTAATAAACATTTTCACATAAAAATTAAAAAGACTCAGCATTTCCATTATTTTAATTAATTATTTTACTATTTTAACTTTATTACCCATATTATATATATTTTTATTATTAACTTCTACTATTATTTTTTTCTTTTGTACTTAAAATTTTTTTTTTTAAATAAACCTCACAAAAAAAAAAAACTCCGGGGAGGCGGGGTATTGTGACGAGGTCCAAACCTCTTTCATAATAATACTCTTTTGATATCTTAATTCTTTCATAATCCATTTCTTTTCATTTTGATAGTTCATTATTCATTCCAAAAAAAAATAACCTGTCATTCCAATATATGGATTTTTAGCAAACCCGAAATTGTTATAAAATACCAATAATAAGAGATTATTACAACTGGATTCTTTAAAATACATAAAATAATACCTTCGTAAGTGGTCGTTTTCATCCATATTGTAGCACCACGAAAAAGTCTATGCACCTGTTATTCCTGTAATTCTGTTGTCCACTGAGGCTTAGTCCCTGGGCTGGTGGAGCAAGCCCAAACCCTGGGACCGCCTCGTGACACGTTATTTATCTAATCTACTATTTAATTTCAATTTATTTGTTACTCTATGTTTTATGAAATAATAATATTACAATAAAATACGAGACGCCTTTTATTTTCTCATAGTGTACAGCGTAAGCGTTGCGTGTAAGCGTTCACATAAGTAGAGTGTATCACTCGGGCGCAAAATATATTTTTGGCTCGGGCGACGTACTTTGAATCCCTCGCTACGTTCAGGATTCTAAAAAAGAATCCTTCACTCCGCTCTGGATTCAAAATAGTGCCCTCGTCGGCAAAATATAATTTTGGTCCCTAGTAATACAATCTACTATTTCATACTACCTGCGACAATGTCAAATTAAATATCACGCAATCTCAACGTAAAGCAAGCCATTATATCACAAGGGATATAAAATTATATGAAACTCCCGAGGGATATAATGTGATTAGAATTTAGAAAGTTAAAATTTGTATAAAAACTATTAGCATAGATACTGGAATTTTATATAGAGTTTATTCGAAAATCGAACTGACCACCATAAGCAGAAAACAAAAAATAAATCAAAATGGCGTGTTTGTAAAGTATTTGAAACATTAACGATGTTTGTTGTTTAATTTAACAATTGCGTATTTAATTAATCCACTTCTAAAAGGAGGTGGTTCTCAAGTCGTTTTTTTGTTACCTCATATCTCTAAAACTTCTGAACCGATATGGATAAGAAAAGTTTTGTTTGAAAGTGTATGACCTCCATGTAGCATTTTTTTTCTTATCAAAATTGTTCCAGAATTTTTTCTAAAATAAAGATTTTTTTTAGAACATCCATTTTATTTTGTGTTTATGTTGCCTCATATCTCTAAAATTTCTTTTGTTTTATTCAAAAGTATGGATTTTCAGTGTAATCCCATATAAACTTCATCAAAATTGGTTTAATAGCAATTTTTTTTGTGCTTTTATTCTCTCATATCTTCCGGATTTCTGAACAGAATGAGATGAATTTATAAGGTACCACACTGCAAGTTTATTTCTTAAGTATATAAATAAGTTATATACTTAAGAAATAAACCTGCAGTGTGGTACCGTATAAATTATTTATATACTTAGGAAATAAACCTGCAGTGTGGTACCGTATAAATTATTTATATACCTAGGAAATAAACCTGCAGTGTGGTACCGTATAAATTATTTATATACTTAGGAAATAAACCTGCAGTGTGGTACCATATAAATTTGTTAAAAATTGGTTAAGTAGGTGTTTTTTTTTAATGTAATTCACTGGGTTATTATGCTTGGGACAAGTTTGCTAGTCAATTTGAACCATTTATCGATGTCTAATGAAACTGAAATTTTGCACATGGGTGTGTTTCTCGTGACTATATAATAATACGGCACTATTGAGCTGGTCTGATGATGAAGCTGGAACACGGTCACAGGAACTCAACAACAACATGATGAAACCCCTTCGAGTGTGGGCTCATTTGGTTTGTCTTGATGAGTTCTCTGATTTTATGTGGTATCCAGGGTCTGATGGTGGAACGGGAAGGTAATCACAGCAACTCAACAACAAATGTAGAGACCGCAATCACACGAACGGATTTTGATTTTTACACGTCCACAAACCGATTGGCATACAGCAATCTAGTAAATAATAATGTATTTGTAGATAATTATAGCATTTGAAATTTGCACATCAAGCCGTTTAAAAATCATATCCAAACCAATATATAAAAGTGAAACGATGTCTGTTTGTATATTTTTTGTTTGTTTGGTTGTTTATTTGTTTATTTGTTTATTTTTAGCTTTCACGCGATAACGGCTGCGCAGATTTTGATGAAACTTGGGATGGAGATAGCTTATACCCTGAAATAAAACATAGGATACTTTTTATCTCGGAAAATTGTAAGTTGCCACGGAAATCTGAAAAATATTGATTACTCTCTGTAAGAAATGGTTGCCATGGAAACAAAATAACAAGTATGTCAAAAAACATCAAGAATGGTGTTATAACTACTTTTGCATTGGTTTTTAATATTCTAGAAAAACATAGGATGCTTTTTTTCGCGATAAAAATTGGTTCGAGTGAACGAAGTCGCGGGTCGCAAAACTAGTATTAAATAAGCTTAACCACAATATGAATGATGGGCTCGGTTTAGCTCCAAATTTTTTATTATTTTACGTATTTTTGTATTGGTATTACATTTTTTAATTTTGAAATTGTGATATTTTTCTACTTGAATTGATATTATTTTATTATTTTTAGTGGTAGTTTACAAAAGATCATTTCTAATATGAAGTCGATTCAATTATTTTTGGAAAAATATTGTTATAATTTTCAAGTAGTCACAAAAATATCGTTCAGCGATCGTGATTTGACTCCGGAGTTTATTTTAATTGCTTTATTTATTAGCCATGGGTTTTTTTTGTCTTGCAGAAGGTATGAAAAGTAGAGTATTCACCTCGGGGATACAGCCTGTCCTTCATCACAGGTGGCATATTGGACTCCTCGATTCAGGACTCTCACTATGCTCGTAATAGAGTCCCTTGTTACGCTCAGGGTCCAATATGCTGCCCGTGCTCTATCCCCTTGGAGTATAATCTACTATTATTAGTCACCCTCGTTTATGATTAAACCTGTAGTAAAACAAGCTGGCTTCTGGAGTGGATACTCAACTATATGCCACATTCATGCAGTCAGGCAGATGATGGGGAAGAGTATGGATGAAGGGCCCATGAATTTCGCCTTCGTCGATTACGAAAATTGATTTGACAGTGTCGAACTTTTGGACGAGTTCCACTCTCTCCATCGATGCAATATTGACAAACGATATGTGGATATCCTCCGGAAGTTATAACAATGAAATGTTGCAGCACAAACTTACCAGCCTCGTTTCTATTAAACGGGGTGTGCGGTGACCCTCGCCCAAGCTCATTACGAATGTGTTGGAAGACTTTATGAAAACATGAGACAGGAGCGTGAGATGAGTCAACATCGACGGCAGTAGCATCAGGCACCTGAGATTTGCTGATGACTTTGTACTAGTGGCTGAAAACATCGATGATTTGACAGGTATGCTTGAACAACTTCAAGAAGCATCTTTGAGGATCGGTCTTGGGATGAACGTGTCAATGACAAAGACCAATCTTTTTGTTCCAAGATCTCATGTGCATAGGTATCATCCAGATATAGACTTGGGCACCGTTTATCCTTTAGAAAGGACTCTTAGGTGGCAGAAATCAGTTGACGTATTCAGCTAGTATGGGATGCTTTTGAGAAACTTGACGATATATTCAAGGCTAAAATTCCGCAAAACCTGAAGACCAAGGCTTTTAACCACTGTGTCCTTCCCCAACTCACTTATAGATCCAAAACATAGCCTTTAACGCTGGAGAACATCCACAAGATTAAAGTAGCCCAAAGAGCTATGGAGTGCCCCATGATAAAGGCTGAAAAGAAGAAGAAGGACGAATAATGTCTACGATATCTAGTTTTAAAATTAGTTCAAATAAAACAAGTAAAAATTATTATATAAATACAAAAAACCCGACTGGCGTGCAGGCGTGGGCTGCGGAACGCACGACGCAAACATATGCTCGGGTTTTAGTTTTTCGCGATAGCATGATAATATAATTATAACATTTCATATGTCATCATCATCATTTCAGCCTTTCGGAGTCCACTGCTGAACACAGGCCTCCCCCAAAGAGCGCCATGACGAGTGATCTTGTGCCACCTCCATCCAACGACTTCCTGCAATGGCTACAATGTCGTCGGTCCATCGTGTGGGGGTCTCCCCACACTTCGCTTGCTTGTTCGTGGTCGCCATTCGAGAACCTTTATTCCCCAGCGGTTTTCGGTTCTGCGAACTATATGGCCTGCTCATGGCCACTTCAACTTGCAAATTCTGAGACCTATGTCGATAATCTTGGTTGTTCTACGGATTTCCTCATTTGTGATTATATCACGTAGTGAAACACCGAGCATAGCTCTCTCCATTGCACGCTGCGTAACTCTGAGCTTGTGTATGAGACCAGTAGTTAGCGACCACGTCTCAGTGCCGTATGTCATCACTGGCAACACGCACTGATTATAAACTTTCGTCTTGAGGCTCTGCGGTATCTGCGACGAGAAGATATGGCGTAATTTTTATGGTGTAATTTTAATAAATGTAATTGTATTATTTTTCATATTAACTTATATATTTTACTTAATTTTAATACTTATAATTGCACCATTGGACTTGCATTACTTAAATAATCTAAAATTGAAAATGTTGTAAGAAGCTTGAATGACAATTACTACTCTTTAGGTAAAAGAATTATATATTTTTGGAATGACCTTTGAAAGACTTTCACATACCGATAAGTTTGGCCATTTTTTGTTCCGTCAGAAATACAATATGACAGCTGTAAGCCGCCATATTAGTCATATTAGCCACCATAGTTGCCTTCGTGATTAAGACGAATCCAATGATACCTCATTTATCAAAATCTATCAAGCCGTTTAGGTTGTAGGACGCGCCTCAGAAACGTACAAACAAACATCCAAAAAAACATACATACAACCCAAACAAATGACCCGCCTCAGTCGGGTAAACTATGTGTTGCACATGTAAAAGATAAAGAACTATTCAATCTCAACTTCTAAAATTATAGTTCAACTTGGTTCTCGATATTCTCGATACGTCTACGGACTATACTATACTATACTTCAAAATACGAACTGGTCAAACCAAACACACGAGCTACCTATTACCTGAGCGCCCAGGCAGTAACAGAGGGCAGTTAAACAGGAAGCCGGCGGATCACCTGGCCCGGGCACCGGACGCGGCCGGCGTTCTGAATCTCTCTCATGAATATTTCATCGGAACACACGCCAGCTCGCAGTGGAACCTGGCTTCGTATTAGGCATCATTTTATGTCATAGGTTTGCATTTCGGAGATATAGTTAGTAGGATAAATGGTGCTGACTTTAGTTGCTGATGTTGCATGCTGATTGCTGATGTTTGTGGGGTTTGGCAATATTAGAAAAGTTGCGTGGGTTAAAAATACTTTAAATTTCTTAGTACCTATGAGTTAACGTTATTGCAGAGCAATACTACATTCAATTATTAGTAAGAAGGCGATACTTCTATGATGTCGAGTTGGTGACATTGTATGAAGTTTGATCCAGATCGGTTCAGCCGTGAGAGGTAACCAACAGATAGAGTGACAGTGTTAGTTTGGCAATACAATTATAATATTAGTGTGATACGCTGAATTGCTAAGCACCATGCACTGGCCTTATTAAATTGCTTGGCTCCAACTCATCAGATTGAGATTCCAAGTACACCAGTTTTTAATTCAAAACATAAACTATCCAACAGTGAAAATCTCATTGCAATCGGTTCAGTAGTTTTATTCAAAACTTAGTACCACATTATTAAAATTAATAGTATTTTTATTAAATTGCTTGGCTCCTGCTCATCGGATTGAGATACCAATTACACCAGTTTTTGAGTCAAAACGTAAGAAAATACTACAGTGAAGACTAACAACAGTGAAGTTTTCAACAGTGAAAATCGCATCGCAATCGGTCCAGTAGTTTTAACGTGATGCGCGAACAGACATACATTAAAAGTGTGGTATACTAAGTTTGGAAGGCAAGTGTAGATTAAAGCCTGGCGTAGAAGCAAGATACTCGATTCGATTCTTTGATTTTGTTACCGGCTCAACCGAGCCCAGCTTATGGACGGTATATAGACGCAAATGAAAGTGACAAAAGTATCTTCGCTCGCAATTTTGACGACCAGTCGGCTGAATGGTTGGTGACATTGACTAGTCAAACAACGGTCGCGGGTTCGAATCCTGCAAGGTGCAATCATTTTTGTAATGAGCTACAATGTTTGTTTCAAGTCATGGATGTAATATGAGTATATAACGTATGTTTATCCGTTTATCTAGTGCCCATAGTACAGGGTATCCTAGTTTCGGGCTAGGTAATTCTAAATTTTTTCCAAATGAAACAAAGACTACCTTACTTTGTAAAAACTTAAATAATTAATGCTATTACTCTGTAAAAGAATTTAAAACGGATGAACTGGAAACTATTGACAAAAGACTCAATTTCGTGATAATATCTGCATGTAATAGTGCATGTACCTACTAATCCTAGTTTTAAGATCTTTATAATTCAAAAAATACAATACATAATACAAAAATACAAAATGTTTATTTAACCAAAATTAAATACAAATAAATAAAATTGCCAGTGGTCCCCGCACTAGGTCAAGCCTGTGTCGCGGGAGGCCGATAAAAATTACCAAATCCGATTTTAAAAACAGGAGAATCAACAATTGACACAGAAGGTAACGTATGTGACTAATTTAAAAAAAAAACATGTACATGTATGCAATCAATAAATAAATAAATAAATAATGGGTCGGACATGGGTGCGCATATCACAGGATCGAGATACAGAGAAAGAGGCCTATGCTCAGCAGTGGGCGGACACGGGCTGAAAATGATGATGAATGATGATGAAATGAATGATGAATTGTACAGAATATTTTTATTTAATTGCGGATACACACATACTTTAGTTGCTTGCTGTCGTATTAGGTAGTGATGGTCACTGGTTTCTTAGTTTGTCAGGCCGCCCAAGGGCCAACATGGCTTAACGACTAATATTAATCTACAACAGCCGGGAACGACAGCTTTACTTGCCCTCCGAAGCATGCAGCGATGTTAAACCGCACCAAATCAACCTCTTTTTTTTAAATTGTAAATAGGCAACATAATATAGCACTGTTACAAGTCCAAATCTAAAATGTTTTAATAATATTATAAATAGACCAAATCAATAGTTTAGATAACTTTAGATTAATTAGTAAACTATACATTGAGTTTGAAAAGGAAATTTCCCTTTCATGTGCCGACTCAGGTTTGCATTACGCATAGGAAAAGGAAATGGAAATGCACTATAGTCTAGTTTGTTTAAATGTCTGTTTACAGAAATTTCAATTATAATAAATTTACATGTCAAATTTATAAGGGCCAATGAGATGTCCCACATGTTCACATGTTTATGAGATTAAAACGGATCTATTCGCGCAAATAAAAAAAAGACTTGCCAGTTGCCAAATAACTTAGAACGTTACGTATCGTCACACGTTTTACGTGTGCACGATACGATGCATGTGCGGCTGATTTCGAACAGACAAATGCAAAGTGTAAAGGACATGCTCGCTTACAAAGGCTCTACCTCAGACTAAATTATAGCTCTACCTCTAGCATGGCCAATTACGGCTTAAGCCTTATCATATCACCTCGTACAACGTCCGCTAATGAACCTAGGGCATTACCCTCAGTGAGGCTCAGTGTGCTGCTGGTGCATGAGTTATAGTCCCGCCCTGCATCTGCACACACAGATCATAAATTTGCTTCACTCGGTCCTGGAGCTCGTTCGATTTACGAATACCGATGAGCATTGCCAATACGGCGGTCCGCGCAGATTCAGTAGTGATAAATTTTGGGCAGGAATAAAATTACCGGCTTAAATATTCTTATATTAAAACTAGCTGTTCCCGCGGATTTGCCCGCGTGGTTATTTATCTGGGATAAATGTATCCTATATGTCATTCTAGGACCAAAATTACCTATAGTTTTTATTGATTGCTTTGCTCTCTCTTCAGATTGACATAACAATACACACTTGTTTTTAAAGCAAACTTTAGGCTATCCAACAGTGAAAACTGTATCGCAATTGGTCAAGTAGTTTTTACGTGATTTATTTATTAACAGATAACCAACAGCGTATTAAATTAAAAAAAACAATTTTGTATGACAATTGCAAGGCCTTTACAGGTTTTCACATTATTACTATAACAATTTAGTAAGTATTTTTTTTAATAGGTTATTTGGGATAAGACATTTAATAATAAGTGAGACAAAATCCTTAATCTATAATTATAATAAAGCAATAGGAACGAAAAAGACAGTACAAAAAATATAATTTAAAAAGAAATGGTCTAGGGTACTTAAAATAGGCTACTAAACAAGCATATAATTTTTTTTTAATTTGTCTCTTTTTGTTTGTCTGTATGTTTGTTCACGCAACACGTAAAAACTACTGGACCGATTTCAATACGGTTTGATAGATTGAGGTTTGACTTAAAAACTGGTGTACTTGGTATCTCAATCCGATGAGTAAAAGCCGAGCAATCGATAAACACTTTTTGACGGCTGAAGGAATGTTGATAATTTTTTTAATTTTTTTTATTACTGACTAGGCAATCGTTTGACCACGATCTCACCTGATGGAAAGCGATGATGTGGTCGAAGGTGTAGCACGCTTGCCTAGTAGATACCTATTCACTCTTGACTTGAACACACAGGGGTTATAATTTACCGGAAACACTGACGAGGGCAGGGCATTCCACTCCTTTGCAGTTCTTATAATAAATGAAGAAGCGTAAAGCTTCGAAAAAAATATATAAAAAAAATGGTAAATGTTGGTATATTGGTATTTTAGGTCTTGGAATAGTACATAGAGAAATTACCACTCGTGCGAAGATGCGGGCATCAACTAGTTATGTATATAAATTAAATGATTATTTTGGGAATTATAAGTCAAAAATTTCATTCCCAATGACATCTCTTTATATATATCTTTTTTAATAAATCAAATACCTAAGGAATAAAATGGTGGAATCAAATAGTAGGTAACAAACCAGGTTATCTTTTAAATAGATAGATATAAAATATAACTGACGGTCCACTTGTATTGTAGGCGTATGTATAATGTGTAAGTAACACTATACCCTACACTTATTTAGGGTAACAACTTTACAGACACATATTTTTAATTAATTTCCCCGTAACTACGATGCCTCATACTGCGGGGTGAGATATAAACTTTCTATTTCAACGGATAAAGGTGAAACGGGTCGCATCGCATTCATCTTTTCACTCCTTTATCTACAGAATAAGCTGCAGCTTACTTTGAAAATGGTGCCTCGAGCGAGAATACGCCAACAGGGAGCTTTGCGCCGGTGCGGTGTAAGTACCCATTCACTAGAGCAGCATTCTTACTTGAGATGCGATATCGTATGATCTTGTAGGACGTTTTTCTGCTTAGAGCATCATCAGCAACATTATCAGCCTGTATCAGTCTACTGCTGCACACAGGGCTTTTATTTATTATTTATTTATTTTCTGCTTAGAACATCATCAGCAACATTATCAGCCTGTATCAGTCTACTGCTGCACACAGGGCTTTTATTTATTATTTATTTATTTTCTGCTTAGAACATCATCAGCAACATTATCAGCCTGTATCAGTCTACTGCTGCACACAGGGCTTTTATTTATTATTTATTTATTTTCTGCTTAGAACATCATCAGCAACATTATCAGCCTGTATCAGTCTACTGCTGCACACAGGGCTTTTATTTATTATTTATTTATTTTCTGCTTAGAACATCATCAGCAACATTATCAGCCTGTATCAGTCTACTGCTGCACACAGGGCTTTTATTTATTATTTTTTTTTTTCTGCTTAGAACATCATCAGCAACATTATCAGCCTGTATCAGTCTACTGCTGCACACAGGGCTTTTATTTATTATTTATTTATTTTCTGCTTAGAACATCATCAGCAACATTATCAGCCTGTATCAGTCTACTGCTGCACACAGGGCTTTTATTTATTATTTATTTATTTTCTGCTTAGAACATCATCAGCAACATTATCAGCCTGTATCAGTCTACTGCTGCACACAGGGCTTTTATTTATTATTTATTTATTTTCTGCTTAGAACATCATCAGCAACATTATCAGCCTGTATCAGTCTACTGCTGCACACAGGGCTTTTATTTATTATTTATTTATTTTCTGCTTAGAACATCATCAGCAACATTATCAGCCTGTATCAGTCTACTGCTGCACACAGGGCTTTTATTTATTTTTTTTTTTTTTCTGCTTAGAACATCATCAGCAACATTATCAGCCTGTATCAGTCTACTGCTGCACACAGGGCTTTTATTTATTATTTATTTATTTTCTGCTTAGAACATCATCAGCAACATTATCAGCCTGTATCAGTCTACTGCTGCACACAGGGCTTTTATTTATTATTTATTTATTTTCTGCTTAGAACATCATCAGCAACATTATCAGCCTGTATCAGTCTACTGCTGCACACAGGGCTTTTTTTTTTTTTTTTTTTTTTTTCTGCTTAGAACATCATCAGCAACATTATCAGCCTGTATCAGTCTACTGCTGCACACGGGGCTTTTATTTATTATTTATTTATTTTCTGCTTAGAACATCATCAGCAACATTATCAGCCTGTATCAGTCTACTGCTGCACACAGGGCTTTTATTTATTATTTATTTATTTTCTGCTTAGAACATCATCAGCAACATTATCAGCCTGTATCAGTCTACTGCTGCACACAGGGCTTTTATTTATTATTTTTTTTTTTCTGCTTAGAACATCATCAGCAACATTATCAGCCTGTATCAGTCTACTGCTGCACACGGGGCTTTTATTTATTATTTATTTATTTTCTGCTTAGAACATCATCAGCAACATTATCAGCCTGTATCAGTCTACTGCTGCACACAGGGCTTTTATTTATTATTTATTTATTTTCTGCTTAGAACATCATCAGCAACATTATCAGCCTGTATCAGTCTACTGCTGCACACAGGGCTTTTATTTATTATTTATTTATTTTCTGCTTAGAACATCATCAGCAACATTATCAGCCTGTATCAGTCTACTGCTGCACACAGGGCTTTTATTTATTATTTATTTATTTTCTGCTTAGAACATCATCAGCAACATTATCAGCCTGTATCAGTCTACTGCTGCACACAGGGCTTGTATTTATTATTTATTTATTTTCTGCTTAGAACATCATCAGCAACATTATCAGCCTGTATCAGTCTACTGCTGCACACAGGGCTTTTATTTATTATTTATTTATTTTCTGCTTAGAACATCATCAGCAACATTATCAGCCTGTATCAGTCTACTGCTGCACACAGGGCTTTTATTTATTATTTATTTATTTTCTGCTTAGAACATCATCAGCAACATTGTCAGCCTGTATCAGTCTACTGCTGCACACAGGGCTTTTATTTATTATTTATTTATTTTCTGCTTAGAACATCATCAGCAACATTATCAGCCTGTATCAGTCTACTGCTGCACACAGGGCTTTTATTTATTATTTATTTATTTTCTGCTTAGAACATCATCAGCAACATTATCAGCCTGTATCAGTCTACTGCTGCACACAGGGCTTTTATTTATTATTTATTTATTTTCTGCTTAGAACATCATCAGCAACATTATCAGCCTGTATCAGTCTACTGCTGCACACAGGGCTTTTATTTATTATTTATTTATTCTCTGCTTAGAACATCATCAGCAACATTATCAGCCTGTATCAGTCTACTGCTGCACACGGGGCTTTTATTTATTATTTATTTATTTTCTGCTTAGAACATCATCAGCAACATTATCAGCCTGTATCAGTCTACTGCTGCACACGGGGCTTTTATTTATTATTTATTTATTTTCTGCTTAGAACATCATCAGCAACATTATCAGCCTGTATCAGTCTACTGCTGCACACGGGGCTTTTATTTATTATTTATTTATTTTCTGCTTAGAACATCATCAGCAACATTATCAGCCTGTATCAGTCTACTGCTGCACACGGGGCTTTTATTTATTATTTATTTATTTTCTGCTTAGAACATCATCAGCAACATTATCAGCCTGTATCAGTCTACTGCTGCACACGGGGCTTTTATTTATTATTTATTTATTTTCTGCTTAGAACATCATCAGCAACATTATCAGCCTGTATCAGTCTACTGCTGCACACAGGGCTTTTATTTATTATTTATTTATTTTCTGCTTAGAACATCATCAGCAACATTATCAGCCTGTATCAGTCTACTGCTGCACACAGGGCTTTTATTTATTATTTATTTATTTTCTGCTTAGAACATCATCAGCAACATTATCAGCCTGTATCAGTCTACTGCTGCACACAGGGCTTTTATTTATTATTTATTTATTTATTGCATACATATACATTGAATACTGCGCATATATATATTAGTATATTGTATATATTTAGTATGTTGTTTATTATTGTTTATTTATTTATGTATTATTTTTATAAATATTTAAATATTTATATTTTTGTTAAGTATTCTTTTATTATTATTTTTATTTATTGTTTTTCTGATACTATTACTTTTAAGTTGTTTATTTTATTGTAACTACCGTCTACTCTTTCCCATCTTTTTCAAATCATCTAAAGGTTGTCTGTAAGAGATTGCTGTAAGCGATAAGACCGCCGATTGTGTTCCCGCTTTTTTTTGTGTGTTTTATAATGTACAATGTACGATTTACTTTTAAGTGGTAAGCAATAAAGAGTTATCTATCTATCATTCAATCTATCTGTCTACATTTATTGTTAATATAATTTCCATAGATCTTAAAACTAGTTTGTTTGTTTGTCGCTGGCCTCTGGTTTCAGAGTTTGTCAGGCCGGCCGAGGGTCTCTTACAAGGCTTAACGACTGCTATTAATCAATAACAGCCAGGACCGACAGCTTAACGTGCCCTCCAAAGCACGGAGTGATGAAAAACCGCACATAACTTAGAAAAGTCATTGGTGCGGAGCCTAGGACCGAACCCGGTATCGTTGTATTCTAAGTTGCACTATTGAACCGTTTGGCTACCATCGCTTCGCTTAAAACTAGGATTAGTAGGTACATGCATCCTGGTAGATCTGTATATCATCGCTGCGCTTAGCCGGAGGACGTCCTTTTGTCTCATGTGGCTTTTAGAATGCACTAGCTTGTGCCCGCGACTTCGTCCGCGACTCCATTATCTATTTTCTTTCATTGACTTTTATCTCGAAAAAACGACGGCAACGGCACATCATTCCGTTCCTACGGCGACTAGAAATTTCATTTCATTCCGCATTTACAGACATTTTCTAGTTTTCCCGTGGCAACTTACCATATTTCAGTATAAAAAGTATCCTACGTTGGTCTCTATATTGTATTGTACCTATTTAAAAAGTTTCATAAAAATCAGATCGGCCGTTACGGCGTGAAAGCTCTCCAAGCAAACAAACAAACTGAAAACGATTCACTTTTATATATTGGTGTGGATAATGGCAGACAGTTACTCGTAGTGGACCTAGAGCCCAGAGTCCTAAATAGTTTCTTAATTAGATAATATGCCAAATGAGTTTTTGCTATATTTAGTACTCTGTGCTTTTTGCGATGCAATACGACCCGATTCAACCCGCCCAATTTACCAAGTTCCTAATACAAGAACTAAATGGCTATTTAGTTTTCAATCGACCGTTAGTTTAGCTGTTATCGTATCTATTTATCGTTAGAAATCACATCGTTTCGTTAGATTGCTGCTATACCATTCACTTACGGCCGAAGGCGGAAACAGAGATCTTTTAGATTCGAAGAAATACTGTGAACAGGTAGGTGCAATGATTTTTGAAAGGCTCGGAGTGAGCTGGCCTATTGTTGAATTGTAAACCTCTTTGAATGAAATGCATATGAGGCGAAAGAGCTTGGTTATGCTGAGAGGATTTCTTTAGCCAAATTATAAATTCAAAAGGATCTAAAAGCTTTTGGGCGATACTTTTAGAGGGACACATACATATTTAATGATGTACATACTAGCTGTACCACCGGCTTCGCACGCGTGGTCATATATCTAGGTTAAAACTATTCTATGTACCATTCCTAGACCAAAAATACCAATATAACAACATTTGAACAAAATTCCTTCAGAAATATTTTTACCGATTGCTCGGCCTATATCCAACAGTGAAAATCGCATCGCAATCTGCGCAGTAGATTTAACGTGATTCGCTAACAAACATACAGACACGAATTTAAAAAAATGTTATATTCATGTTTTGTTGCTTATTTTAAGTACCCTAGACCATATTTTTTTAATTATCTTTTTTGCACGGACTTTTTCGTTCTTATTGCTTTATTAAATTCTTGTATTTCTTGCCTATATGGTGTAATAAAGTGTTTATTATTATTATTATTATAAGTATAGATAGATACAGTATACAGCATAATATTATGTGATATGCCCTACGGGTGCACATTGTCAGAATGCTGATAAAACTCCCATGCAAAATAAAGGAAAAATTAAACATAAAAAGTACCTACTAGTAGGTAGTATTGTGAAATTGTCAAGTAGGTATCTAAATTAGGTTTTTAGAACGAAAAAGCACTAAGTATAAGCTCTGAGGGGCATAATAGTAAAGAAAAAATAGCAAAATATAAGTTCTGTCATATCAGAAGACAGACTTGATTTTAACAATATTTTTTTTGGAGTATTACCCCAAGTATCGGCTAAGCATCCATGCCTAATATGCCCCTAAGTATAGGATCTCTAGTTTGAAGCGGTATAAAATATGCCAAAACTTCTTGAATGTCTTTTATCGGGTTTAGTTATGAAGCAGAACATTATGTCATACGAAACTAAATATCGCAACCGAAATACCTACCGGTAAACCTAACCAAACACATTTTTAGCTCAACTACGCCTTTACTATCCTATGTTTACTATCCTTTATTCCGTCCATAAACCCAAGGCGAATCGTTCTATGATAAAGTTTGTCCACTGTATTCCCTTGTCGTGGAAAATTATCTATCTATTCCAGTAAGGAGTGAGAAATATTTGGTTTTCTTAATGTGACAAGATACGATAGTGTTAACCTAAATTGTTGTTGACTGAATAAACCTAAAGAACGCATGGATATTGTTAATACCACGTTGTATAGGTTTCGGTAAACAATATTGGTTTTGGACATACATGAACAGAGCGTAAGTCGGAGGGAAATCATGGATTTACTATAAAATTGTGCTTAGACCTGATAATGATTGTTTCCGAGTCATGGATGTAATATTTGTATATATGTATGTTAATCTGTTATCTAGTGCCAATAGAACAGGGTATACTAGTTTGGGACTAGGTTATTGGTGAGAATTGTCCCGAATATATTTATATTTATTTTTATACGCTTTATTAGCTTCACTTGTATGTTTGTTTGTAACCGACTCCTTTGGACGCTATTTTGACCCACTTTAAACGGTCAGCTTTCATTCAAATTTTGCACACCTGTCAAAGACCGCCAATGCAACAATTCGAAAATAAATAAAAAAATAATAGTTTAAACTATTATTTATTTAATCTTGTAAAACAAGAGTTAATTGTGCTTGGAATTGTTATTTATACTAAAGACTATGCTGCCCGCGGTTTTGCCCGCGTGGTCATTTCTATGGGTTAAAAGTAACCTTTATTGCTAGGTCTTGGGTACCATTAAAAATCTGTGTTTTGTGTGATAATGATAACTCGTCTAACAAAAATAAATCATTGTTACAAGCAAACTTCCTATCGATTCTGTTTCTTTGGTATAAAAATATCACTTTACTCAAAAGACCACGTACCGAACATTCATATAAAATATTGTTATAATTGAAACATGAGACTATTCTTTTTGTTGGAAATTTTGGTAAGGATGCCATTACATATCGAAAGGAAGCGTCCAACCATCTTGAAAAGAAGCAAGGAGCTCGATTATCTTGGGGACACACGGGCTTGGAGCATGACAAACGATTCTGTATCAAAATATGTTTGCAAACCTAACTGGGCACTTCTGAGAGGTACATGACTCTTTCACTGGATTCAGAACACATCCACCTGAAACAGTCTATAGAGTTGGTTGTAAGTCTAAATAAGTTATTTAGAGATAAAATTAATGTAATGACTATACATCTCACCACTTCTTATATACATATAATAAAGCAATAAGAATGAAAAAGTCTGTACAAAAAGATATTAAAAAAATGGCTCTGGGGTACTTAAAATAAGCTACTGAAGAATCTAACATTTTTAAATCGTGTCTTTTTGTTAGTTTGTCTGCATGTTTGTTCGCGCATAACGTAAAAACTACTGGACCGATTGCGATGCAGTTTTCACTGTTAGGTAGTTTAGGGTTTGACTTAAAAACTGGGCTACTTGGTATCTTTATTTAATGATTAGATGCTGGGCAATCAATAAAAAACTATTTGACGGCCCTACGAATTTTGAAGATATGTAGTACTCCTAGAATAACACGTACGTGAGCTACATTTAAATGGAATGACCACGCGGGCAAAGCCGCAGGCACAGCTAGTTACAAACAAAGGAAATATAGGATTCAAAGGTAATAATAAAAGAAGGGTGCGCTTTGACTTCAGCTTTTCACAAGCCGCATGTACTGTTACGTTAAAATCGTTGTCGAAAAAAGAGATGGTATATATTCCTACTAATGAAAATTAATAAATGACACTCAACGCTCAAATTCTAGTATTCCTAACTATTATAGCTGCGTACCCTGAACACATTATTGTGTGTGAATTGGCAATACGTCACTGATCAGAATGATCACCCGAAAGTACCCATATAAGATCCCACTTGTACCAAGCTCTTCAAACTTGACGCCCGTAGTTTTCGCTCCTAACGGCTTAAATTTCACGCTGTATGACGACATCTGAGCCATAAGACTGTTATATAAAATTCTTGTACGGCAAAATTGCCACCAGTCAACGTAAATTTTTTACAACAACATTTCGAGATCTTGCGAATAGGCACTTAATAAAAATTCAACGGAGTCGACGGAACAATCGCCGCCTTTACGGATTTGATCACACTCCCGCGCCTGTCTACGCGTATAAACGTTTAGGTACCTAGACGATGTATGGATACTGTTTTTGACTACATATTGTTAAAATTGGTTGGAATTTACCTGTAAATGTCTTTGTGTAAAATTTTCTATCGCTTAGTAAGGTAAAGGCACCTATTTCCGCAGTATTTTCACCAAAACTCGAAAGGACGTTGAAAATTAAGCATTTACTGAACCTTTCTGACGGTTTGGCTTTTTTTATCAGAAGCTTCATTGTTTTTACTTTTAAAATATCTTTTAATATTAATGTACTATTTAAGTTATCAAATCCAAGCCGAGAAATGGCTTATCATAAAATAAACACTGAAAACAAATTACTATGAAATCGCTATTCCGCGGCATACATCTGTTTAAGAAACTGACTATAATATTTGGCTCATGTGTCCGCGGTTTATTAAAAAATAATTTTTACCTTAATTTACTCAGAAAAATCCACAAAAGTTAAGTATTTTCGATTAAAAAACCTAATTTTACCAATTGTTTAACCAAAGAAGTAGACACACAGTACAAAAATAACAATAAAACCTCCATTTAACAAAATAAAACATGGTATTCACGTGTACAAAGTCCAAAATGTATGAAACGTGCGTTTGGGCCAGCTGCTGACGCAATATTAACACATTATTTCAAACCGAATATACATGACACCACTTTTTTGATTATGTAACTACGCAAAGATATGCTATCTATTGAATAAAAGATCTGACATTCATTTTTATTTAGTAAATCCCTTGTTACCGCCGTTTTTCTAAATACCTCAGAATATGGTGCCAATTCCAGAACCCCTCAGAATAAAGTGCCTTTACTTTAACTAAATAAGACTAAATATATAAAATAAGGCTGTAAAGGAATGTGGGCGGGCGGGCGTTGCTCTAAACATGTGGGTTGTCCAATTGTTTCATGTAATAGTTATTTGTTGTAGTTAGTAGTTAATAATGAAATAAGCAGTGATAGATTTATAGATGCGTTACGCTTTCCATTACACAACATGTTTCCATGCGACCTGCAACGGAACCGTAAACCTGAGACATGTCATTTTCTCAATCAATTCTCTGGCTACATGCCTTTTGGGCTTGGAAAGTATCTTACTACTTTTTTAACTAACTATCCTCAAGAGAAGCATTGCATTTACTTTAAGCAAAAAGGTCTAACGAGACAGGTGAAATTAAAGTCCAAAAATGTTTAACTAAATCTTTACGGTCTACAAAATGGGTTTTACTGTAATTTAAGCATCAGCGTTAGAAAATTAAAAATAAACACGAAATTAAGCGAACATTTTACTAAAAACACTTAGGTAGATGTACTGTTAATAGTATTAAAAGGCTGGTTATTAATCTAGACAGAATAAAATATGAACCTACTCTACTAGAATATACCAATTGTGATCGTCGGGCATGGGATGGGTACAATCGGGTGCATTTGGATTGTGAATCGCCCATGTTACTGCTCGGCGATACATCATTCGTCATCATCAACAGCCTGCATTAGTCCACTGCTGGACATAGGCCTCTTCTAATGCGTGCCACTGAGCCCGATCTTCGGCTTTTCTCAAGAAATTGCCAAAATTCATGAGAAAAGCCGAAAAACATTCCGTAAATCATAACAATCAATACTTGATAATTGCGAAGGACTGCGTGTTATCTGGCGGAATCAAGAAGGATTCTATTAAACAAATATTATTGTTCAAAATTAGATTTTGGCTTTATTTTTCCGAAAGTTAATCAATATTATAGCCATGTTCGGTTGGTCAGTTCAGAGTACCTATTACCAATGGATTGCGTTACCGGTCCCGTAAGGCGATATGACAGAACTAAGGGACGAATTAGGATTATGATGCAGTGGTCATGGTTATTTCTAAGAGGCATGTGCCGCGCAGAGGCATGGATTTAGGTATGAGGGTTTCCCGTCCATGATACAAAATTTTCCTTTATAAAATTATTTTTGCTATTAACGCCTGCTTAGCGTATATATATACGCTAAGCAGGCGTTAATAGCAAAAATAAAAAATATTATTGATTAACATAGATATTTTTAAATTGCATTATTGTAATCATTATTTCAGCTATACCTGTAAAACTGTACCGTGTCATACTGACTGAAAGACAAATCTCTCACAGAAAAATCTCTGGGGTTTAAATTTGCAGGAAATATTCCTTGAGTACCGTAGAGATGCATTAAGGAGGGGTTTTTGGAAATTCCATCCCTAAAGGAGTTGAACGGGGAGGCGAAGATCGTACGCGAGACGCAGCTAGTTCTAGATAAAACAAATATTGATAAAGTTTGGCTACCTTGGTAAGTAGGTGCCCAGTTTAGTTTCGACATCCCATTGGGCGGGCCCAGTGGACTAACATAAATTTGATAATTATTTGAACAAACTTAACCAAAAGCTTTGCGGATCCTTTAATCTAATTGGAATATATGATATTATTTTAATTAAAGCCTTCGCGGTCGTAATGTTTCTAATGCGAGAATAAATAACAAAGTTCGACGTTTGTTTGGTCTTGAACACACTAATATAGCTCTTTGGGTCTGACGAGGATGTAAGGTATACACGCACATCCGTACTACCCACTCATATGTTTAACATTACATGGTTTTACATTTGAAGTTTTCGCAGTGTATTGGGAAAATACAAGCTCATTTTCTTCTCATTATTTTAAATACAAGCAATTGCAATTTAAGGCGATGCTAAAGGTACAGTTGTGGGATATAGAGCTAAATTTATAGATACTTATACTTCTCGAAAGAAACCAGTCCTACGAATAAATCGTACTCTGTCATCTCCGCACATCGTACTCAATAAAGCTCGAATCCTCCCTTCTTTCTTTGTAGTAACGCTGTCGGTCCGTCTCTCTGTCTATCTACTTCTTTGTCAGTCCGTCCAAATAATAACAAATCTTTTTTATTCCTTTTCAAGGATTATTTTAGTTAATCGAATCGCTAGGATCTGCGATTCTGCTACTTATATTAACACACAAAAAGTTGTATGGACACATTTTTCTACAGCTACAAACAACTTTATAAAAATCACCATATTGAATTTTCTCTTTCCTAACGATGTATGAAAAGTTTTAGCAACTTTAGGAAAACCAAATGTACGGCGTTTTGTTCTTTTTACACCGCCAGCTTTTTATAAATATAAATAATCTACACTGTTATTTTCTTTTAAGTTGAGTCCATCCATGGTTCCTTTCTGCATTTTTCCTTATGCGCTATAGATAAGGATATTTTCCCATACCGACTAGAAAACAAAACTCACACTGTGAGGTGAAAACCATGTGTCATTAAATTAAATCCAAGAATCCACAAATATATACAGAATTATTTCACATGTTTTTCCTGTTTTATCAGCCTTCATTACATCAACGGGTAGCAATCAAATCTCTTCAAACCATATTCACGGGAAGCTCTCTTGCTATTGCAAGAATATTGACTTCAGTGGAGTTTTCCCATAAGCCATGTAAAGACAGGACAAAACGGAACACACAAAGACTGTATCTCACAAACACGTAAACCCAGAGTCCAATGGAGGAAGGTACGTCGCCTCGCACTCAACTTTATTTCTTGCTCGAGTGCGCGCCCAATCAATGAGTGTCAGCCATCAGGCTACAGCGGAAATATTGACAAACTTTATATTGGACTTGCGCGAGCTTCGTGCCAACTTGGAGGTTTGAGTTGGGCGTGCGTCTAATTGAGGCGCGATTCGGTTACTTGGAAACAGTTTGACTGTCTAATTTGTCTTTCAGGTGAATTGTTAAATAGTCGCTTTGGGAACGTTTTGAAACGTCGCTGTAGAAGTTTGCTTAGAAGATTTTATCGATTTAGGGTCAGTTCACATCTGACGGAAGATGCGTCGCGTATCGTCGGTCACTTAGCGCTTAATAGTAAAATAGATGAAAGAACGTCCAACTTTATATACTTGACCGATGATCCGTTAGTGCGTCGAGTATGTAAGGCTGAGCGTTCTATTATAAGTTAAACGACAGTCCAAAAAAGGAGTGTAATGTTTTTAGGATTCATGTATGTTTGTGTGTATGTATGTGAGTTTATTTATTCCACCATAACTTTGAAGTGCCTCAACAGATTTGGATGTATGGCATATTGCTAAAATCCTTACAACATCCCGAGTAACATAAGAAATAATATTTTTTTAATTTCATATGGCGGCAGTAAAAAAAAGTACTTTTTTATATTTGTACTTCAAATTGAAGGCTTTTATGAGCACATTGCAATAATATATAATTTATTACCATAACTCAAAACTTGTCACAAAAAATATTTTATAAAAATATATTTAAATAAAAGACTGCCCTGCCAAGAAACGAAATAAAAAGTCAAAACAAGAGATAAATAAAATTGACATTGCAGTCGGGGGCCCTCTTAGTTTAAAAATGTTCCACAGAACGGTCCCCGACAGTAATGACAAAAATGTTATCTCTTGTTTTGATTTTTTAGTTCGTTTTTAGGCATTTTTTTAATGTATCTTTGACAAGTAGTTTCACTGGAAACATTTCCAAACCGAAAAACAGAAATGCTTACACTATAATGCGTGGTGGTTGAATATTTAACAAGGGTGCAAGGGTGAGTCCCCAGGCGGATTCTTGCATTAGAGGCCTACCTACCACTACAGAATAAAGTTTATGTATGCAAAGTCAACTTAAATGGCATCAGTATAGTTGAGTGGATAATATCCGGTATCGATAATCAGCAAAAGATACGTCAATGTCACAGCAACCATTCGTAATCAACCTACGAATAACGAGGTGTCACATATTGGTCGACAAGTTTTTCACGGCGAACAGTTTCCGTAGTTTGACCTAATTAAGCAATGTAACTTCTGCAAACCGATTTTTACAGTCTCGAGAGAAGCAATGTAACTTCTGCAAACCGATTTTTACAGTCTAGAGAGTCCATGCTGTTTTTTTGCTACACAACAAAAGGCTGACAAAAGTATTGTAGCTTTTCATAAAAACACTAAGTACATTTAATAAATAATAGTTTAAAAAAACTAAAAAACACGCTTTATATAGAAAACAAAACTAAAAAATAGAAAATAAATTTTAATAATTTTGAATTAAGAATAGTGTAAAAAAATCTAATAAATATAAATGAATAATAGTGTAAATAAAAAAAAAGTTTTTTTTTCTAAAAAATCGTGGGGTGCATGGGTCAATAGTTATAAATATTTCATTGACAGATATGAGAAGAAGGATTATCATTTCGATAATATCTTAAAAAGCACCCCACGTTTTTTTTTAAATAAAACTTTTTTTTCTTATTTACACTATTAAAATTTATTTTCTATTTTTTAGTTTGTTTTTCTATATAAAGCGTGTTTTTTAGTTTTTTTTATACTATTATTTATTTTCTACTTTTTAGTTTGGTTTATTTATAAGAGCGTTTTTTTTTTCGAATTATTGCATTGTCATCGGTCTTTGACAGGTGTGCAAAATTTGAATGAAATCTGACCGTTTAAAGTGGGTCAAAATAGCGTCCAAAGAAGTCGGTTATAAACATACAAGTGAAGCTAATATAAAGCGTATATAAATAAAAATAAATATATACGGGACAATTCTTACCAATAACCTAGTCCCAAACTAGTATACCCTGTTCTATTGGCACTAGATAACGGATTAACATACATATATACAAATATTACATCCATGACTCGGAAACAATCATTATCAGGTCTAAGTACAATTTTATAGTAAATCCATGATTTCCCTCCGACTTACGCTCAAATCAAATCAAATCAAATCAAATTGTTTATTTGCATAAATATGGGTAGGTATACAAAGATGTTTCACTAATTATAAGCAGAACGCCACATTTTTACCGTAAGGTGTGCAAATATATTTAAATGTAAACATAGAGCAAAAACTCATAATAATAATTTCTTAAATTCTAAATTTGTAACAATGTCATTAATACAGTATTATTAGTAAATGAAAAAAAAATAGAACAAAAATTAAGTCAAGAAATAGCAAATAGGTAAATAACAATGTCAAAATTAAGCATAATATGTTACATGATTATATATTACAAGTTTTATTTATTATAATGTCTTGACATTAATAAATTAATTTATTGAATAATATGCCTTATCGAATAACAGCTTTTTTAAATTACTTTTGAAAATTTGAATACATTCTGTTTCTTTTAAATTTTCTGGAATTTTATTATAAATTTTGGCTCCCAGAAAAAATGTACTCTTTTTTAACATAGCTGTTTTGCAACTTGTCAATTTCAGTCTATTCTTGTGCCGTTTGCTGTTTACAGTATCATAATTATTAATATTCTTTTTAACGAGTAAAGTTGATTCGTATTAGAAGGCAGAGTTAAAATTTTAAGCTTTTGGAAATATGGCTTGCAAGAATCCATCTGTTGTAAATTGCACATTGACCTAATGCATTTTTTTGGGCTTTAAATGCCATCTCTTTATTAGTGGAGTTTGCCCAAAATATAACTCCGTATCTAAGTGTGGATCCTACATAGGCGTGATATGCACTTAAAAGTGCAGTTTCATTAGCGACTTTTCTTAACATATATAGTGCGTATGAAAACTGGCTAAGTTTTGTGCATACATGTTCGATATGCTGTTTCCATGAGAGGCTTGCATCGATGTGTATACCTAAAAATTTTGTACATTGGATCTCATCAATTTGTTTGCCTAGATAATTAATTTTCAGAATGTCAAAATTGGAATTTTTATTTTGAAATGTCATAATGTGAGTTTTATCAAGATTAATTTTGAGGTTGTTATTGTGCAACCAGTCAATTATACATACTAAAGAATCATTAATGTCATTCTCGAATGTACTAGTAGTACTGTCCGTAAATATTGCAGTACTATCATCAGCATATAAGATCATAGGATGGTTGATAGCGTTGGGAAGATCGTTTATCTAAATCAGAAACAATAAAGGCCCTAATATGCTGCCCTGAGGAACTCCGTAGTTTACTATCCTGAAATCCTTTACTAAGCCATTGAGGTCGTTTACGTAGAGGTATTTTAACTCTTAGAACTGGGAAACATAGGTCGTAAAATAGTTTAAAAGTGTCAAAGAAAGTGTTGAATGCCTGTTCAGGATTTTCTGTATTATAAACGTCATAAAAAGAGAGGCTTTGTAAGCAATCAGTGAACTTTTCAATGTTGCCTTTGCCATAGTCTCGTTTCCATTTAAAGAAATAAGAAATAAAATAACTTTTATTTACAGGACACTTCATAATTTGGGCTGTGTGATCTGATAATGCGAGTTCAATAACTGATGTTTTACATTTCTTATTGTTGTGCGCAAAGTTATCCAGGCAAGTTTTGCTTCTGAGTCTTGTTGGTTGGTTTATGCTTAATTTGAGATTATATCCAGTCAATATCTGTTCAAATTGTTTGCAAACGGGAGGTCTCTTAAGTCTATGCAATGTTGAAGTCGCCACAGATAACAACTTTTTTTATTTTTATAACATATTTTATTCAACAAATCATTAAGTTTAGCGAAAAAATAATCATATTCTGATAATTTTGTTTTTGGGGATCTATATATACAAATCAAAATTATTTTATGTTCAACTAATTCAATTCCACAACATTCAAAAATATTATTAACACTTAACAAATTTATTTCAGTCAGTAATTTAAATTTATGTTGATTGTAGACTAGTATGCAAGAACCACCGTATCTATTTGGTCTGCAAAAATTTGTGGCTAAAATGTAATCCGGTACATTCAGCAATATTAAGTCGTTTTTTGTCATGTTATGTTCTGTTACACATAGTATGTCAATAAAATTATTGTTATTTCTTAAACTGTCTAAATAAAGAGTCAATTCGTCAGTTTTATTTAAAATTCCATTGATATTTTGGTGCATTATGTTTATATAGTTATATACGAAAAAACTTATTTAATGGCATTACATTATCATTTTTATTAATTAATATGTTATTAGCTAAAATATGACTCTCTTCTCCAATTACAATTTTCGTTTGTGTACTCTTGTCAGCCTTGTATTCTGTATTGCTCTGTTCATGTATGTCCAAAACCAATATTGTTTACCGAATCCTATACAACGTGGTATTAACAATATCCTTGCGTTCTTTAGGTTTATTCAGTCAACAAGTCAACAAGAGCGCAAATCTTTTTTTATACGCCTTATATTAGCTTCACTTCTAGAAGCTAATTTATAGCGTATAAAAAAAGATTTGCGCTCTTTAAGAAACTACGCTCCTGCTGATCTTTTAATACTCAGAAGTGATGTTGAATGTGTTCCAATGATTAATTTATCAACAAAGAGCGTTTTCATGTTATATTTAAGTAAATTAAGAATTAAAAATGTTACTTTAAATAACAACGCTACTGTGAACATATTTAAATTGACGCTGAAGTGTTTTGCATACAAAAGGAGACACTTACCTAATCTAATTAACAACGACATTAGGGAAAAATAACAAGGGTTCCCTACTGCCTTGCTTATGATCTCATTTACATTATCTGCGACAAAAATATACAGTCTAAAGTTTTCTTCATCTATTTTTAATCTTTTTTTTTCTATCCTTTTTTTTGTATAATTGTCGGGATTGTAACATAAATAAATCATTTAAATGGGACTCATTTAGGGTCACCGTATATTTAACGCCTCGAAAACGGATCGGCACCGGATCGCTGAGTTGGACGCTTCGCTTAATGCTAGGCATCGGCTGGTTGACGGCTCGGCGTTCACCCGGCTACGGCGGGACGACGCCGAGCTTACGTCTAGGCGGCGGTGGGTTGACAGATAGGTGTCCTGGGGGACGACTTGACGAAGACGAGTACATAGTTTGAAATTGAACGTGAAACGAAGCACACTGAGTATATTATTACACTTACAACCCTGAAAACACCTACTGATAGGAGTAGGTACTACTGATACTTGGTGCTAAAATGGATATTGCATGAAAACGAAAACGATTAGTAGCCGCGGCGATCACGAGCCGTAGCCGCGGCTACCACGATGCGTATCCGCGGAGTTCGGGAACCGTAAGCGCGGTGACGGTGGGTTTGACCACGCTTCCTAAGCACAGATTACTTAATAGTTACAAGACAGGTAACCCCGAGGCGTGGCGTTGCTGAGCCAGTGCCGAGGCGTTAAGTGTGCGGTGACCTTTAAGACTCCTCTCGTGATTGTAACTTTTAAACTTTCGCGATTCGAACACATTATGTACTAGTTTTCCCTCGCATATATATATATATATATATATATATATATACATACATAATACATACATATATATATACATACATTTTAGTTTTTTTTTGCGATTAAGTCCCGTTTAAATATTTAACTATGTCCTCTCGTGATCATGATCAATCAAACATAATCAAAATGTCAATTAAGATTGTAATTCTTAGCGCAATAAAGTCCCGTTTGATTGAGTAACTATGATATCAAGTCATTATGAAGATCCTAAAACTCAAAATGTTTTTTTTATTATTATATCTTCAAATAAAATCTGTATAAAATCCTACTACAGACAATCTGTGTGGAGGCGTTATAAAAAAAATACAAATATCTGCCTTACCATGTGCAAATATGGACAATAAACTTGTATTCGTAACTGGAGAAACTGGAGACAAAGTTCCCTGACAACTGCTTTGTTTGTTCTAGTCTTCTTTCCAATCTATAAACCTACAGAGATTATCTGCGCAACGTTTCCCGATCATTGTTAAAACTTTCGGCGAATAAACGAGTTTCATTAAGTGCTACTTACGTAAGTAGGTCTGGAAGCGCTCAAACTCGAGACCTGATTTGAAGTAAACTTAACAAGTCCTCAAGATTTGCCCGTCTTTCCTCAAAACACAACGTTACGTCGACCTCGGGATGGAATTTGGATTATGCTGAAAATGTTGATCTCTCGTGAAAGTTTGACAGCGTTTTCTACAGATAAAATAAGATTTCTAATTTATTTTTGTGACTGACTTGAAGTCTCCTGAAATATTTTTAAGACTAACAAGCTTTTAATTAATTTGAAGCCAAAAATCTGAATCAGCAAAAAGTTTCTAAATCATTTATTTTGTTGAATCTTCAGTTTGTTTAGGAATATTATGTACTAGTTTTCCCTCCCGCAACTTCGTCAGCAAAAAAGCATCCTATGTTCTTCTAGGATATTAAAAACCAATGCAAAAGTAGGTATAGTACCAATGCTCTTGAAGTTTTTTTACAGACTTGTTAATTCGTTTCCATGGCAATTGATCCTTACAGTGAGTAATCAACATTTTCCAGTTTTCCCGTGAAAACTTACAATTTTCCGGGAAAAAATATTCTTTGTCGCATTCCAGGATCTAAGCTATCTCCATTCCAAATTTCATCCCAATCCGTCCAGCCGTTATCCCGTGAAAGCTCTCCAAACAAACAAACAAACAGACAACGTTTCACTTTGATATATTGGTGTGGATATGCCAATTTTTTAACAGGAATATTATTCAATACTTTGTATTATTTATTTAATAATTTATTTTCAAATAATGCACACTTATGATGTTATCTTTCATAATCAAAATAAGCCCATATTCGTCCACTGTTAGACGTAGTGCTTTCCTTGTCATACTGCTGCTGATAGTCTATTAACCTTGTTAGAAGTAATAAAATACATAAGAAAAACATGCTTTAATACCATTAAACTGAAAAAAAAATATTTCAGTATAAGAATAAAGTGATAAACGACAAAAATAATGTCATTGTAAAAAGAAGCGTCCTTAAACAGGCAAAACATGTGCTAGCTTTTCCTATAGCCCACCTTTGTAACCTAAGCATGTTGTCTGGTATAGTTCCCAATTGCTTTAAAAATGCAGACATCTGTCCAATCTTCAAATCTGGCAACAAAATCACTGTTTCAAACTATCAACTCATTTCCTTGCTGCTTTCTCTGTCAAAAATTATAAAAAAGGTAGTTAACAAGCGCCTACTAGTTTTTTTGGAAAAAAAAATAATTGTCCGATAATCAATTTGGTTTCAGAGCTAAACGGTCTACCGAGGATGCTGTTGTAGCTTTAGTCAATTGTGCAACTAGTAAAATGGATACAGGACATAAATGTTTGGGAGTTTTCCTGGATTTAGCCAAGGCATATGACACTGTGTCTTGGCCAATACTATTTCGTAAATTAGAGTTGCTGGGTGTCCGTGGAATCTCGCTTGATTGGTTTCGTTCTAACTTATCTGAGAGAAAACAACGTGTGCGCATTGGCAAAGATTATAGTGAATATTCTAACGTCTCCTTTGGAGTTCCGCAGGGATCAGTGTTGGGTCCAACGCTCTTCCTGGCTTACATCAACGATCTCTGCCAACTAAGGATGAAGCAGGCTAATGTTTTCACGTTTGCTGATGACACTGAGCTTATCTTTCATGGCAGTGATTGGAATGAGGTCATTGAAGTTGCTGTCAAGAGTGGTTGAAGGGGTTGTCAAGAGTGGCAGGTTGGTTGCAAAACAACTAAAACCAATTATATAGCTTTTTGCTTTACCACGAAATCTAGGCCTAAGACATTACATCTGAAACTACACTCCTGTAGCGCACTGCATGACCAGTAGTGTACTTGTCCGGAACTTCAGCTTGTTGACATTATAAGATATCTTGGTGTCCTAATTGATCACCAACTTAAGTGGGATATGTAAATTATTTCCCAATGTGGACGTCTTCGCAAGATGATCTATATTTTTTTTAAACTTGGCCATGTGGCTGATCCTGAATGCCTGCGAATCATTTACTTTGCCGTAAGTTATTGCATTGTGTGTTAGGGATCAGCGCATAAAACAATATTTCTAAAGATAAGAAGAAGAAAGAGCCCAACGAGCCCTCTTAAAGGTAGCTTATCGGAAACCTTTCAGATACGCCACAAACCTCTTATATAAGGAAACGAAATATCTCAGAGTCCGTCAACTTTTTATATTGGCAGCGACATTACGTTTTCATAAAACTGCTATAGAAACAGCTTCCCTGTCTAAACGCTCCGCTCATCGAAATACCTGGAAACTGCCTCTCACACACACACACTATTTTTGTTCGACGTGCTTTCTCTTACAAAGGTGCTTATATCTATCAATATCTAGATCGGATGATAGATATTCTCCAGGTTTCGCGTTTTATATGTAAACGCAAAGTTACTAGTTGGCTTATGTCTCTGGACTATGACGAAAAAGACAGAGAATTGACAGATAACAGCATGGGGCTCGCTTCTCCTGCCTTCCGGCGGGGTTTGTCAGGACATGCGTTGGAAGATGAATGTCTGTTCTTTTTGTCACTGTACACTTATTTTGTCCTGACCTTTGTCGGCTACATACAACCGAAATACCTAACCTACTGCAGTCGGGTAAAAACAAAGCACCGTAGTAAACTATCATGTTATCTCCATCTCAAAACACTAACTAAATATATACATCACAAACAAATCACAGAGTCATCAGTTACCCACCCCGCGCAGCATACCTTTTGTTGTTATTATTATCGCAGTAGCTAGTATCTTCTTAGTTAGGTATTAATAAACCTTGGATTTTTAACGTAAAATATACCTATTGCTATGTTTGATGATAAACAATATTTATGTAGATATAAGTTCACGCCACGCACACCGCCTGTCTATCGATATCACAGTAGTTAGTACCTACTTAGTTAATAATATGTGTTTCTTCCATCTACTTACACTTTCAAGATTTTTACCAACTAAAGATTTTCGTTTTGTTTTGTATGTTTAATAGTTATCAAATATATGTAGTTTTAAACTCACTCTCGCCACGCATACCTTAAGTAGCTATCACAGTTGTTAAGTACCTACCTAGTTTAATAATATATGTTTTTTTGCATCTACCTACTTTTTTAGGACTTTACCTACTTTTACCCAATGAGATTTTGATATATAACATCATTGCTTTTACCAATAAATATTTTTCTGTATGATGTTTGATAGTAATGAAAAATGTTCAGTTACAAATAACTTACATACTGTTTAAAAATAATGCAATTTGTATACCTATCTTTACCGTTCCGTGTAAAAAAAAAACAAAATAAAACATTTCTTGCTATAAATTTTAAATTGTACCTCATCATCATCATCATCATCATCATCATGTCAGCCTTTAGAAATCCACTGCTGAACATAGGCCTCCCCCAAAGAGCGCCATGACGAGCGCTCCTGTGCCACCTCCATCCACCGACTTCCTGCGATGGCTACAATGTCGTCGGTCCATCGTGTGGGGGGTCTCCCCACACTTCGCTTGCTTGTTCGTGGTCGCCATTCGGGAACCTTTATTCGCCAGCGGTTGTCGGTTCTGCAAACTCAATGGCCACTTCAACTTGCAAACTCTGAGAGCTATGTCGGTAACCTTCGATCTTCTACGGATTTCCTCATTTCTGATTCTATCACGTAGTGAAACACCGAGCATAGCTCTGTCCATTGCACGCTGCGCAACTCTGAGCTTTTGTAATAGACCAACAGTTAGCGACCACGTCTCAGTGCCGTATGTCATCACTGGCAACACGCACTGATTATAAACTTTCGTCTTGAGGCTCTGCGGTATCTGCGACGAGAAGATATGGCGTAATTTTCCGAACGCTGCCCATCCGAGTTGGATTCGTCGGTTGACCTCTTTGTCGAAGTTAGATCTACCCAGTTGGATCGTCTGACCCAAGTAGACATAGTGATCAGCAGCTTCGATAATATCGTTCCCTACATAAACCGGCATGGGTACGACATGGGCATTTGACATGATGTTCGTCTTGACCATGTTAATTTTAAGACCCAACTGTTGGGAAACAGTATTGAGGTCACTAAGCATTGTGCTTAGGTCTTCCAGGGTTTCAGCCGTGATGAATTTATCATCAGCAAATCGAAGGCGAGTGATGTATTCGCCATTGATGTTAACACCAAATCCGTTCCAGTTAAGAAGCTTGAATATATCTTCCAGTGCAGAGGTGAACAGTTTCGGAGAAATAACGTCTCCCTGTCTCACCCCTTTTTGCAGCTGGATAGAATTCGTGCTCTGATCCTGAAGACGAACTGTCATGGTGGCCTTGGTGTACAAACACTTCAACACTTCGATGTACCGGTAATCAATCTGGCACCGCTGTAATGACTGTAGCACTGCCCAGGTCTCGACTGAATCAAAGGCTTTCTCGTAGTCCACAAACGCTAGACATAGTGGCCGATTATACTCTTCGGTCTTCTGTATAATCTGTCGGAGCGTGTGGATTTGGTCTATGGTGCTAAAGCCTTTCCGGAATCCAGCTTGTTCGGGAGGCTGAAAGTCGTCAAACCTACGAGCGAGACGGTTTGTAACTACTCTCGAAAACAGCTTATAGACGTGGCTCAGCAGCGAAATGGGCCTAAAATTCTTCAAAAGGGTTTTATCACCTTTATTAAAGAACAAAACCACTACGCTCCTGTGCCACGCCTCTGGCGTAGTACCCTCGAGGATGACGGAGTTAAATTGTACCTACCTAAACAAATTGTGGAGCGAAGGAGACTGTTTATCCCACAACACAGGATTTATTCTAGTGTGGGATACAGAGTTCATATGTACCAATTCATAAATGTGTGTACTTTAATTAAGCTCGGTATTATGTGTTCATATATTTAAGCGAAATTATATTTATATAGGTTCCTACTTGTGTTAAGCATTTACCTCATAATTAGTACATGCATTGTGAACATTAATGTAATATGTTTTGGTGAATAAACTTAATTTGAATTGATTTGATTTGATAAAGATCGATAGAGGAATGGCCTGATTATTAAATAATAAATAGTGCGAATGAATGGAGTGTGGAGCAACTTTCTGGGTCTAGCGTGAGCTGGAGGTACATATAAACTTAATTTACTAACTAAATAGAGACAATCGATCTTTTAATTGTATTTTATTTTTCAATTTTTTGTTGTTATTACCTTTTTTTATTATATATTTTTAGAGTTTAATTTAGAACTAGTAAAATACTATAGTTATTTTTTTAAATGAAATGTTTTGTCCTGATGATCCAGATCGGAATAGTGGGACAATTTTGAATAATTTTGACCATTTAACTTAGGTAAAAATCGAGTTCAAACATTCTGTTACATACATACAAACATACATACAGGAGAAACTAATAAAAGCGTGTTATAAATAAATCGATACCAACTGTTTCATCCATTTTGCTTTGGTTGTTGAAATGCGTCAGTTTACAAACTCAAAGCAAACGATTTCATCAACAGTCAAATAACTTTGCATAGTAATCCTAGATTTTAACTCGAAAGGAAACATTACACACAGATTTCCGAAGCACATCGATTTATTACTCGGGCCAAACAACTACAGGCAGAATTCGAACATCAGACAACATTCTGATATAGATAGAATTGCCTGAAACTATACACAGACAACAAGTCAAACACGGTAGTTAAAGCTAAATTTCTATTATTTTCCAGAAGTTTTTTATGTTTCCAAAGCCCTGTAATTCTGAAATATCCCCAAAATGAAGGTACTATATAGTCTGAAGGTCATGTCAAAATTATAGTCTGCACGATAATACCTAGCTTAGTTACTGGGTTACTGGGTAAATCATTACAAGAAAATTACCTACAGACATGCTCCAAATGAAATTCTGGGTGGGTATTACTATTTTTATCTCATTTAACCTAGTTTTAAGTATTTCTGGTTTACTGTGTTTACCATGCGTATTATTATTGACACTTTTTATCTACACCACCGGTCGGATGGTGAGTTTTTTGTTCTGCTGAACCACAGGCTACATAAATTTTATTTTTCAAGAAAATTATACTTATATAAGTATTGCACCGTACCGCTGCATGTTTTGGAATTTTGTTGTATGTAGGTTATAACTACCCTGTTTTCGAATTTCGTTATTTTGTGACCTACTTGACTTAATTAATATACAATCAAAACAAATTATGCCCACTATAATTTATCAATATTTCTAAGCTAATTTCTATTTCAAGGAGGTAAAAATACAATGTGTAATTAAATATGGATCATAACTAAGTTGTAAGGTTGGTGGATTAAGGAATTAGGGCATGTATAAAAAAAACTTATAGACTGTTTTTTTATGTATCAATATTTATAATAAAGAATTTAGTAACAAAAAGTATGTAAAAAGAAGATAACAAAATATATAATGGTCTAGGGGACTTAGAATAAGCGACTGAACATTAATATATATTATTTATGCATATGCATATATTGTTTTAATTATTATGCATTTATTGTTGTCTGTGGTCTGTTTATCTGTTCGCGCATTACATCAAAATACTAACTGAACCGATTGAAATGCAGTTTCCACTGATGATTAACTTTAGTTTTGACTTAAAATCTGGTGTACTACTTTGTATCTCAATCCGATTAGTAGAAAACGAGTCGAATTGAAAAACTATTTTACAGCTCAACAAATACTGTATATTGTAGGTTATTTGGTATTGTAATAACACGTAATTATGTTACTTTTAACCCAGATAAACTACCACGGGCACATTTAGTACTACAAATAGAAAGCTTCCCTATGAAACTTGACAATCGATTACATACAGTTTGAACACTCCACATTTCAAATGCCCATCCAAAAAATTACCCTATCTCTTTATTATAGAATTTGAAGTCCCATGGCCAGGGTCCAAGATATGTTGTGGTGATTGGTAACCCGTTAGCCGTTTGTAGGGTGAGTTTGATGCGCGTCGCGTGTCGCGAGAAGACAGCTGACTGAATGTGGAACAACTTGAAATGGACTGGCACTTTGTACAATAACGATCTACGAAAAATTCTCTTGCTATGTTGTTGTGCATTGGTAGAACTTTACCAGTTTTGTCGATTAGATTTAACAATCCATAAATAATATGAAAGTGTTGTAGTGACAGTAGAAGTCCATAGCACGCCCAAAAAAAAAACATTCATTTAGACAAGTAAAATTAATATAAAAACTACAAAAAACCCGACTGCGAACAATATTATTGAATACGAGCTGACCGCCCGCAAAAATTATCACACTTATATCATGAAGGCGAAAGTTTGTATGTATGTAAGGGTATGTGTGTGTGCGTGTGTGTGCGTGCGTGCGTGCGTGTGTGAGCTTGTGTGTTTGTATGTGTGTGTGTGTGTGTGTGTGTGTGTGTATGTGTGTGTGTGCGCGCGCGCGCGCGTGTGTGTGTGTGTGTTTGTGTGTGTTTGTTACTTCTTCACGCCTAAATGGCTAAACGGATTTGGATGAGGTACGGGGGTAGCTTATAACCTGGATTAACATATATGTTACTTTTTATCCTGGAAAAATGTTTGTTTCCTGAGAGACGCGGTCGAAACCGCGGGGCAGAGCTTGTATTTATATGAATTTAATGTTTCTTTTTTACTTACATATTTTACTTTACTTTAATAGTTGCAATGGCAACATCAGACTATAGTATTAACATTAACTAATAATCTAATATTATTTTGAATTATCTAATATTGAAAATTTTCTAAGAAACTTAAAAGAAAATTACTTGTGTTTAGTTATAATAATTGTATATTTTTGGAATGATCTTAAAAATACCTGTAATTTGATACCTCGCTCGATAGGTTTTGGTAATTTTTTGTTCCGTCGGAAATACAATATGGCAGCTGTAAGCCGCCATATTGGTTTTCTTGACACTTCATATATCCTATAGCACTCTCGTGAGCAAGACAAATCCAATGATACCTCATTTATCAAAATCCATCAAGCCGTTGAGGTTGTAGGACGCGCCTAAGAAACGTACAAACATACATACAATCCAAACACATAACCCTCCTCAGTCGGGTAAAAAAGGACGTCGGAATTCTTGCAAATCCTGTATCCACGATTTTTATCTAAATCAGTCAAGGCACAATGGTTGAAAAATCGACACGAAAGAGGAAGGGCATACTCGTAATATTGACATCTACTTTTAATTATAGCATTTACAATTAAATTTCTTTGCCGTAAATTCTACATTTTATATGGCGCACTGATATTTTTTCATTTTAAATTCAGGGGTCTAATTAACGCCTAGAAAAGTCTACAGTTATCTTTTATATTCTTAGATTAAGATTAGCTCTTTTAATTAATAAATTTAAATAAACAAATAGAATCAATTTTTTTTACGAGAACTTTACGCAGCGTGGAATTAAAAATGTTAAGTTATTTAAGTACAATATTAAAACTTAATAATTATGTTCATCTAATATACCTATTTAATTGATTCTGGATGTATCTATAGATATTTAAGAAACATCTATACTCTAATATTAATATATGGTTTATCTATACCTACTTTATACCATCAAAAAACTGTAGCTGGATCAAACGGGTACTTGAAAAAGAGTGTTTTATTGAATTATCGATATGGAGGACAAAACAGTAGATAGATAAATAGATAGATAATACTTTATTGCACCTAAAAAGATATTATTACGCATAAAATATTTCTTTAAAATAAGTACAATGGGCGGTCTTATCGCTAAGAGCGATCTTTTCCAGACAACCTTTGGATGGACAGTAATGGAAGAACAAAGAGTAGACGGCGGCGCATTAAAATAACATTCTATGACATAGATACTTTGGTAAAATACAATAAATCAATAACTATTTATACGACTAACTAATACATGTTAATTCAATAAACTAATACACATTTATATTACAAATTAGGTTTAAATACATACTTTTACGTAGCAGTGCTTAGATTGGAGAGATAGTGATTCTTTTTCTTTCAGTTTTTTTCTGTCTGTCTGTCTGTCTGTCTCTTTGAACACGCATCACGCTGAAACTACCGGATGGCTTTAAAGCAACTTGACACAATAAGGATGATTGTTATCCCGAAAAATTAAAGGGCGCCCGTAGGTTAGGGGTTGAAAATTTTGAAATTAGGCACAGTAACCATATTAGATCTCTGACACAATTGGAAGAGGAGCTGGGGCACATGAGATGGCACATTCTGGGGTTATGTGAAATCCAAAGAAAGGGAGAGGTCACCAACACCTTAGAGTTGGGCCACATTTTTTATTTCAGGGAAGGAGACCAGCAATCCTAAGACGGTGTCGGGTTTCTTGTCAATAAGGTCCTCTCTGACAACATTGTAGAAATCTCCAGTGTTTTGAATAGGGTTGCGTACCTCGTAATGAAATTAACAGAGGTATATCCTCAAGGTTATTCAGGTATACGCACCGACTTCAAAACACTAGGAAGATGAAGTAGAGGATATAATAATAATAATAATATTATTTTATTTCCAAAAGATCGCTTATTCTTTTAGGTACACATTATAACCACACAGTTTAATGATATATATATGTACGAAGATATATCTAAAGCCTTGCACAACACCTCCAAGGCTCACTTCAATGTTGTCATGGGAGACTTAAACGCTGAAGTAGGAGTACAGACATGCAGCGAGTTGGTAGTAGGACAACTCGGATTTGGCAGCAGAAATCACAAGGGACAAATGCTAGTCAACTTCCTCGAGAAAGAAGGGCTGTTTAATGAACTCATTCTTTAAAAAGCAGCCCCAATGGAAGTGGATGTGGCAAAACTCCGTGCCACATCCACTTCCACGCTGGTGTGACGAAAAATGAGATCGACTTCATCATAGCGGACAAAATCGCAAAATCTCTGAATAAAGATGTCTCTGTGATCACTATGTTTAAAACCGGGAGTGATCACCGACTTGTCCGAAGCACTCTAAATTTTGTTTGCAAGCTTGAACGTCTCCGTTTGATGAAGTCCACGCTCCGACCTAACCTGCTCCAAACCATTGTTGGATCTGAAACATTCCAGTTAAAACTGGAGAACCGATTTGCTACCTTGGAAAGCTCAATTGACGTTGACATTGACAAGGAACTTGACCAAGCGATGGGAATCCTGATCAATCCTGAGGGAAGAGGGAACGAAGTTCTGCGAGATGAGACGTACAGGTAGGAAATCAAAACTTTCAGTAGAGTCTCTGCAGCTCATTGAAAAACGATGCTAAGATCCAGCAGTCACTTCGTCAGGATAGCGGGCTTTGAATAAGCAAATAACCAAGCTGGTAAGGCAAAACCTCCGACGCTCCAATACAAGCGCTATAGAATAAGCGATAGAGCGAAACCAGGGGTGAAAAGTCTTTGTACAACAGCTTGGTCGAAGCCATCTGAAGAAGTTGACCACATACATCATGCGGGAAAGTTGTCGTTTCTAAGCCGGAGATTCTCGCGGAAGTTGAATTTTTTTATGGGCGAATGTAAATGCCACACGCGTCGCAACCCGAACCCGGTATCAAGGATTCCAGGGCCACTTTGACCCGGTACTCTACCGAAAAGCTGCCAGAAGTCAGCCTTGACGAAATAAATCTAGATGGCTCTGAAACGTCTCAAAAATGGAAAAGCCCTGGATGAGGACGGAATTACTGCGGAACTCCTAAAGGCAGGAGGTACTTCCACGCTTAAAGAGCTTCAGCGTATGTTTAATTCTGTTCTATTCTCTGGGAGAACTCCAAAGGCAAGGAACAAGAGTGTGGTCGTCCTATTTTTCAAAAAAGGTGACAAGACCCTTTTGAAAAACTATCGGCCCATTTCCCTCCTGAGCCATGTCTACGGGTTTTGGGGAGGATACGGCATCATAGACCACATCCATACAGTGCAGCAGATTATTCGGCCGAAGACAGAAGAGTATAATCAGCCACTGTGCCTGGCGTTTGTGGACTATGAGAAAGCCTTTGACTCTATCGAGACTTGGTCTTTTTTGGACTCCCTGCAACGATGCCAAGTCAACTGGCGGTATATCCAAGTTTGAGATATCTGTATGACGCCGCAACAATGACCCTCCAAGTACAGAACCAGCAGACTAAGCATATCCCCCTGCATCGAGGTGTGAGACAAGGGGACATTATTTCTCCATAATTGTTCTCAAATACATTGGAGGATATGTTTAAGACTCTGGACTGGAAAGGATGTGGCATTAACATTAACGGTAAGTACATCTCACACTTTATATTCGCAGATAATATCGTCATTGCGGCAGAAACGTTGCAGGACTTGCAACAGATGTTGGACAGCTTAACTGATTCTTTTCAAATTGGTCTCCAGATGAACTTGGACAAAATAAAGGTTATGTTCTACGAACATGTTATTCCGGAACCAATTGCTGTTAACGGAACTGTTCTCGAGGTTGTTCAGGAGAATGTTTATCTGGGGTAAACTTTGCAACTAGATCAAAAGAACTTCTAGAGAGAGACCCGCAGAAGAATACAGCTGGGCTGGGCAGTATTTGCGAAACTTCGTCGAGTCTTCTCGTCGCCTATTGGCGGTATTCCGCAAAGTTTGAAGAAAAAAGTCTTCAACCAGTGTATCCTACCGGTTATGACATACGGAGCCGAGTCGTGGACACTCACGGCACGACTAGTCCACCAATTAAAGGTCGGTCAGCGGGCTATGGAAAAGGGCTATGCTTGGAGTTTCTCTGAAAGATCGTATCCAGAATGAAGTGATCCGGCAGAGAACCAAAGTTGTCGCCATAGCCCTTTAGGATTAGTAAGCTGAAGTGGCAGTGGGCTGGTCATATTTGTCGAAGGACTGACAACCGTTGGGGTAGACGTGTTCTTGAGTGGAGACCGCGGTTTGGTAAACGTAGTGTAGGGCGCCCTCCAGCTAGGTGGAGCGAAGATATACGCAAAGTGGCTGGCAGCAGTTGGAAGAGAAGAGCCGAAGATCGGGCTCAGTGGCGTGCTTTGGGAGAGGCCTATATCCAGCAGTGGACTAACACGGGCTGACGATGATGATGATGATGAAACATATTAGTTGTACTATGGTTTAAAATTTGGGATAGTTTTTATTCAAAAAAAAACTAAAGGGTTTTCTGCGGGATAGGGGTTGAAAGTAATGTAAAAATATAATTTCACCAATCGATAGTGTTGGCGAAACGGATGAAATCTTGAATAGAAATGTCAAATGGCAAAACAAAGATAAAATTAAGATGCTTTTCATCCCGACAATAAAGGTTTCCTGCGGAATAGGGGCTGACAGTTATGTATCAGTATTGCACCAATTGATCATGTTGGCGACACGGATCAAATCTTAAAATTAAATATCATATAAACAAATATATATAGGTAATTTTTAGGGTTCCGTACCTAAAGAGTCCAAACAAACCCTATTCTTAAACCTACAATAGAAAATATTTAAATTCATGGAAAAAATGGTGAATGTTAAAATTAGTGTTGGGTTTGGTTAGACATAACATTTGGATTATGGTTAGATAGAACAGATCATAAGCACAAAATAATTAAGTATTGCCAGTTTAGTTTTTGCAATAAAGTAGAAAACATATAAAAAAGAGTTATTTATGATACAAACTTTAAAACTAGTGGCTCTGTGAGCTGTAGACTTCGCGAGCACAAACTTATTTGCAAACAATCTAGAGTTGCACAGTAACGCCTCAATAACCTTACTGTAAAATATACCTAAAAGAGAGAAATTTACTGAATTTTGAAGAACTATTTTGCATTATTTAAAATTACTAACTTTAAATATAACATCTAAATCGGAAGTAATAAGGCGGATATATTCAGTAGCCCCCTTTTTCCCCTTTTAGTAAAAAATAGGGAAGCACCCCCCTCCCCCGCCTAAATTAAAAAAAAATAAAGTTAAACCTGTAGGTATACCAATTTTCATCTAGATCGGCTTAGAAATGCGACCTTTAGAGTAGAACAGCCGGAGGTCCGGATAGCACGCGGACTGACATACGACAGCATTTTTGCCCAAGCTGAAACGGAGACGCTTCGCTCGCGCTTGGCACTCGCTTGGTCAATTAACCATTTTTTTAACATGATGTATAAACATAAAGACTAATATGACTGAAAGTAATTATCACATCAAAAATTATTACTCTGACTCTTAAAAGAGGACATATTTATATCTGGCCTCTACTTCCATAGTCAGTTGTTAATAAATTATGACAATCAAACAATTTTAACACTTCAAAAAGTGAAATAGCAGAGCAATAGTGTCTGGTGTTGGTATTTCAATTTTTAATCCGAATTGTAGAAGCTGGTATTATAAGGATGCCAAAAACAAGTGGGTCCCTCGTTTTTAGAGTTATAAGTCTCCGAGACTTTTGTCCAGATACATTGTCTAATTAATTACTCATTAATATTATGTTTATAAAATAAGCCATAGGTACGGATTTATTATTCTTTGCAACGAAAATAACAAATCGCATCTGAAGATTTTCAGAGAATTATGTGTAATCTTCGCTTTGAAGTTTTAATATATTTTCAAAGAAACCCTTTACTTAACCCCTGTTTATCGATCAAGCACCTTTCAGCAATAAAATCCCGCACCGACTCCTTGCCCCGGCCATGAACACGAAGACTGGCGTTAACAACAAAAATACGTTTTTAATCCACCATTAAACGTTATAAAAGCCGTTTTGAGCCAACATGCTAAACGTTAACTGAGTTTAAATTGCCCTACTAATGTGTAGTAATGAACCTCTAGCAGACAGTGGGAGACAGTGACTAAGTAGCAATATGTACAAACTGAATGATGATTAACAGCAACAATGATTTAGCTTACAGTTGATGTACAACGTACTCGTAGGTAGGTAGGTACTCATCTATCTACACTTATTAAAATAAAGCAATATGTAACAAAATGTCTGTAAAAAGAAGATAATTAAAAAAAATATGCTTCGAGAACTTAATATGAGACCATCATCTCCCTACCCTTATCCCATTATTATGTGGGGTCAGTACAACATGTACTTTTCTTCAATTTCTCTCTATCAGCGATCAGCTCAGTATTCACTCCCTTCTTACACATGTCATCTCTGACACAATCCATCAACACTTTTTTTTGTCTTCCTCTATGTCTGTTACCATTTACGTTCATTTTTAACACTCTCCTCGTTACATGATATTCCTCTCTCCTCATTATATGCCCATACCAAGATAACCTTTTACTTCTCAACGTTTCAGTCACTGGCGCGGTGCTACTTTCTAACTTCCTCTGACATACGCGTTTCTAATTTTATCCATTATCGTCACTCCACACACCCTTTGGTGGCCCAAGACACAGATCCATGCATGACGACAGGCCTTATGAAGTTTTTAAAGATTTTCCCCTTAAACACTTAAGGGGAAAAACTTAAGCAAGAGGGATGCCCGGATCACAATACATGTGGAAGACATAAAATTAGAAACAGAACAAAAAAAGTACCTTTTTAAAAATCATGCCTGTCTGTCTGGATATTTGAATGCGTATCACGTAACAACTACTTGTTCAATTAAATGCGGTTTTCACTGCTGGATAGCTGAGGCTTTGATTTAAATCTGGTAGAAGGTATTTTATATATATATATATATATATATATATATATATATATATATATATATATATATATATATATATATATATATATATATATATATATCCGATGAGAAGAAGCTGAGCAATCGTTAAAAACTTTTATACGGCTGAAATAAATTTTGGTATAATGGTTTTTGAGGTCATGAAATAACACATGGATTTATTCATAGTGCTCAACTCAGAGAAATTACCACACAGTAGTGAATAAACTCGGTACTTGGAACAACTCATATATTATTGTTTATACTAGCTACGCCACGCGGCTTTGCCCGCGGACAAGTTTTGCTCCTATCTTCCTCCCCCTGTGTGAGTTTTTTTATTATTTTTTGTTTTTAAATCTCATCTCAATTTAAAATATCAATACCGGCTATGACTCACGTGTATATTGTCGAAAACATTGACCTAGGTTTCAATCGTATCCGTCGCTCTTCCTCAGGAATTCTTGCCGCGAGATCCCGACGAGATGAGATGCTCATGTGTACAATTATAAACACAACAAAAAAAAACATGTCGGTCAAGCAATTCTCAAGGTTTGGCGAGACTAATGACAAATTTTGATATATTAGTACATCTATCTATCTACATAGATAGATTTTCTCAATAGCCAAATGTTTTTTTTTATGCATACATTTATTTATTCCTGTGGGTGGGCATTCATAATCAGCCCATGTCAGTCCACTGCTGGACATATGCCTCTCCCAAAGCAAGCCACTGAGCCTGATCTTTGGCTCTTCTCTTCTAACTACTGCCAGCCACTTTGCTTATATCGGCGCTTCAACCAGCTGGAAGGCGTCCTACACTACGTTTGCCGAGTCGCGTTCTCCACTCAAGAACATGTCTACCTGTCACCGATTATCAGTCCTTCGACAGATATGACCAGCCCCCTGCCGCTTCAGTTGTTCACTTCACTGTAATAATCGTAGGATTATTACAGTGAATCCCGACAACTTTGGTTCTCTGCCGTATACCTAATTCCGGATACGATCTTTCAGAGAAACTCCGAGCATAGCCTTTTCCATAGCCCGTTGAGCGACTTTAAATTGGGCAAAATAGTCTCCCAATTCACCCTCCCAAGGATCAAGAGTACCTTTTTAATATGTATAATATTGTTAAAAGCATTCATTATCTAAAAGTATATGGCCGCAGCGAGGATACAAAGTGCGAGGATCTCGATTCTGTTTGAGATGACGTAGGTATTGGCAAATAAGTATTATGTAGTTACAAGGATTTCGTACATGCGCTTCAGTTAGACTAGTCGGTTCGTAATCCCATTACGCATTCTGTATGCTACCTTCTGTACCTACACTATCGGGATAGATCTGATTCCAGCAATGCAGGCGTGTATTAAATTTAGTCCAGGCTATAGGCAATATAAGCCTCGTGGATCAGTGGTCACCAGCAGGATGCTCTATTAAACGTGATCTATAAATAAGGTTTGTGGCAAGAAGAGCGTCCGGCAGTGAGATGCATCCGTACTAATTCATATAGTAACTTCTAATATTTCTACTTAGATGTGAAAGTTTGTGTGTGTCTATCGGCTGAGCTCGTTCGGCTCCGTTTAGTAAAAAGGCTAGGCTGTTAATTGAACGGCTTATTAAGCTATTTGCCTGAGACATATAGATAGGGTTGGGCGGTGCCAGTTGAGCCATTTTTTACTCGATCCATAATATATTTGAAAGGATGTGTCTGACTTGCTTGATACTCACACCGTTGTATAAGTAATATATCCTGTTCTAATTATCTCTAGAAAATAAAACTACATCAAAACTGGTAAATAAGTTGTTGTCACATATGCGCAACGTATCCGAGTTGCTCAATACTTTAATATGTTCCGGAATACCAATGTGTGTTGCCAGTGATGAGTTGTGTCTCTAAAGCTCAAAGTCACAGGCTACGCAAAGTTATCATATGCTGGGAATCTGTCAGCGATTTAAATTCCGGAATCTAGGTACTCGTAAAAGAACTAAAGTTAACTTGAAATAGAAATCGAAGTAGAAACGGGCAGACCACATCGTTAGTAGAACCGATAACCGTTGGGAAAGAAATATTCTCAACTATTGACTCGCCCCAGCTTGGCTCGGGTAGCACTCACACCGTGTCATTTTTCTTATTTCATTTTTGTACACGTCATAACTTCTAAAAAACATACGCCAACAAGCGTAATTCAAAATCTTTGACAGCAACGATCGTGGTGTTTCTTGACCACGATCTCTCTGTCTTCTGCGTACTGACGTACTTGTTATTATTTCATTTCCATAGCAACATGTCATTCCGTTCTGTATTTTTGATACCTTGGGTTACATTATTGCAGTATAGTTATGGACCACAAATTTTTTGAAAAGTAAAATTCTGCCCATGTTACTCGCTGATAATCGAGCTTTCTATATATGTGAAAGAGGGTTTAAAATCGGTTCAATATTTTTTGAGTATAACCATTACAAACAAACAAACATACAAAAATCAAATCTCTCCTCTTCATAATATTAATGTAGATTGGTGACGCTCCTTCTTTTCCAAAAATAGCCAATAGGTCTACTGCGCTGTCTTCTAAACCATCTAGAAAACGGCGCAGTAGACATATTGGCTAACTTTGTGATTGCCAGTGACCGACTGGGTCTGGTTGTACACCGAATTTTGATGTCAACTGAGATAATGGACGTCCTCCTACAAGGTGGACCAACCAGCGCAGCGGGTGAGAGTCATGGGCAGCCACTGGATGCAAACGGTGACCAACCGCTCATTTTGGCGTTCAATTCAAGATGCCTATGTTCAGCAGTGGACTTCTTGTGGCGCATGATGATGTCCTGGAATAACACAGAACACTTTTTATACCGATAAAATCCACACATGGGTTTTTTGTTTGTTGCGCCAGTTTTTTTCCCCGACATAGTCGGAGACGTTTTTAGGCACAACTATTGCTTACTCAGTTTGCTCTCTTTTTGTATTTTTCTTTGTTTTCTTCCTTCTTTACTCTTCTTTTTTTTTTGTACATTGCGGTGTTTTTATATATCACACTAATATTATAAATGCGAAAGTTTGTTTGTAAAAATTGATAAAAAAATATTTCTAAGTACCAGGAGAGCATAAGCACTTAAGGCGAATGGTTACGCCAAACCACAAAATAGACCTCTATTTGAAGGCCTACTTCTCCCAAAAGGATAGTCCAAATGTAAAAAAAAAAATTATGTGATATGTGACATATGTTTATAAATATATTTTAAGTTTTTTTTTTAATTATTACTGTTAGTTTTGACAGTAAAAAATCAAATCCATCCTCTTATTTTACGCAAGAATTTTCTTTCTACTTCCAAACGCTTGAAGCGATTTTAATTATTCTTTCGCCAAATTATAGCAAATTGAATTGTCTATAAAAATTAAGTTTTATTTTTTTAAATAATTATTTTTGTCGGAATAAATCATTAACACCATGTTTTTACCTATACGGGCGCGGGCGGCAGCCGCCCGGCCAGTCTCACTGTATCGTTCGCACGGGGAGGTTGTGTCGCATGTTGGCTCGCTCCGATCTGCATTTTTGTGGCAAAGACTAACGCTAGTTTACGCTTGGACGTTGATAGTATTAGTAGTGATAATTTGTTTGCGAGTAGAAGCTGTATTATTGTGTTGTTTATGGTCTATCGTCTATTATTGTCTTGTTGAACATTTTTACATTTATAACAAAATGAATCAGAATAACCACACATAAACAGCTCCAATTGACTTACAATACCATTGCCTCAAACCACGAGCTGTGAGCCGTCTGTTTTGCATTTGAGCTGCAGCTCAACAGATCAAGTGCAAAACAGACGGCTCACAGATCAAGATCAAGTCACTATGATCTGAATATTTGTACCGGTTCAGACCCGATTTACACACGCCTAGTCAGTGGCAAAAGACTTAACTTCAACAACAGTGGCTCTTACCAAGCCAAGTGCCATGCTGCTGTAGTGTCTTTAACACACACAAAGTACTGACAACTGTGTACAAATCCATAGCAAGACGAAGTCCTCGAGGTAGCGTGAGAAAGTTAGAAGACAGAAGAATAAAACGGATGACAGCACTGAGAAGATTTCAGAGGAAAAAGAACAGAATATTATTTGCGAAAGCAGGCGATAACAATTATGGCGAAAATTGTGAAAAGCATGATATGTCTGCTGAAATCTTTGAAAAACAAAAATAAACTTTCGTACAGAACTTGAAAAAGAGCAAAGAAGAAAGGCAGAAAATTGAGCAAGGCACCGTTTTACAAAGTTCTTGCTAGTAGCTAGTTTCTTGTTAGTGGTTAGAGCTTAGGTAAAGCCTTTTAACTGCTTCAAACTTTGGGAGAGTGGTGAAAACACGAATGAGCATAAGTGGTTCTAATCTTGTAAAGGATATACTGCACAAAAAAGCTATATCTCACGTTCGTTCATAAAGCATGGAAAAGAGAACGAAAAAAAAGCTTTTTGAACAGCTAGCAAAACAATAAAATGACGAAATTACACCTTGTGGGCTTTTTATAGATGAAGTAATCCAATATCATGGAGCCACACCCGATGGCTTGATTAGAGACGACACCATAGTCGAAATCAAGTGCCCCATAACAGCATTTAATAAAAGCATCAGGGAAGCTGTAGAAAAAAAAAAACTACAAAGTAAATAGTCAGGGATAAATGGTCATAAACCAAACGCATGACTGGTATTTTCAAATACAACAATCACCAAAACAATTACATATCACCAAAAGATCTCATTGTTTGTTTGCCATTTGAACGGGAGAGGATCAACCTCTATGGAAGGAAAAATTATGTACATTTTACACAGAATGTCTGCTTCCTGAACTGGTCGATCCCAGGCACCCTCAAAATCAGAAAATAAGAGATCCTCAGTTCATTCAAGACGCGATCGATAAAAAACAAAATAAGGGAAAGCGGAAATATCTAGAGAACCAAAATAAACTGAGCAAGACACAAAAGAAACAGAAAACTGAGGATAAAGAAAATTTTGAAGATAAACAGAAGTCGCACTATAAGGAATGAGTAGCAGATGAAACTATTGAGTTACCATCTATGTATGTCAGGGAATTGCATTTTAACGAGTTTTGAAAAACAAAATAAAATTTGGTATGACAGTTGGATAACAAAACTACCACTGTTAAGAGCGGTATAGTCATAAGTTAGTTTTTTTCTGTTGTTTCTGAGAATTACAAGAGACCCTAAACTAGACACGTGTTTGTTTACTTTTGCGATCATAATAGCCATTGACCAAATTGTTAACTATACAACTGTTCGTTCTAACAGATACAATTCTCCGAAAATATGAGTTAAATAAAGTTGCTCGATGAGGTACGAAGCAATGTCGTAGAAAGCAGTGTTTTTTTGTAAGGCGATCATATTCAATTCAGCCGGGACCTATGATTTTGGTCAATATAACCGTTGTTGTTCTAAACGATGTCGACGTCAAAGGTTTTAACTGTACTTATATCTATATATCTCAAGCAAAGAATAATGAACAATATCGCAAAACTGTACAATAGCATTCATACTCACAACATAAATATTGTACGTATTCTTGATCTATCTTCACTCAGTAGTTAGCGTCATAAAACTGCCTAAGACAAAATGCGTCGCACGCCGCTTCTGCATGCATGCGCTACGACACTCGTTGACATCGGGGAGGTTAGCGGGCGCGCGCGGTGAGGCACTATGTTCGCCTAGGCTCCTCCCAAACGCTCAAGGACATTCGAGGCTATAATCGCCTTAAGAAGTTGGAGATACAAAATTGACAATAAGTTATTATAAGTGAGTATAGTTACCTCACCATGAAAATTAAATGGTGTGATTATATTTAAAAAAAACTGAGTACCTACCAGGAGAACAGAAACACTTAAGATGTTGGAGGCATAATATTGAAAAATAAAGTTATTTAAAGTGAGTATACCATGAATATTAAATAAAATGATTATATTTAAAAAAAAGTATTTCTAAGTACCAGGAGAGTAGAAACATTTAAGAAGTTGGAGATACAAAATTGACAAATAAAGTTATTAAAAGTGATTATACCTCCCCCGTGAACAATAAATGGTATAATTATAGTTAAAAAAGTATTTCTAAGTACCAGGAGAAAAGAAACACCTAAGAAGTTGGAGATATAACATTGACAAATAAGGTTATTAAAAGTGAGTTTACCTCCCCATGAACATTAAATAGTATAATTATATTTTATAAATGTATTTCTAAGTACCAGGAGAGCAGAAAAACTTAAATCGCACTGTTGCTCCTTCACGCTCGAACAGCTGAACGGATTTGGATGAAATTTGGTAACACGATAGCTTATATCCTGGATTAACACACAGGTTATTTTTGATCCCGAAATAGGGGAAAAAAAGTAGTATCGTTTTCCTTAAGATTTGAAAAAAAAAACAAAACAAAACATCCTACTAATATTATAAACGCGAAAGTTTGTAAGTATGGATGGATGGATGTTTGTTACTCTTTTACGCAAAAACTACTGAACGGATTTGGATGAAATTTGGTATGGAGGTAGCTTATACTCTGGATTAACACCTAGGCTACTTCTTACCCCGAAATAGGAGAAAAACATATAATCGTTTTCTTTAAGACTTGAAAAAAAATATGAGTATACCTCCCCATGAACTTTAAATGGTGTGGTTATCCTACTAACATTATAAACGCGAAAGTTTGTAAGTATGGATGGATGGATGGATGTTTGTTACTCTTTCACGCAAAAACTACTGAACGGATTTGGATGAAATTTGGTATGGAGGTAGCTTATACCCTGGATTAACATATAGGCTACTTCTTACCCAGAAAAAATCAGGGGTCCTGAGGGACGCGGGTGAAACCGCAGGGCGCAGCTAGTTTTTTCCTACAGTGCGCATACTCCTACTGATATCCCTATATTACTTCCATATGGATTAGAGCCAACTGCTTTTAATCAATGCCGGGACCGACAACTTAACGTGCCCTCCGAAGCACGGAGCGATGGAAAACCGCACATAACTGACATAACTCAGAAAAGTCATTGGTGCGGAGCCTAGGTTTTGAACCCTGTATCGTTGAATTCTAAATTGCACTATAGAACTGTTAGGCCACCATGGCTCTAACCGTAACCCTAGTCTACAAAACACTTATGTCAATTCTGTTGCACCAGACTAAATTAATATTAACTGCTGAACCTTTCAAACAGCTTGAAACTACCCACAATCGACACCACTAACTTATTGTTTCCATCACTAGGGTTGTGAATGCGAAGTGGCTTGCTTACGTCACAAATCCACAGATGTATAAATTCCAGCGGTAGCTTTGTGTAACGCTACACAGGAATGCGGTGAGACTCCGAGCTCAGGCTCGAGTATCAATTGTTTCGAGCACGTAACACACTGTACGGGATTCCTCCCATTGTTTCGTTCGGTGCTGCTATATATGTTTTGAAATTTGTATACCAGGAAGTTCATACAAAATTAATAATGTTTAAAATAGCTCTCGCTGCCATATTAGTTATGAGATAATTGCTGTCAATTAACTCAATTATCATATACATCTGTTATAATCTATAAAAAATACGATTTAACTGTAGTTAAATGTTACAATTGACGCCTGCCCACAAGACGTTAATTTTGTTCCACCATAATTGTCAAAATCCATATTGATAAAAAATTATGATGATGATTGATGTTTGATGTTTTTGCAATACATAAATTGAAATTGATTTAATTCTAGATCTCAGCTCAGGGTAGGACTAAACGATAAACCGATCAAAAACGCAAATCATGACCAACAGCACGAAACGTAGGGTCGAGGTAGACGGGCAGGAACTACACTTTGTTGATGAGTACATATACTTGGGCCAGCTAGTCCTTCGGGGCGGTTCCTTCGAGAACCGCCAAGACAAAGAAATTGAAAGCCGCGTCGAAAATGCCTGAAGGAGCTACTGGTCCATGAAGGAGCTTATGTATGATGGAACGCAGCGTCTTAGGGATCAGGTGACTGACCGAGTTCGTAACCACGTTGCGTTCTATCACTGGTATCGTGGATGTGGGGCATAATGCTACCAGATTGAAGTGGGGTTGGGCGGGTCACGTGATGCGAATGCATCCCGACTGATAGACATATAAAATCGTAATGCAGTCGGTGGCACAAGATGGGCGGCGACGCCAAGGGAGGCCGAGAAAGCGCTGGCGCGACGATTTGAGGACTGTTAGTCGGATCTGGCAGGTGATCGAGATACATGGAAGAAAATGGAGGAGACCTTTGCCCAACAATGGGTCAGTACAGGTTAAGAAAAAATAATAGACAAAAGTTATTTGACGTGTACAGACACTTGACTTCGCCTAATAAAAAAAACTTAATAGCCTTGGCGCGGTTTTTGGTCAGTTGGAAGTCAAGAATATTTATGTTTAGGTAACGTTTTTAAAGGCTTTTATTTAACTTGCAATGTTCAGATGTCTGTATGTATGTGTGTTTAGCTCAAATCTTGCAAGCTGAATTAGAACCAGTTCCTCTTATTCTATAAAGTTGAATTTTTACATGTTGGTTCAGTTTTGATGACAATGCATTTTTATGGTAAGCATAACCTGAACCGACATCCAGGATTAGCTTTAGATAAAGGAACTCTTCAACGGTTAACCATCGAAATCAAATTAAAAATGGCGGAGATATTCAGTAGCCCCTTTTTACTAACTTTTATTCAACAGACTAACAGCATGGAAGCAGCCAGCCAGCTTTCAACCACTGCGGCCTGCCGGAAGCTATTTCACACGTGCATGGTTCGTAACATTACATTTCTTTTTGCAGAGGGAACGGTTCTAAAACTACACATGTATTTTTCCCGGAATTTTAAAGACTGTACGTAGCCTTTTTTCCAACTTTTAAAGGTTTTATATTAGGTAAATAAATTTAAAAAAATAAAATGTTTCGAGTCTAATATTACGATCACAAAAGTTCACAGACTATAATTCGCGAACAGAAAAAAATAATGAGATCATAAATAATTTTGATCTGTTCTTAGGGTTCCGTAGTCTAACAAGGACCCTTTATACCAGGGGTCGGCAAGTACTTTTTAGTGGGGTTCGGATACTGTTGATTTTTTTATCGAGGTCCAGAAAAATAACTGATAATGATTAAGTAGGTACTCGTTTTAATCGACTTCGAAAAAGGGGACGTTCTCAACTTGACCCATATGTTTTTTTTGTATGTACGAGTATGTTACGCGATATCTCTGGCAATTTAATGGATAGCGTATGCCTCAGGGGTAGTCCATTTAAATATTATGAAAATATTCTACCTCTAAGGGTGGAAAATTACGGGATGACAAAATTTTATTAACCTTCACCCAATTTATGACGCGATATCTCCATCAAATGTGGGTCGATATAGTTTTTTTACAGATTTGTTTATGCTTTAGGGAAGGTCCTAAATTTGTTGAAGATCTGATAAAGGCTTTCGGAGATACAAAGAAACTCCTTAGTGGCTAACAACAAGTTACTTGCGATTGTTCACGCCACTCAAAATAGGGAAATACAATAAACTTATAAAAAATTAAAACTGACTTCAATAAGAATAAAATAATCTTATGTGGGAAACAGTTAAGGAAGTCGGTGCTCAATTTTCTTAAATCTAACCAAATTAACGGCACAGACTTCCTTAGCTGTTTCCCTAACTTATCTTATTAAGATTATTTTATTCTGTTGAAGTCGGTTTTATCATCGTATTTTCAAGTCTATTCAAAACGTGTGTGTGTGTATAGGCCAAATAACTAATCAAATCACATCAGTCATAGGTACACAGGTCAGGTACTTGTAAAATAGGTACTTGGTAACTAGAATATTTACGAAGTTAGATTCTACGTGACTTTCAAAAGTATGAATATTGTGAAAATATTATTTAAATTAATATGTAGGAATATATAACAATGTTTGGCGGTCCGGGATGCAACCTTCCGCGGTCCGGATACGGACCACGGTCCGCCTGTTGATGACCGCTGCTTTATACGATCGTCAGTCCATCCAGATGTTCGTCTGTCCGTTTGTTCCATACTGTCGTAGCATCATATCTAGAGTTATGCAACTACTGCTTGAAATTTGGTATTAATGTTTTTTTTTAAAAGGGTTACCTATCTTCCTATCTGAAGCATATAATAAACAAGAAAAAAATATGTATGTTATGCTTTTATGCAGTAGACATGTAATGCCACGAGTTTATTATTGTGTTTCGCTCATCAAGCCCTTTCATCTGATACCCAGGTATACAGGTTACTATGGAATTATAAATCACCATATTGTGACCTGCGCCATATTAAATTTAGAATGACCTCACTGTACTTTTTATGTTTCGCTCACCCTTTGATTCGATACCCATATCAAAGGGGCTACTATGGAAATTATAAATCACCATTTTGTGACCTGCGCCATACTGAATTTAGAATGACCTCACTTTAGTTATTGTATTTCGCACATCAAGCCCTTTAATTTGATACCCATATCATAGGGAAATTATAAATCGTCATTTTGTAAAATCCGTCATATTGGATTAAAAATCGCGGCATTTAAATAATCGAGCATTGTCACAAAAACCAAACGTGTGTGCCAAATTTCAGCACGATAGCTTCAGTGGAAGTGGGTGAAGTATTGATTGCAAAATTCTAGGAATACATACATCTTACATACATACATACATACATACATACATACATACATACATACATACATAGATACATACATACATACATACATACATACATAAATACATACATACATACATACAACAGAAGTTAATTTAAAGCTTTAAAAAAAGTTCTTTATTGTATTGTATAGTACCATTGTACTTTAGTTTTTGTAAGTTATTCCTATGTATTAAATTTTACACTGGTGCATCTTAAAGCAATTTCACTTTAAAAATTTAAGCTCTAAACTGTATTCTAAATTTTGTAAGAGTCTATATGATTTTAGCATTAACGCCTGCTTAGAGAGAACATTATTACGAAATTTATTGTTTTTGATGCGGGTTCGAACCCAGTCCGTGATTCAAATTTTTCGTTTAGATTAATTATATAAATTTAATGTTTCTTATATACTTACAAATTTTACTTTAGTTTAATAGTTGCAACTGCAACATAATACTATAATATTTACATTAACTTGAATAATCTATTATTGAACACTTTGTAAGAAGCTTAAAAGACAATTGCTTCTGTTTATATAGAAGAATTATAGATTTTTGATACGTTACTAGGTTTTGGTCATTTTTTGTTGCGTCGGAAACACAATATGGCAGCTCCAAGCCGCCATATTAGTCATTTCTCGTGATCAAGGCGAATCTAATGATACCTCATATACCAACATCCATTAAGCCTTTTAGCTTTAGGACGCGCCTAAGAAACATATAAACAAACAAACATACATACAATCTAAACATATAACCCTCCGCAGTCGAGTGAAAAGCATAAATGTACCACCTCCTAAACAGGATTTAAATACCTAAAAATATCAATGATAACAATAGTACCAAAAATCATCACTATCAGCCCGTGTCGGTCCACTGCAGGACATAGGCCTCACCCAGAGCACGACACTGGAATTACACTGGAATTTTACTGGGTTTGTAGTATATATGTTTTATATACCTACATTACATATTCAAGTCCTGAATATTTTTGTATAAACAGCACAACATTAAACTGATGGTGTTGCCATGTTCCAAATCAGCTCATCTTATGGTAAAATATTGATAACGAAAACAAAGCTAATGTATGACAAAACATCAAAGTTTGTGAACCATTAGAGTGTCAAGCTGGTTTTCGGGAGCCAGGTTACCTATTTTCAATAGGAGACGAGGCTTTATTGATGTCTGGGAAACCAGGTCGACATTTAACCTCCTCGACCCGACTCTGTGCGCGTTCATTTACTTACGGAGGAAAATATTTTCCTTCACTGTACCCCGGAAAAGTCTAGACTGTGCACATAGAATTCGATAAAGAAATTGCATCAGGCAAAGATCAAGCAATTTTGTTTGCAAACAAAATTGATGATAAATCAACACATTACACCGGAACCAATAGTTGTTAGTGGCATGCCTCTCGAATTTGTGCAGGAGTATGTCTACCTAGGACAAACTCTTATGTTGGGCAGAAAAAACTTTGAGAAGGAAGCTGATAGGCGGATTCGGCTGGGCTGGACAGCATTTGGGAAACTTCGTCATGTCTTCTCGTCGCCCATCCCACAGTGCCTAAAGACGAAAGTCTTTAACCAGGGCTTCCTACCCGTAATGACATACGGAGCCGAAACGTGGACACTGACTGTGAGACTGGTCTACAAGTTTCAGGTCGCTCAGCGAGCTATGGAACGTGCTATGCTCGGGGTTTCTCTAAGGGATCACATTTGAAACGAGGTGATTCGGCAGAGAACGAAAGTCACCGACGTAGCTCAAAGAATTAGCAAAATGAAGTGGCAATGGGCCGGTCACATTAGACGAAGAACCGATAACCAGTGGGGTAAACGAGTTCTAGAGTGGAGACCACGTATAGGCAAACGTAGTGTAGGACGCCCTCCGGCCAGATGGAGTGACGATATACGCAAAGTAGCTGGCAGCAATTACATGAGAAGAGCCAAAGATCGGGGTCAGTGGCGCGCTTTTGGAGAGGCCTATGTCCAGCAGTGGGCTAATGCAGGCTGTTGATGATGATGATGATGAAAGATCAAACCAACCTAATGAGTAATTTTTACCCGACTACGGCAAAGCAAGGGAAGGGTTATGAGTTTAACAGTTATATGTATGTATGTATGTAAGTATATATTTACCCCTATTGGTCCGATTTTGACAAGCGATGCATCTTCAGGTATAGAGAGTCAAAGGACTTTTTTTTACTTGACTACGGCGAAGCAAAAGAAGAGTGTTTAACCTAAAAACTTGATCCGATTTTGATAAACAAAGTATCAATCGATTCATCGTCATCGCAAGAGTACCATAGGCATCTTTTACCCGACCGTAGTTGGGATTTAGTTCTTGTTCATGTTGGGGTAGATATTACTAAATATAAAGGCAATGTTATCAATTAGTTTCGTATAGTATTCCTAGTGTCAACCCGTACAGCTATACTGTTGTAGAGTTGTATATGAGGTGGCGATACAATAGAATACCTACCTGTTTGAACACCTTTGGTATCAAGAAAACCCTACATTAATAATATTTAATGATATGACCAAACGTGAATTGAAAGATCATTAAACATTGATGTTTCAACAATATATATATATATAAATATATTTAAAAATATTTAAACAATATGTATACAAGACTGTATCATAAATTTAAAAATTATGAAAAGTATAGAGCAGTACGAACTATGGAGGATTTGGCAACGTTTCCCGTAGTTCCTACTGCATTAGGGTTCATCACGGTAAACTTGTATTTTAAATCTTACTAACCAGGGACATAATATAACATTTGAACTGACTTTATCCGGCTAAAGTTAGATACTCACAGTTCCTAACGAAATTAAATTTTTACTGCGAGCTGCTACAGTGCACTCTAATCCTACGCCAGACTCATACAAAGTCTCCAATGAACATTCAAAACAAAATAGAGTCGCTTTTACAATATCAGAGGTTTTTCATAAATTGAATGTACCCGATGAAGAAGGGAGATATTCCAGTGCGCTCGTTTCAGCTTTCGTGTTCGCTTCGTAGTCTCATGAAGGAATTTTGCCGAGACGCGCTATAAATAACTTAGGTATCTATTCGTTTATTCAAGAAAAATTGAAGCAATATGAAATGATGGTAAAGCAATAAAATGTTAATACTGCGGTATGAATTGAAAGAAAATTCCGGATAATCTCCTTAAATTTGATAGCAAATAGTGAAATTGTAAAGTGTTCATTTTATGATGTTAATATTTTATGTGAACGTGTTGGGATGGGGAAAATCAGAAAAGCAATTTCTGTTCGCGAAAGCTTTATTTAATGTTTTCGCTCGTGAATGCAGATGGCTAGAAGTTCTGATCGTTCGCGTTTGCGGTAACTGTTTGTGGCTGTTTACGTATTTTTATAAAAAAAAAACTTTACTTTTCACTGCGCTCGTTGTTTGCTATAACATTTTATGCTATTGGGTTTACTTTGAAATGTGTCTCTAGATTGATGTTTTTCACTGCACATTTCTATCTTTGTTTATAATAGACTAGCTGGGCCCGCGGCTACACACGCGTGGTAATTTTTCTAGGTTAAAAGTTCTCTATGTGCTATTCCAAGACCTAAATTACCAATATGATCAATATGATTACATGTGATCAAAATTCTTTCAGCCGTCAAAAAGTTTTTATCGATTGCTGGGCTTCTACTCATCGGATTGAGATAGCAAGTACCCCTGTTTTTAAGTCAAAATCTATTGTATCTAACAGTGAAAAACGCATTGCAATCTGTGCAGTAGTTCTTACGTGATGCTTGAACAAACATTCAGACATGATTAAAAAAATTGTTATATTCTTGTTCAGTAGCTTATTTTAAGTATCCTAGACCATTAGTTTTAAATTAATTTTGTACAGACTTTTTTGTACTTATTACTTTATTATTAGTACATATTATATTTGTAACTTCAAAATAACTTTGGATCACATCTTGCAGGAACACTTTATTTATGTTTTCTCAATTTTAACTCATTATATAAACTATGATTCTGCCAAGTTGCATCAAAATCCGTTCAGTAGTTTCAGCGTCATTCGTGTTCTTTTAAATAACTTTCAACCCCTATCCTGCGGGAACTGTTTATTTTTTCGGGATGAAAGTATCGATGGTCCTACCTAACGTTATCTTCTTTGGACATATTCTTTCATTCCTATATTCCTTTATTATGTGTATAGATAGTTACCTGGGCCCTCATTCGCTAAGACCATTCGGCCACGTAACGCATCGCGTCATGATATCTGCGTGGTATTGTTCGTGTATGTTCGTGAATTGACATAATTTGCCGAACGAGTCCACAACCCAACTCGTTACGTGTTTGAACGGTCATTGCGATTATGGGCCTTGTCTGGTATCTTTTTTTTTCATTGTTTCCTTTATTTTGTCAAATGAATGAAAATTTGTGGTAAAGTTAAGCTCATTAGAATTCTTATAAACATTCCCTTACTTTTGTTAATTCCACAAAAAAGCGGAACCTTTTCTCCAACCCAAAACACGACCAATTCCAACCTTCTCCGATCGTTTAAAGTGTTTTTCTTCGCGGAAATTACGAGAGTGCCTAATCCCGCTCGCACATCGGAAATCCCTTGCTCGTCGACACAAAAGGTACCTACTATATTGCGTTCTCGCAAAATTATCGTCGTTCACGTCCTAAGTGTCTGAGCGCTCACTCAACTCGCACGTTTTATTTAAACAGTAGCATAACTCCTTCGATATATGGAAATTAGATTACTGTCAAATGCAAGGCTACAAATTTTAATATATAGCGATGGTTGATGTATGTTTTAACCATCAACTGTCTGGCACAATCTTTTATTGTCAGTGCTTACTTGGACGTTATTGATTCGAATATGAACTAGATTTGTAAATCAGTGTGAGGGTGTATAAATGTACATATGGCTCTGCTAAACAACTACATATGGGTTTCTTACAGATCCATTACACATTCAACATGGGATAGTACTGTAGCCAGGTGGCGTGACGACCTGCGAATGGCAGCTGGAAGAAAATTGATGAGGAAAGCTTAAGACCAAGCTCAGTGGCATGTTCCGAATATATATTTTTATTTATTAGAAGAGGGCTACAACCAGCAGTTAACAGATATAGGCTGATGATGATGATAATGATGCTGATCACACATTCAAACATCACCTCGTGAGAAGCTGAAGAGGGATAGAAGCTGAAGTGAGATTGTGTATTAAGATGACTGTTTGTTAGACAAACGTGTGAGTTAAACATTGTAGCAGTAGCCCCTCGGCTATATGGAGTGATCTTACCAAAGTAGGTATGACTATATCTTGTAATCATTGAACGGAAGAGCCGAAGATCAAGCTCAGGGCGTGCCAAGGCTTTTGGTACAGGATGATTTATTGAAATTCTGTTATAACTTACACAGCCACCAATTCTAAATTATAAAAGTAAAGTGTATGTAAGTGGTTGTATGTAATCATAATCACATTATATACTACCATCTAAGTAGTATGTAGTACTAAAGTTGTGTTGTTTTTTCTATTGATTGTACAGCTTGACCTTTATGTTATTGAAGATACGATCCAAAATGCTGTATGCTGTGTGTAAATGTAGCTAAAGTGAATTGATCTAAAAAAAAAACAAGTTGCTCAACGATTTACAGCTTCAATACTGCCTTACATAGTGCTCAAGTCTTTCATATGGAGGCGTGAGTGCCATCGACTCAATAGAAATGTCATCACGTACAGTAGGGCTATGTGGCAGACATAACCATAGGTGCTTCATCTTTATTGGTTTCCGCTTAGCATTGATCCCTGTTTAATTTTACGTCTTGCTGAATTACATTCGGTGGAGATGAAAGGCTCGAAATTACCGATAAAAGTTTGTAATGGTGTTTAAGTTGCCGTTTAGGCAATAACCGATCAATTGGGCGATAGGCTTTGTACTTACGTCGGTGGTTCGAACCGACTACTAGGTACAGAAAGTCCAAAATAAACGATACTCAGTGTAAAATCATACTTTTGCTGCCAAATCTTCTAGTGAATTTTGTGCAAAACTGTAATACTTAACCCATCAAATTCAATATCACAGAGTCTTTCTTATTTCATGTAAATAAAGTTTTTTTTAGAGTGGCTTGAAAGTCATGATTATGTTTTTGAGTAAGCGGATTTCAATTGATTGTGACGTCGTTTTGTATCAAGAAATATTTAGAGAAACCCTAAATTATACGGGTCGCTAGTTATTGAAAAGCAGGTGTGTCACTTAACATGAAGATAATGACTTGTTCATATCGAGCCGGTGGCGGTGGCGGGCACGTTGAGTTGAGGACGACGTTCCATACGTATATGTATGGGAAGCCAGGATGAATAAATACAGCCATAAAGTTTAAAATTACTAAAATGTTTGAAATTTCTTGAGTGTGACTTTTTGTCCACTAGGTAAGGCCGTAGTTAGGTTTTAATATTTGAAGTTGAATTTAATTTAATAGTTTATCTTTGAACACATAATTGTTTATGTATTTTGGGTAGGTTTGGAGTGAAAATATTATTATTATATTTGGCTCAAATCTGAGGCATGATTTTAGAAATTATTCTCAACTATCGGGTGTATGCAAGTAAAGCCGCGAGCAACAACTAACAATAGATATAATTTTGAAATGTGCTAATTAAGGCCCGGTTCTAACACTTTTAGCTATTTTCTATCATTTTTGAACGTCTGTATCTTGTTTTATAATTAACCCAGAACTATGAAATTGGTATTACATCAAAATTTTACATATTATCTCGTACTTTGTAAACACAGAATCATGATTAGTATGAATTAACTCGATAGAAAATAAAATCAAAGGTAACACTACTTTATGCTTAGTTCATTGATTGGAAAAAGACCCCGTTACTAACTGATATCAAAGATATACCAAGAGAAAGAGCTTGATTGAGAAAATGAATAGACACTTATTAATTTAAAACTTTAGTTTTCCTACAAATAAAAAAAAACCTTAAATTTTACTCCCGAGATGTATCATCTTTCCCGCTCTACTTGATCACGGATGAGAGGGACATAAAATTCACTGACACATATGCACAATGGGTTTAAAAAATATATATATATGTACATATATTTTCTTTTTCATTACTTTGTCGTCTAAAGGGCCGGGCGCCATATTCAATTTAATGTGTCGTCACAATATCAAGATGCTACCAAATATAAATAAAAAAATAAAGTGTTGAGAGAACAGATGTCCCTATGTCTAGCGTTTGTGGACTACGAGAAAGCCTTTGATTCAGTCGAGACCTGGGCAGTGCTACAGTCATTACAGTGGTGCCAGATTGTTTACCGGTACATCGAAGTGTTGAAGTGTTTGTACAGCAAGGCCACCATGACAGTTCGTCTTCAGGATCAGAGCATGAATTCCATCCAGCTGCAAAAAGGGGTGAGACAGGGAGACGTTATTTCTCCGAAACTGTTCACCTCTGCACTGGAAGATATATTCAAGCTTCTGAACTGGAACGGATTTGGTGTTAACATCAATGGCGAATACATCACTCACCTTCGTTTTGCTGATGTTATAGTCATCATGGCTGAAACCCTGGAAGACCTAAGCACAATATTGTTTCCTAACAGGTGGGTCTTAAAATGAATATGGGCAAGACGAACATCATGTCAAATGCCCATGTCGTACCCATCCGGTTTATGTTGGGAACGATATTATCGAAGCTGTTGATCACTATGTCTACTTGGGTCAGACGATCCAACTGGGTAGATCCAACTTCAACAAAGAGATCAACCGACGAATCCAACTCGGATGGGCAGCGTTCGGCAAATTACGCCATATCTTCTCGTCGCAGATACTGCAGAGCCTCAAGACGAAAGTTAATAATCAGTGCGTGTTGCCAGTGATGACATACGGCACTGAGACGTGGTCTCTAACTATTGGTCTCATACACAAGCTCAGAGTTGTGCAGCGAGCAATGGAAAGATGCTCGGTGTTTCACTACGTGATAGAATCAGAAATGAGGAAATCCGTAGAAGAACGAAGGTTACCGACATAGCTCTCTGAGTTTGCAAGTTGAAGTGGCAATGGGCAGGCCATATAGTTCGCAGAACCGACAACCGCTTGGGAATAAAGATTCTCGAATGGCGACCACGAACAAGCAAGCGAAGTGTGTGGAGACCCCCCACACGATGAACCGACGACATTGTAGCGATCGCAGGAAGTCGGTGGATGGTGGTGGCATAAGATCGCTCGTCATGGCGCTCTTTGGGGGAGGCCTATATTCAGCAGTGGACTTCTAAAGGCTGACATGATGATGATGATGATGATGATGAGTAGGGTCAAAACAAAATTACAAAAATCTTAATTTTCATCGTCACGGCTTAATTTTAATCTGATTATAGCTGAATTGTGTAAAAATATTATACATCAACATTTATCATGCAGAAAAACTGAAACTCCAATTAATTTAACATCGATTTCAACATTCATTATACAGTTCAGTCTATCAGGCAGTTATTAAATAGAGCTTACATGATATAAAGTTTAATTCGGAGCCGCTCAATCGTAAAACAAGATAAGTAGCGGCATTAATCTCTTTTATGTGTTTACAGTTTTATTCATATTTGTTGGAGTAACACGAGGCTCATAAATTGCGAAATGAAAGCTTCATTAATGAGGAAATCTGAAGTTTAAACTTCAGTTACGTAATATTTACGAATAGACACTAAAAGTATTCATTGAAATTTAGTATCTATAGAGAAGTTAGAAGGCTTAATTCTTATTAGACCTTTTTACAAACTTTTCCCAGAAGAGGGACGAAAAAGACTGAAAAAAATGCTTACCCAAAAACCGACATCAAATGGATTTAGTAACACAGCCACTGAACCAATTCTTATAAAACTTATATATAGGACTATAGTGGAAGTCTACCTTTTCAAATCTTCTTTTACTTATCGCTGTTTCAACTTTAGTGCCCTGAATTGGGCTCTTTTGGTTGAATTGGGAGATACCCAGTGTGCGCCGGCCGTTACGCGATATTGAAATCATAGAGGCCAAAATATAAAACGCCACTCAGAGAGGCTCATGTCTTGCAGCCCCCACATTTTCAAATTACACTTATATTATAAGGGTGAAAGTTTGTATGTATGTTTGTTACTCCTTCACGCTCAAACTGCTGAACGGATTTTGATGAAATTTGAAATGGAGATAGCTTATGTCCTGGAATCACATATAGAATACCTTTCATCATCATCATCACCATCATCATTATAATCGCGCACGCGGGTGAAAATGACAAAATGACAGTTGTTAGCGGTTGAAACCACGGGGTGCAGCTAGTATAATATAATCAGGAAAATCTGGTCAGAAAATCCATAAAAAGCAGTTGGATTTAAAACCGCCTTCTTTCTGACAGTCCGTAGGATATACTTGGAAATATATAGTTATATTTTGTTCCTGGTATTGTTGCGCTAATTGTTCCACTTTGAGAAAGGGTACCAACCATAGCAAGCACAAGAGAAACCCAATAAAAATAATAATTAATTACTATTATGTATTCTGTGCCTGATCGGCCGGATCTGTTGGTCGAATAGTGCAGAAATGACGCGAACTCACGACAAAGCAGACGTGTCGTTCCATGCAAAGCGTACGCTCCCTGCCATACAATTCCAGTATCTGGACTGATCGCACGATTAGTTGACCTCTAAGTACCCAGACGAGTCCAAGTTTATAGTAAAATTGCCGCACGAAATATGAATTTCCTCTCACACATTGAATTAATCAAGTTTAGTGGAGGGTCTTTCATTTTAAGATCAGAAGATCTTTACGCTATGAAACAGTGAAAATCATACCTCAGAAACTTCCTGGCCTTCAAAACCTAGTACCATATAAATGTCTGTCTGTTTGAACATCACATAAAAACTGCTGGACCGATTGCGATGCGATTTTTACAGTCCAATAGTTTTTACGTGATGCGCGAGCAAATAAACAATCAGACAAACAAACAGAAAGACACGATTTTTAAATGTTATATTCATGTTCAGTAGCTTATTTTAAGTACACTAGACTTTATTTTTAATGTTATTCTTTGTACAGTTTTTTTTTCGTACATATTGCTTTATTATAAGTATAGATAGATGAAAAAGATACAAACATAGAAAAACACTTAAGAAATAGGTACAATAGGCGGTCTTACCGCTAAAAGTGGAGAGAAGAGTGGTTCCAGGCATGATGTGGAGCAATACCGACCAATTTTAATTTTGTCGACCCTGACAAAACTCTTTGAGCGACTAGTACATAATAAAATATATCCACTTTTACATAATATAATTATCGACGAGCAACATGGTTTTGTTAAACGGAGATCAACGACTTCTAATTTAATGATATTTACTAACTTTTTGTAAATGCAGACAATCGAATACAAATAGATGCAATATATACAGATTTAAAAAATGTTTTTGATAATTACTACTAAATAAAATTGCATACAATGGCATACGTGGCAATTTGTTGCGCTGGTTTGCTTCCTATGTCCTGAATAGATCGCAAAAGATTGTTGTCAATGGGTATCAATCAAGAAGTGTCAGGGTTACATCTGGCGTGCCGCAAGGCTCTATACTAGGCCCGCTTTTATTTACTTTGTTCATTAATGATATTAAGAAATGTTTTGAAAACTCTAAATTCCTACTATATCAAGGCCTATAAAACTATATATACACATAATGATTGCATATCCTTTCAGGAAGACTTAGATAGGCTTACTACATATTGTCATGATAACAAACTTCAGCTTAGCATCACCAAATGTAATTTTATTAATTTCACGAGAAATATAAACATTATTAATTATTCATATCATCTTTGCAGTGTTCCTCTTATGAAAGTTAATACTCTACGAGATTTAGGAATTCAGCTAGATGCTAAACTGTCCCTAAATGTTCATGTAGATAACATAGTCAATAAAGCATTTCAAATGTATGGTTTTGTAATGAGATCATCTGCTGATTTTAAGCGCACCTCCACTTATCTGTATTTGTACAAAACCCTAGTACGCTCCCAGCTTGAGTATGCGGTACCCATCAGGAACCCTTATTATAATAAATATATTGATGCCATTGAGCGTGTTCAACGTAAATATGTACGTACTATGTATTATAGGTGTCACAGAAGATATTTGTCTTACTCACAATTGCTCAGCAGATACAACATGATTTTGCTTGAGTCGAGACGTCAATATTTAGAAGTTGTCACATTATACAAAATTGTTAATAATCACATAGACTGTATCGATTTAGTTAATAGATTATGTTATGTCGTTCCAAGAACTGTTCATAGAAGGGAGGTGAGCGCTGGTCGTTTGTTTGCTCTTGGTTTGTGCCACACAAATAGTGGCCACCGCGCTCCTATTCACCAAATGGTAGAGATTTATAATAGTATATTTGTTGACATTGATATATTTGCACTTAGTTTAAGTAAATTCAAAATGGCAGTTTTCAAGAAGCCTAGTATATACGAGCCCCGATGCAAAATAGTTCGTCTAGTATGGAAAGTAGTGCAAAGCGTAAAATATAGAAAGTAAATATTGGTAAAATAATTAAGAACGTTTAATAACAAGTGAACCACAATTTGAGGAACATTTTAAAGTTTATTTTAACATAACTGAAATTCTTTCATGACTTTACATAACATTTTTTTTTTTAAATATTCTAATTAACATAACGCAAAAGTATTCGTCTACCCTTGTCACTCACGCAAAATAGTTCGTCTACCACTTAGTTGTGTCGCCTTTGCTCTCAATGACAGTTTTAATGCGAAGAGGCATGGTTGCAACCAACGCTGCACACTCCTCAGGCGTAATTGACTCCCAGACAGCCAAGAGTTTAGCCTTTAAGTCGCTCTTCGATCTTGATGGATTTTTACGGAGAACTTTTTTCATTTTCCACAATAGAGTTTCGATCGGCGACAAGTCCGGGCTGTTAGATGGCCATTCGATTGTAGGGATGCTTTTCGCCAGTAGCCACGTCTTTGTTGTCCTTGCAGAATGGCAGGAAGCACCATCCTGTTGAAAAATGAAGGAATCTTGATGCTTAAGTGACAGAATAGAGGGCAGTAAATTATCTTCCAAAAGGTTTTGATACCTTGCAGCATTGATAGAACCATCCACAAACTGCATACCACTAACACCTTGTGCAGACATGCAGCCCCATATCATAAGAGACGCCAGAAACTTCACTTTGCGTTTGAGACAATCAGTATGAAATGCCTCATTTTTGTTCCGAATCACTTTTTTCCTTTCATCGCCGACTGTCACTTCAAATTTGGACTCGTCACTCCAAATGATACTACGCCATTGATCGGAAGTCCAATTTAAATGATCACGAGCAAACTTCAACCTCTTTTTCTTTTGTACAGCAGTCAACAGTGGTTTCTCCTTAGCGGTGTAAAATCCGTAACCCATTCGTTTTAGGACTCTTTTGCAAGTATCAACTGAGACGTCTTTGTGAATCGTCCTTCCATTGCACCGTGAGTTCTCCAGCTCGAGCACGACGATTATTTTTGATAATTTTCTTCAGGATTCTGTTTTCTACTGCACTTGTGATGCGTGGTCGACCAGTTTTCTTCAAACAAGAAGTCGTTCTATTCTTTTTATAGTGCTGAATGATAGATTGGACTGTAGACCTGGGAAATATCAAGTCTTTAGATATTTGGTAACTTGATTTGCCAGCATCGCCCCCACAAACTATTCGCTTTTGAAGCTCTTTACACACGGGTTTGCTACGACCCATTGTTATTTGAAAACTAATGAAAAAAACTGAAATTTTCAGAATTTATACTGTCTTACTTGACAAATAACACAGAATTACTTTTACAAATTTAAATTATGCAACATAATTGTACAAAGAAGGAATAATCTTATTTAACTCACCGATAGACGAACTCTTTTGCATCGATTAACAATTAGACGAACTATTTTGCTTATAACTTCTTCGAATTTAAAACAGGATATGTATAAATTTAAAAAGCTAAAATAGTTTATTGGTTCATAATTAAAAAATGGCGTAAGTAAAGCGCCATGTGATAGTAGAACAGCTTAATATTTTATATAGATATACAAAAATAATGAAGTCAGAAAAAAACTCACAGAGAAAATTTCACACTAGACGAACTCTTTTGCATTGGGGCTCGTATATATATATATATGTATTTTAATTTATTACATGTTTTCACTATATATATAACCCTCTTGAATTAATAACATTATTGGCACTTTTCCTTTTTGTTCTTTCATTCAGTATATTATTCAGTATTATTAATTTAACTCTGTTATGTTTTGCTGGTGGTAGTTTTAAGTCAATATTTTTATTTAACATATATGTGAATAGCGTTGTGGGCTACTTTACTGTTAACATGTTTTTATGTTACATTTTATAAAGTAGTTGTTTGCTATTTCAAATAAATAAAATAAATATAAGCAATCTTTTTCAGACTACCTTTGATTAAGAACCATTGGCAACAAGTTAAAGATTTAAGTTTGCGGTTGAACACTCTGCGGCGCGGCGGTTGATAATGGTGCTTGGTCGGTGCACACTGGACGCTCTGAAGCTATCGAATCACTTGTGACTTGAAGACTCTCAGATAATGAATATTAAATTAAATCAATTAAAACCTAATTCAAACAGGGCATTAAAACTTTAGGCTCCCCGAAAAATTTAGGAGTAGTTCTTTTGTTTTTATAATTTAAAAACTCTAATGTAATTCATTCATTATTCAAATCACTAAGCAAATTTTAAAACGGGTATTAGCCTAGGTGTCCTAACAGCGTATTAGCATAATTGTCATTCTACTATTTGTATAAAATTACTCTTAACTCTGTAGTCTTTAACATTCATTTATTCTATGGAACCTCATTACATGGACTCAGCGCTATTTTAGGGAGGTATTTGGTACAGTTTTGAAACATTACAATTTGACATTGTTTTTAATACATTTTTACCCTAGTCATGTATGCCAAAAATAAAGGTCAATCTCGGAAAGTGATATAATAAGTTGGGGACATATATAAACCTTTATTTTAGCAGTCTAAAATTTGTCTCAAAAAATGTCGTGTCTGTGCTCATTTATTCAAGGTCGCAAAAATCATTAGTTTGCAAATATCTTGGTTTGTATGGCACCAATAATGTTGACATCTATTACAAAACTGTAGAGGACTTTGATGCAATCATTTTTCATGCGCTTAACCGTTCTTGTATTTTTTAATTATTTGTCCTGTTGGCCTCTACCGGCCTCTACAGCTTCACCGAATGGAGGGAGAATTGGGGATGGGGAGGTGTTAGAGCACTCCGCCCTTGGTTGACCTTACAATGTTTATACATCACGAATTGAATCGAATGTGTATGCTCGCGTCAGTCTTTTGTTTCATGTTTTTGATCAATAACGCGTTTAAGCGCCGAGGAACTTCTCCATGGGATGCGGTTTTGTGGAAATTGAGATCAGAGAAAATTCCAATGTTCCAGGAATATAATCCTGGTGCGGAAGAATCGAATTATAAAATTATGTGACCTTCGCGTTTTGTGGACTGTATTTTGTTATTCATAGGGCGAAATGCGTTGTGGTGACAGATTGGTGACAGGTTAGCAGCTAAGGGTGGAAAAGAACGTGAAAGGAAAGACAATGCACGCATACCTTTTGATAAACTCCTCCTCTGTCCAAGTATCCGATGTTGTTGAGACGGCCTAATCCAGGCCTGCAGCGCTGTGAAATCCTGTCCTTCAAGAGTGCGGCTGGCGCGCCGGTATGGCACAACACACGTGTTCTAATAATGGCACTAAAACACTGTTTTATTCACTATTTTTAATCACCACTATTTGTCCGTTCGTTCCTCACCGGAACCTTTCCGGATTCCATTTTCTCACCGGAATAACCGATTTACATATCTATTTAGCGAAGCGGAGACATTATTTGGTCGATTAGACCGTCAGACATCTACTCAATAATAAATTGCGCACAAAAAATGTATTGTCTTTGCTGTCGACCGTTCAAGAGTTCCGTTATCTGGATCTAATCCTGGATGTCAATTCAGGTCATGCTTACCATAAAAATGCATTGTCATCGGAACTAAACCAACTTGTAAAATTTCAACTCCGTAGGATAAGAGGAAGTGGTCTAATTCAGCTTTCAAGGTTTGACCTAAACAAACATACATACGTACTCGTATACATACATACATAAATACATAAACATACATACATACATACATAGTTGTAGGTTGTGTTGTGTTCGGGGACGGTAGGTCCGCGTGGACTTCTCTATGCATCGGAAATTTACAATTGAGCGTGAATTAAGCATCTAATAATTTTAATAATAAAACATTTTTATCACTAAATTAATCGCATAAATACTACGATTTGTACAAACGCGTTGTCATATACATGAACATTGCAATTTAAATAAAAGCTTATTAAATATAAATAAAACGACTAAAAACTCACGAAATAGAAGTTCCGAAATACTCCGATCAGTTTCGGAATATTGTGAAGTCCTTCATCTGGGAGTGTAATGCCGACAAACCGCGACGAGCGCTTCGTACGTCAGCACGCAACTCACACTTTTTAGCCGTTTTATTTATATTTAATATGAATTTCACTCGCGTTAGTTTTCAAATTCAAAATTAAATAATAGCTTTTAAAATACGTTATAATTTTAAACTCAATAGTGAGATTTTCAAATGCGTAAGCGCGATATAAGCACGACGACGACGCGACGGTGTGGTGGGTATTATTTATTACTAGCTTTCCCGCCCACGACTCCGTCCACGCGGACTACTGTTTATCGCGAAAAAAGCATCCTATGTTCTTCTAGGATATCAAAAACCAATATTCTTGATGTTTTTGACATACTTGTTATTTCGTTTCCGTGGCAACCGTTTCTTACAGCGAGTAATAAACGTTTTTTTTTTCAGTTTTCCCGTGAAAACTTACAATTTTCCGGAGTAAAAAGTATGATATGTTTTATTTCAGCGTATAAGCTGTCTCCATTCCAAATTTCATCAAAATCCGTTCAGCCGTTATCGCGTGAAAGCTTCCCAAACAAACAAACGCACAAAGTTTCACTTTTATATATTGGTATGGATTATTATTGAAAGAGCTGGTAGGTATTTGATATTTATTTTTTCAATTATTATGTGTAATATCACTCATTTAAGTCCAAAGCAGTGATATTTTTATTTTTCTTCATCTGCGTATGAAACAGAAAACGGATTTATAACTAATTTAATAATACCTGGGTTAAAAAAGAAATAAAAAGAATGGTGTCCGATCCAAGTTTGAAATCTACTCTAAAAGTTGTGTTTTTTTTTTTAAATTGAATAGTGTTACTACTGCTCCAAAGTTTCAATTTGCGCGCGCCAGCATCTAATGAATATTCAAATATCTTAGAGTAACTATTATTAAGTCTAGCGATCCCTTAAATATTGATTTCTTATTAATGAAAGTAATCATATGAAAGTGAGTTTGTTGTGAGGGTGTAAGTTCAAAAAATAAACCCGACTCTCGCGATGAAGCCGAATCGATATCAATCGATTCGTCTTCATCGCGAGAGTCGGCCGTACCCGAAGTATCAACCTCGCTTGTCAAAATAGGGGCGACGCTATGGAGGAACATCCAATTCACATCATACAAACATACATAGAGACTTAAGCTCATTCCCTTGCTTCCCCATAGTCACGTAAAAAAGATGCACAGAGATGCCTTTTAACCAGATCTATGGGATGAAACAAAAGTTTGCCCTGCACGGTGATCGAACCCGCAACTTCACGCTTCGCAGTCGGCTTATCAACAACTACGACATGGAGGCAGTTAATTCGAGGCAACCGTATTTTATTATTAAAAGCTTTTATTTAACTTCGCTTGTATGTATCTATGTATCTATCTATGAAAATATGTATTTCTATCTGTCCTGAAATCTTGCGACTCAAATTTCGAGCACTTCCCGATTAGCTATGCTACTGAGACTTTCAGTGTAGCTCACAAATCGATAACAATGCAAAAAATAAAGTGTTTTTTAAATTTCATACTTATTATATTACCCGAGTACGGCGAAGCAAGGGAAGGATAATGAACTTAACAGTCTATGTATGTGGATTTTTCAAGTTAGCGTCGGCCCTATTGGTCCGATTTTGACAACAAGCGAGGTATCAATCAATTCGACTTCACCACAATAATGTCTTACGCTATTTTTAACCGACCATGGTTTTAGTTTTTGAACATAATTATGTATTGTTTTAGTTCCCTAACCAACCTAATCACCGCCACTGGCACACTGATTCAATACAGATTAGCAGCTCTATGCGTGTCGGTACAAATACAAATCTTCTGTAAACTGCCTTTAAATAATGTTAAAATCAGCGTCTACTGTATCGCAACAATCACTAGATAACCAGAAAATAAGATTACTAGTTTCTAAGGATATATAAAAAAAATGTTGTTTGTTTTGGAAAAATACAAAAATAAATAATTTATGGACATTATGTCAAGAAGGTTTAAAAAAAACGAAATCTACACCGGCAAATGAAAAGTGAAGCACCCAAGATATACCACTCCGCTCGTACGCACAAGCGTCATGCACACAGTTTCACCATGTTATGCCGATCGGCCGCCAAATCGCAGCAAGATCTTGACTTTGTTATTCCTTTTAATTAGTGTTATTCGTATCTATGTATGTTTATAACAACGGTTTAGTACCCATAGTACAGGGTATCCTAGTTTGGGGATAGGTAAATTGGTGTGAATTACCCCGCAAAAACAAACACAAAACAATTCTGTCAAGTTCTCAAGGATTATAAAAAACAATGAAGTCTTTTGAGATAAAATTGTGTATCAACCACAAAACAACACCAATTATCAACTCATGCACACATATGCAGCTTCCATTTGTTTCTTCACTCGTTTGTTTAGAGGTGTGGGCTGCGTATTTTTTAAACCTTTTAAACTAATTTCTTGTAATTTTTTAAAGTTTTTCTTTAACTTCACTTGTATTTATCTATGTATCGATGTATGTTCTTATTTTCTTTTTAAGCTTGCCAATGGTTTATTAGATGCTCCGGATTTGATTTCGTTGTTAAACATTTCTGCACCTACAAGGTTACCCAGAGCATCTAGATTTAACGTTTGTTATGACTAGTCAATCCAAGTCTAATCTTGGCCATAACGCACCTCTCAACAGACTTGCTCGTACATTTAACAGCATCTCTAAAACTGACTCCGTGGACCTATTTATTGTGAACATTTTCAAGTTTAAATTGTCGGTCGTTTCTCTGTGATATTTTAGTTTATGTTTTTTTTTATTTACTATATAATTTGCAATTATTATTATTATTGAATGTATTAACTTATTAAACCGTATTATCTCGTTTTAAATTATTATGTTTTATATTTAATTAACTTCTTTTATTGTATACAATTGAATTTATTATTTTATGTTTTTACAATTGTTTTAACTCGCGTTTTTATTGATAATGCATGTAGTCTTCGCCTATAATTATGATGACACTAAGTTGTTTTGTTTTATGTTGATTTGTTTGTTTTAATGCATCGGTGTACATTATATTGGTGTTCAAATAAATAAATAAATATATTTCTGTTCTGGGATCTTGCAATTCAAATTACCAGCACTTCCCGATTAGTTATCCGGCTGAAACATTCAGAATAAATCAAAACTCGATGACAAAAGGAAAGTTATTGAAATATATTAAAATGTTATATTATGCTTTTTATATGTATGGAAACCTAAAGAACGAAACAGCCTAATACATTTCAAATAACGAATCTGTATAACCGTTAAATTTTGTTAGGTACCGCTTTAGTATATTAACTTGTACAAACGACGACGAAATTCTTTGCAGTTGGGAACACATGAATGACTTCTTTGAAAGTTATGAAAAGATAATTTTGTAATACCTATCCCTAGTTTTGTTGGTAGGTGACAATGTAGGTAACACACACACTACACACACACACACACACACACAAACACACTTACAAACTCCACGTCAAACGCATAACATTGTCATAATGAACAGTCAAGTGGAGAACAGTATAGGTTACATTACAACCTACCCCGTTAACTACACCTAGTTTATAGGTACTTACGGTAAACTAACCCGCGTTTGTCTAGGTAGCTACCTGTCACAGAAATAATTCATCCTATTTCTCACAGATAGCAGCGCTCGTAGGAACGGATCGAGCGCTAGTTTTCAATATTTCATAGAACCCGATTGTTCCAATAACTTACGTCTGTCAAAACGGCGATAGAGTCCCGGCCATTCAATAACGCCGCGAAAGAATCATAAAACAGTAACACATATTGGGCCTAAAATCATAAACAACTAATAATATGTATCAGATATAGCACTTTTACTTAAACACCTGGTTAAGCGACATAAATTCGAAAATAGACATGTCTGCAAAGATGCCTTTTCTGTTGTCTGTTTTCTGTTCGCGCATCACGTAAGAACTAATGAACCGAACGCAATGCGGTTTTCACTGTTGGATAGCTTAAGTTTTGTTTTATAATAGGTGTACTTAGTATCTCAGTCCAATGAATAGAAGCCGAGCAAACGAAAAAAATGTTAATTGCTTTTAATAAGAGGCTTCGCTTCTGAAAAACTCACTCCATGAATTGGCCTGAAAAAAAAACCCATCATGGCTGCTTTTACTAACCAAGATACTAAGTAAGATTGTATTAAAATTAAGAGCCATGTTAGCCTAACCGTTCAATAGTGCAACTTAGAATCCTACGATACCGGGTTCGGTCCTGGCCCAATGACTTTTCCAAGTTATGTGCAGTTTTGCATACGACAAACAAACAAAGATTGTCGTCTTATTTAAAGACCTCTGACCGTGACTACTTGTTGCTCGCAAAATGTTCTGATAAAATTCATGGCGAGGCATTTAGTCTCGTATTTCATTAACAGGCTGATGACGAGCTTGCCATGCGATTCTCATAACAACGCGCATCACTGACATCATAGTTTGGCTTAATCCTACTGTCTCAGTCAAAATTCAGTATACGGTATCGAGTCTCAAAATGTGATTGTCCGGAAGTAAGTTGGATCTATGACACAGTTGCTTTGCAACTTGCTGTACCTCTCGTGAATTAACAACAAGTAAAATTATTATAAAAACTAGCTTATGCCCGCGGCTTCGCACGCGTGGTCATTTCTGTAGGTTAAAAGTACTCTTTGTGCTATTCCAGGACCTAAAATACCAATTTACCAACATTTGATCAAAATTCTTCCAGCCGTCAAAAATATTTTTATCGATTGCTCGGCTTATACTCATCAGATTGATATAGAAACTACCCCAGTTTTTAAGTCGAAACATAAGCTATCCAACAGTGAATCGCATCACAATCGGTTCAGTAGTTTTTACGTGATGCGCGAACAAACATACAGACAGACATACAGACAAACGGACATACACGAATATTTTAAATGTTATATTCGTGGTAAATAGCTTATTTTATGTACCATCGACCATTTCTTGATTAATTATCTTCTTTGTACAGACTTTTTCGTTCCTATTGCTTTATTATAAGTATAGATACAAAAAACCCGACTGCGAACAAAATTAGTGAATACGATCTGGCCGCCCGCTAAAATAATCACACTAATATTATAGAGGCGAAAGGTAGTATGTATGGTGTGTGTGTGTGTGTGCGTGCGTGCGTGCGTGCGTGCGTGCGTGCGTGCGTGCGTGCGTGCGTGCGTGCGTGCGTGCGTGTGTGTGTGTGTGTGTGCGTGTGTGTGTGTGTGTGTGTGCGTGCGTGCGTGCGTGGGTGTGGGTGGGTGTGCGTGTGCGTGTGGGTGCGAGCGCGCGTTTGTGTGTGTGTATATGTGTATGTGTGTGTGCGTGTGTGTGTGTGTGTGTGTGTGTGTGTGTATGTGTGAGGGTGTGTGTGTGTGCATATGTTTGTTACTTCTTCACGCCTAAGCGGCTACGGATTTGGATGAAATTTGGTATGGAGTTATCTTATACATCATTATATAATCCAGGGGGATTCGCACTTAAGCTACTTGTTATTCCGAAAAAATGCACGGTTCCTGAAGGATGCGAGTGAAAACGCGGGCGCAGCTAGTATTTATATAAATTAATGTTTCTTTTTTACTTACATATTTTACTTTACTTTAATAGTTGCAATTGCAACATATTAGACTATAGTATTTTCATTAACTTGAACAATCTAAAATTGTTTTTTTTTATGGAGTTTAAAAGACTGTCACGAGGCGGTCCTAGGCTTTGGGTTTGCTCCACTAGCCCAGGGACCAATCCTCAGTGGACAACATAAAAGTACAGGAACAATTAAGAGCACTCGGAGATGTTCATAAACAGAGATCTTGCACTCGACTATTCTATTCAGTCTTCTCCCTATTTAATATATTTAGTAAGAGTGTACCCTTGGGACTCTAGTATTGTTATTATCACAGACATTTCATGCTTCAACAATACGTATCAAAACAACCACGAACAAAAGTACTATCATATATATTTAAAGGACTCCAGATATAATAAACTTATTTAGGTACATTTTTAAAACACATTGTTTCGTAAAAATTCCAGTTTTTGCTAATCCAATGACAATATGGGAATGACAGGTTATTTGAATTTAGAATTAATAATGACAAACTATCAAATGGGTATGATTATGAAAGAATTAACAATTTATGAAAGAGGTTTCACATCGTCACAATACCCCGCCTCCCCGTAGTTTTTTTTTAAATTAAATAATACAAAAAAATATAAAAAATGTTTGGTGTGTAAACATTTTGATGTTATTGATATCCCAAAACATTAGGTTCATTTAAAAAAAAAGAAAAGAAATGTTTATTTACAATGTCAATATACAATTGATTGGATTCCTAGATGCATTCAAATTAATAAATCACACATACATTCATCATCATTCATAGTCTTCTTCCTATTCCTTGGAAATAAAACTCATAAGAAAGAGGAACCTTAAATAATATTAAGGTTACTCGTGGAACCAATACATTGTAGTGTAGGCATATTTATACATTCACTAGCCACTGATTAGGGTGATTATGTGAGTGTATGTGTGCATGTGTATGTGTGGTGAGTGTATGGTGTGTGATGTGTAAATGTATGTATGTGTATATTTATATACAATTAGTTTGCCAAAATGGCTAAACGTACCTTAGGGTACGACGTGCCTGTAACACGTGTATGTACATAGTAAACGTTGTGTTAGAACGTTAAAATAATATAAGTAAGGTAGGTAGGTAATAGCTTATTAACTATAAGATAATACTGGTTTTGTGACCTAGGTTTGGTTTATAGAGTAATCACATTTGCCGCTCTTTTCAGTGTTGGAAGTTTTGTGAGTAGGTGTAGTAAATAATAATATATAGAACTGGTTTCGCTTTAAACTGAACATTATGATTGTAAATAAGTACAATAGTGTGTAGTAAGTACAATAGCACTGACTAGCAGAGTCCTGCTAACGTTGCTGATAGGCCAGCTATCTCTGTACGTGGTCATCTTCTGCTACAACGAGTCCACGAAGGGAAGCCGCTGTTTATGTCGCTGTGTATCATCTCCAAGTGCTCCTAATTGTTCCTGTAACAACAAACCAAAACCAAACCCAAGGATCGCCTCGTGACAAGACCATTTCTACTGTTTAGTTATAAGAATTATACATTTTAGAAATAGCCTTTTAAAGACCTTCGTTTTGATACCTCACTCGATTTTAGATTTTGGTATTGTTTTGTTCCGTCGGAAATACAATATGGCAGCTGTAAGCCGCCATATTAGTTTTCTTGACATTTCATATATCCTATAGCACTTTCGTGATCAAGACGAATCTCATCAACTCATTTATCAAAATCCATCAAATCGTTAAGGCTGTAGGGCGCGCCTAAGAAACTTTCTAACAAACATACATACAACATACAACTCACATAGATACAACCTAAACACATAACCTTCCGTGCAGTCGGGTAAAAAATAAATCAAATTGAGTTAAAATAGACCTGTCTGAAGTTACTTCATTTTTAAGAATTACTGTAGTCTACCTACCTAGGTATATCATAACATTCATAACTACCATTTGTAAGCATATATATATATATATATACATCTCAGTGTGAGTCGAATTTATTAGTCGATACAAAACAGAGATGAGATACTGCACATAATCTAATAAAGCCTCGTTGTAAAAAATACACCTTTTTCACCAATATCCGAATAAACGAGCGCTCTACTATCCCTTTGTATTTTATTTAAATTCTTTATTTGCATATTCAGCTCATTCTAGTGTTTTTGTTCATTTTGCGCATACACTTGATTCCGGTTTATTTTGTAGGAAGTTATTTTGTTTTATGTAGATAGCATTGTTAACTTTCATTTATAAAATTTGATTACCAAAATTTCTGTTAAAAAACATGTAAGTCTGTTCAAAAAACAATGGAAATAAAAATGTGGATGATTTTATTACGTACAGATTAACTGTTATTCTAACGCGGGTTTCAAACCCGTGACCGTTGACATCGTAGTAGGCCAACTGGTCGTCATTGTTGCATTAATAATGATCACGAGAAGATTACTAGTTTTTACCCGACTGAGCGGAGGGTATTGTGTTTATCAGCCTATGTATGTATGTATGTCTGTTCCTTTATGGCACTTTATAGACCAAACTCGTGGACGGATTTTGATGATTCTTACGTCAATCGATTTGTCATAATCTTGCGAGTGCTACTAAAGACATGACAGTAATCAAACTTCAATATAGCGTCAACCAGACGCCATATCGTAAATAGGAAAAAAAAAACGAACTATGGTATGTGGGGTATCATTGAATAGGAATTTGAAAATATCTCTAGGTTTCTCTTACCATTTTTCCTTGCCTATGACTATTTAGAATCTATAAGGATTTAAAATTGGTCAGCAACCATTCGCACTTAAATTTTTGCCCCATTTTAATTTTGTTCGAAGTCTGGTTTTTATGACTTTCGATTATATCTTGTCACTCCAATGTAATCGTCAACTTCGTTGTCAATACAATCTGCAGTAGGAATTTTGGGGGCTGGAATATTGATCCCACGTGCTGTATTTGTCACCAGTCACACCCTGTCACGACGAACTTGAGGAAAAGTAAAGTCAACATCATGACCATTCTTCCCTCAGCCAAATTGACTGCCCTAACCATACCCTCGAGCTACGCTCAACTTTTTTTCACCATTAACGTCTCTCGTTACCAGTCACGCTTAGACCTTCTACGTGATCTGAATCCGCGATCACAACCCTTTCCAATAACGGTGTGTACACACTCCGAGGGGTAGGAATTTATAAGAACCAATGCCAATATGGATGAGAGTGCTTGGTTGCTGGTTATTAGGTACTTTGAGATTTGTAGAGTTTAAAGTATTGTAGATGTAAAGTGAAGTTCTGGATAGAAGCTTCCTATTTAAGTCATATATATACCTTTTCTAGTTAACAGCTGGTAAATTCATGTTTAATTTACGTTTATTTCCAAGAACAACGTGATTGCATGTTGCATTCATCAAAGCAGACTTTAAAGATTAACAAAATTTTGTATTATTATTTAGCTCAATGTTGTTAAATGAATGTGTTGCTTAAGCAAATCTATTGAGTTTTAAATGTTAAAATTAACGCGTGATAGGGAAGGGTTACTCTATATTGTATAGAGAAACAGAATGTTACTAGAAACTTTTTGTGACGGTTCCTTTGGACCATGGAAGCACAGTACACAGTCAGTTCAGTATACTTTTGTCATTACGGACAGTAAAGTATGTAGGCATAGTTTTCGAGTTAGATGGTTGCCATTGGAGGGTTTTTAGTTTTTACCCGACTACAGAACAGACTGAACAACAGTTGATTCATTATTTTCATCATCATCAGCCTATGTTTGTCCATAGCAGCTGCAAATAGTCCTATCCAGTGAACGCCACAGAGCCCGATCTTTGGCTCTTCTCATCCAGTTTCTGCCGGCCGCCTTCCGCAGGTCGTCACTCCACTCCACCTGGCTGGTGGGCGTCCTACACTACTTTTGCCAAGACGCGGTCTCCACTTGAGGACACGTCTGCTCCAGCGGTTCTCCGTTCTTCAAGAAATGTGGCCAGCTCATTGCCACTTCAGCTTGCTAATCCTTTGAGCTTTAACTTTGGTTCTCTGTCGGATAATCTCGTTTTGGATTTTATCCTTCAGAGAAATCCCGAGCATAATAGAGGATGCGGGATGAGTGGAAAGGGGAGGGGGGGGGGGGAAGGCTCGTAGCTCCCATACAAAAGTACCTATTTTGAAGCGGATTTTTATGTTTGAAAGCTGATGTGATCAAGATGGTTCTTAGCTATAATGGGGGATGGGGGGATCGGGGGTTACATATTTTTTTTATTAGTGCTTTTTTTTTATTTGGAAGATGTTGCAAGAATTTCAACTCGCAACGCAAGTATCCTTCTTCAACACTTCATCCTAGCCCTATCATCATGCGAACTGAGACTTAAACGCCCTAAAACAATTTGTTGACCTTCACCCCTGAAATAAATTGGGTTACAGCCCTCGAATAAAACGAAGAATTTTCAATTTCCATTTCGTGCAAGTTACTTTTTATACGCCCTTTTGAGAACCATCTTGGCTTTACGCTATTTTAAACTACTCTTTATGGGCACTTCAGTTCATTTCTAAGTAAGCATACCAGCTATTTTAACGTTAATAAGATCTTATTACATGAAATTTCAATTTATTTTGTAAGTTCAAAGCTCAAAATATAAGGTTAAAGTTTGTGGAGTATATTTTCATAAAATCATTGAGACGAAAATAATGAGGGTTCAAAAAAGACTGCGTGACAGGATATTTTGTGGTTAATTCACACTACATTACAAAAAATATGCATTGTTTTTGATTTTTCGTGAGAGCTTGACAGAATTAACACGACTAACAAGATCGAGATCTTGCTTTATAGTGGCTGCCGATCGGCATAACATGGTGTGTGTGCATGAAGCTTGTGCTTACAAGCGGATTGGCATATATTGGATGCTTCACTTTCGATTCGGTGGTTTGGACTCTCTTTTTACACGATTGCCCAAGAAAAGGAGTGTTAAGTTTTTAGGATTCATGTATGTTTGTGTGTGTAACGAAGTGATATGGCAGAGAACGAAAGTCACCGACATAGCTCAGAGAATTAGCAAACTGAAGTGGCAATGCGCCGGTTACATTAGTCGAAGAACCGATTACCGGTGGGGTAGACGAGTTTTTGAGTGGAGACCACGTATAGGCAAAAGTAGCGTAGGACGCCCTCCGGCCAGATGGAGTGACGATTTACGCAAAGTAGCTGGCAGCAATTACATGAGAAGAGCCGAAGGTCGGGCTCAGTGGCACGCATTAGGAGAGGCCTGGAGGATGTCCAGCAGTGGACTAATGCAGGCTGTTGATGTATGTTTGTATGTATGTATGTGAGTTTCTTAATTCCACCATAACTTATAAATGCCTGAACAGATTTTGATATATAGGGTCATCATGCCGAGTAACGCAGGTTATTTATTTATTTTTTAAATTTTATATGGCGTCTAAAAGGCTCTATTTTCAAACCCGAAAAAATAACTAGGAATTTTACAATATCTCATATTGAAAGGCTTGATGAGCACATTCCAAAAATCTATAATTTAATGCCATTATCCAAAACTTGTCACCAAAAAGAATAAAATAAAATAAATAATAAGAAAATTAAAAAAACATGACTGCTCTGCAAAAAACAAGCACAAAACTAAAAAGTCACTAAAATGTCATTGCAGTCGGGGGACCTCTTAGATTAAAAGCCGACATTGAAAGAAAGAAAGAAAGAAAGAAAATACATTTATTCAACACACACAAAAATAAAAGATAAAAATATTTAGAAAAATTAAGTAGGGACAATAGAAAAGGAAAACAAAGAAAAGGTAAAAGTAGATAATTAAAGTGGTGATGAACATTGCGGTCCCCCGACTTTAATGTCGTGACTTTTTAGTGACCTACAATTTAGTGACTTTTTAGTTCGTTCTTGGAAACGAACTTAAAGGTCACTAAATTGTCATCGCAGTCAATTGGCAGGGCAGTCGAGTTTTTTTTTAGCTTTCTTGTGATTGATGTTACTTCATTATCAGCCAGTATTATAGGTCTATAGAACGTCGATTACTTGCTTGAACGGTCGGTTACTAAAGCCCGGTCACGATGCACAGAAAATTTCGTACAATGACGAATGTGAGAGTGATGGCAATACATTTATGCGCGAGCGACAGAGATAAGTAATGAGGGGTCAATGTACGAAGTTCTCTCTGCATGTGATCGGGCTTTAGCTGTTGGCCTACCATCAGAAGGATTGTGACACAATCACCATGCATGGCAGGCGGACTGCAGTAGTTGGTGATAAAACAAAAGTCTGCTGCCCATATCCTGAATTCTTGTAGCGGTTCTTATAGCAACCGCGGGATGAGAAGGGGTGGTTTTATGACATATGGCATTTTACTGTGGGGTGAGGCCGCAGAAATTCAATAAATATTTGTGCTGCAGAAGAGAACAATTTGTTCCACGTACAATATGAAATCCCGTAATTCTCTGAGGGAACGTTTTAAAGAGATCAATATTTTTACAGTAGCCTGTCAGTTTATATATGAAAATATAATGTATGTTCGGAAGAATATCACTACATTTGTTATAAATAGGGATGTTAATAATTTCAAATTTAGAAATGAAATAAATTATTAAAGAAAGTTGGTGGTTCATTTATGAGGAATTGTATAAGTTTTATTCGTAAGTAACGTGACGGCAATGATCAATTACTAATGCAAAGGTTTAAAACTTTACAGTGTCAATGATTATATTAATGACAGAAATGCATGGCCTGATGTCTCCAAGCTCCATGATAATACATTAAGTGAATAATATGTTCAAATTACTTTGTGAGATGTATCATGACATGATGTCACGTTATACAACATACTTAAGTAGTTAGTTTTTTTTCCCAGTTTGATTGTTTGATGATTGTGGGACATCTCATTGACAGTTTTATTTTTTATATATGTAATTTTTATTAAGTTTTATGATAATTTCTGTCATTTGAAAAAAAATATAAAAAATTAACAAATTTAATATGGACAAAGTTACATCCCCGCAGAGTTTCTTGGTGCTCTCTTCTCTAACGGGCATATTTCCGAAGCACCGGTAGAGTCAGAAAGGTATTTTCTTTTCCAGTGTGAGATTTAACTCTGTTGGCAAATTAAAGGGAAATTTACTTTTCATCCCATCTATTCGAAAAACACTGATTGGTTCCTGTAAAAGTGGGAGCAAAGGAGGTATTTTCAGTTCAAGACTTTCAGTGAGGGCAGTAATGAATTTCCGTTCCTCGTCGGCTCTTTCCGCCTTAGCTCGGTCATATTCAAGTTATAAGCCATCACATTTTATTCTTAATGTGCAAAATGTAAACACTCCAGCTGGGATTTGAACTCCGGTACGAAAGACCCAAAGTCAAGGTGGCCATGTAAGCTATCCAGACATACGAGTACGTTATTAGGCCAAAAAGTTAGTATATACGTATCACGAAATAACTGAAGGCTTGACCAATGAGAGCGCGGTTGGGGAGTTATGTACATTTTTAATTTGTGCTTGTAAATAAATATATGAGCTTGTAGATACTGTGAAGTATCTACAAGTAAGTATCTATTAGTATTTCTTTTTCTCATAGAGGGGGATAAAAAGTAGAGTGGGTATCACTCGGCGCAAAATTATTTTCCCTCGGGCGACGTATATTGAATCCCTCGCTACGTTCAGGATTCTAATTAAGAATCCTTCACTCCGCTCTGGATTCATAATAGCGCCCTCCCGGCAAAATATTATTATTTCGCTCCCTCCCTGGGGTGTAGTGGGGATTTGGTGGTAATTAGTTATTTTAGTCGGTCTTCAGTGTGAAGACGGAGAACCAAACCACTCAATGACCCACAATCTCTCGCCAGTGGCTCCAAGTAGCTGCCACGCACGCAGTGGCCACACCCCGGTAAACCACGTCGACTCGTGGGCCAAACCTGGTTGAGGGGGACTTGCGGTTACAGGCAAGTCTCAAAACTTTAATAAAACCAACAAATACAAGAAGATGGCATGCGGCGCCTGGAATGTGCGCACTCTACTAGACAGTGCCGGGAATGCGTACCCTGAACGGAAAACTGCCGTCGTAGCTCGAGAGCTCGGCCGCTACGATATTGATATCGCGGCCCTGAGCGAAACGAATCTAGCGGACGAAGGCGAGCTGGTAGAAAGAGGTGGTGGGTACACGTTCTTTTGGAAAGGGACTCCCAGCAGAAGATCTGGTGTAGGATTTGCCATTAAAAATAGTATAGTTACAAAGCTGACTGACCATCCTGTCGGTGTTTCTGATCGCATCATGACTTTACGTCTACCACTGAATAATGCTAATTTTGTACACATTATCAGTATATACGCGCCAACGTTGGATAAGAGCGATGATGTTAAAGATAAATTCTATGAAGAACTTCCTCTAACATTGACAAAAGTTCTACACAATGAACAGATCTTGCTTCTCGGTGACTTTAAGCTCACGTGAAAAAAAACTTTGAAGCTAGGCCGCAGGTATTGGGCAGACACGGTGTTGGTAACATGAACAGTAATGAACAGCTACTGCTAAGCCTATGCTCACAATTTGAGGTGGCCATTACCAATACTATGTTTAGACTCCCCATGATACAAAACCACCTGGATGCACCCGCGGTCCAAGTACTGGCATTCAATCGATTATGCGATCGTGCGTCAGCATGATATCTCTCAGGTGATGGTTACACGAGTAATGCGTGGTGCCTATTGCTGGACCGATCATCGACTTGTCATAATAAAGCTGCATCTTTGTTTTCATCAACCTCATTGATGAAATAGAGTAAAACCGCCACATATCAACCTCCAAAAACTTGAAAGCCACGAAACACAAACTCAATATGTAGAAGCAGTTAACAAAGCACTATCCGAATGCTCTGAGAGCAATGGTCTTGAAAACAGGTACAGAGCGCTATGTTCTCATATTATTGGTGCCGCAACAGAGACACTTGGTCTGCAGGCCAGAGTCAATGAAGACTGGTACGATGAGAACGACAAAGTCTTTACTGAAGCAATTTCGAAACACCGAAATCTTTTACGACAATTAAATTCCAAAAATCAGAAAAGTTCATCGTTGTCTGATAAGGTCAAACAAAGTACATCTTACATAAGAAAGCTTGCTCGTGCTACCAAGGACAAGTGGTGGCAAGACGAAGTACATCAAATTTAACTGCTTGCCGATACGAACCAGCTAGGAGCTTTTTTCAGTAAGGTCCGGAAACTGATAAGGAGTACGACCCGCAGAAGGTGTGTACATCTAAAAAATAAAGCGCCTTCGCACATTTTCTACAATTATGCAAATGGAGTTCTCACATGTGGCACCTGTCTTCGGACGTTTGCGGCTAAAATTGGTTACATTAGTCATGTGAGGACGCACAAGTAACATAAAACAGAAATGGTCGCCGTTGTCGAAATCAGCATGGAAGACATCATCATCGTCATCATCATCATTTCGCTCCCTAGTAATACAATCTACTATTTGATACTCAAAGCATATTATAAACCTAAATTTTATTGATTTGATCTATTCATAATATTTTATGTATATCTCCTTGTTCATGAGATGTTAATTTTTACTTGTGAGAGTGTTATTATTTTGCCTATTTACAGTAAAGTACATTGAGTTTGTCTTCTTATTACACAAGACGCTTCTTACACACATGTCGTCAGCCCCTCTAAGCGCCTCTGTTTGTCACTTTCTCAACCCCATCCCTTCATATACCCCTTTCATCCCTTTGATGTTGATAAATGCAAGCAATTGATAATTTATTGTTCAATAACAGATTCAATCACGCCCCGAATTTTCCTCTAAAAGGATAAATCGAGTGAAAAATAAGCAGCTATCGAAAACCACTACTTGAGAAATATTAGCTAAAGCAATTTTTGCCGGCGTTTGCGTGAAAATATTCATGAACAAAAATGTCTCTTGGTTAACTATGCTATAGACTTTTACTATTTTATACATCTGAGAGCAGCTAGTATAGGTTTTACAATATTTAATAATATTATATGTGTTATTATTTTAGTCAAGAAAACATGATTGAAGACTAAACAATTCCCCAATTTTATTTTCAGGTCTAGATTAAAAAGTAATTTTAAATTAGTTCTTTTTTATTCAGTTGATTGAAATGTCGAGCAGGTCACTCGTCTGAAGGTAAGCGTCATGCCTCATCATCATCATCAACAGCCTACATTAGTCCACTGCTGGACATAGGCCTCTCCTAATGCGCGCCACTGAGCCTGATCTTTGGCTCTTCTCATGTAATTGCTGCCAGCTACTTTGCATAAATCGTCACTCCATCTGGCCGGAGGCCGTCTTACGCTCCGTTTGCCAATATCCCACCGGTTATCGGGTCTTCGACTAATGTGACCGGCCCATTACCACTTCAGTTTGCTAACTCTCTGAGCTACATCGGTGACTTTCGTTTTCTGCCGAATCACTTCGTTTCGGATGCAATCCTATAGAGAAACAAATTTCCATAGCTCACTGAGCGACCTGAAATTTGTAGATCAGTCTCACAGTCAGTGTCCACGTTTCGGCTCCGTATATCATTACGGATAGGACGCACTGGTCAAAGACTTTCGTCTTTAGGTACTGTGGGATGGGCGACGAGAAGACATGACGAAGTTTCCCAAATGCTGCCCAGCCCGACTATCGGCTTCCTTCTCAAAGTTGTTTTTTGCCCTACGTAAGGGTTTGTCCCAGGTAGACATACTCCTGCATAAGTTCGATAGGCATGGCACTAACGTTATGCCTGCCTATATCAATTTTCAGTGCCACCCAGAACTGAAAAATCTTGCACAGCGCTCATCACCTTGAGACATTAGTTTTTAAGTCTCATGCCCAGTAATTTCGCTAGAAACATTGATCTTCAAACCGGAACATAGTAAAGTTTGCACACTACTGCTTGGCGGCAAAAGTGTGATTTGTCAAATTATGTTACGTCTGTTTGTTGTTTTGCTTGAAGAACTGTACAGATAGAACAATGAAACTTATCGGTCGATACTAATCGTACTTACGCATGTGTACGACTTGCACTTAATCAAATAATCAATAGACTTAAATAGTACCTAGTACCTACCACCTATTTAAATAAATATAAACTATTGTTTGTCGAAGTAAATGTTTAGCTCCCCGAAACTGTAATAAAATAAAAGTCCAATGCTGGTGCTAAACAAATTCCCAGTTATGAAGTTGAGGTTGCCCGCGGCTGTCTTCTCAAGAGCGGCTCGAGCAAGCAGAAACTTTCAGACGTCACATTCACATAATGCTTTAATACTCAGCGCAGTTTTACTAGCATATTCGCGGTTGAATTTTTATTCTAAGCACTCGTAAAACATAATTGTATCATAACTGTAAACGCCCAAAAAACGGTAAATCTTAAAATTTAGAACGTTAAATGGTAAAAGTCCAAACAGTGCATTTCTAACTTGTACCACCATTCACTTTGTAAATCATTAGATTTACCGCAGTGGCACGGCAAGTATTGAACAACACTAAACATAACCTATACATCATTGATTTTCCGCGGTATCCATGAGGATTTTCAACTCAATTAATTGTAAAAGAAACCTAACCTAACCTTACCAAAACCAACATTTACCACTGGTAAAACCTAGCATGAACTAAAATCTAAAAGTAGAAGTCCGAAAAATCATTCTACCAACTCATATCGGTAAATTTAGGATTTCCATACGATAAAAATAACTTCGACCAATACGTACTATCCACAATGTGGATTGAGCCAATCTCGCAAAATATCAGTTCTTGCTTTGAATCATTGTTTTGTGCCTACCCAGTGAAACTGTAACAAGATAACACCTCGTTCCCGCGAAACCGAATGCTGGAGCGAAGATAAATTCCCAGTTGAAAAGTTGAAGTCGGCCCGCGGCTGTCTTGTCACGAGCGAGGCGCGCGGCTGGAGCGAGCGGCAACTTTTCGACGTTACATACGGCCTCTGATTTATACCCCGCGTAACTTTGCGACCGCGCTTGCGGCTCAATTTGTATTTATGTGCTAAAATAAACACTTTTTTAACCAAGTTCCGGATACAAAAATAAGGAGCGTCTAGTATATATTTTTAACAAAGTGTCTAAATTGTGTCTTGTTTTAATTAGCAAAACCTAACCAATGTTTTAGCAGTGGCTGCTATTCATTAAACATTTATGGTACTAGCTGTACCCGCGGCTTCGCATGTGTGGTCATCTCTCTACGTTAAATGTATCCTTGTATTATTCCAAGACCTAAAATACCAATATAACAACATATGATCAAAATTACTTCAGCAGTCAAAAAGTTTTTATCGATTACTCGGCTTCTTTTATTTGGATTGAGATACCAAGTACACCAGTTTTTAAGTCCAACCCTAAGCTATCCAACAGTGAACTGCAATCGGTCCAGAAGTTTTTACGTAATATGCGAGCAGACAAACAGACAGAGAGAAATGATTTAAAAAAAAAAACTTGATAAGTAGCCTAATATAAGTACCCGAGACAATTTAATTTAATTGTCTTCTTTGTACAGACTTTTTCGTTCTTATTGCTTTATTATAGGTATAGATATTTATTATTTAAAAATTAACATAACTTTAGACTCCTATTCCACTAGAACCTTTTTTTATTACAGAATAAAAAGTATTATCTATTTTAACCTATCATACAAACTATGACTGTGTCAAGTTGCATCAAAATCCGTCCAGTAGTTCACGCGTGGTACGTGGTGGTGGTGTTCTTTTAAATAAATTTCAACCCCTATCCTGCGGGAACCCTTTAATTTTTTGGAATGAAAAGTATCTTAAGTCCTACCTCGTGATATGAACTCAAATCATACCAACTTTAATTTAAGTTCATTCAGTAGTTTCGGCGTGATACGTGGTCAAGATACAGACAGACAGACAGACATAAATGAAAAAAAGTTTTGGCTTCAGTATATTCAAATAAAGAGTACCCACAAAAAAAATATCCTAATATATTTTTAATGTACAGAATCACACCTGTTACAGTTTTATTATAAGTATAGATAGATAGGATGATCGTTAGTTTATATTTAGATTTGTAAACAATGGAAAATGGTATGTAAGGATGGCACAGTGAGCTGGTGATGTATCAAGTCGAAGAGAATGTGCACACATATGACACGGACGATCCCCTATGACTGAAAATTAACATGGGTAATGTGTTTTGTCTCGAGACTGAAGAGTTATTACCCGGAGTTCAATGACAAGGTCTCTGCTTATTGCTTAGTCTATCTATCTGTATCTGCATCTATGTACATAAAATAAAGTAGTTAGTAACAAGAAGTCTGTACAAAACAGATAATTAAAAAAAAATGATCTTAGGTAGATACTAATAATAAGAATAAGAAAATGTTTATTTTTAATCTTGTCTTTCTATCTCTCTCTGTGTGTTTGTCTGTTCGCGCATCACATAAAAACTACTGCACTGATTGCGATGCAATTTTTTCTGTTGTATATATTAGGTTTTGACTTAAAATCTGGTGTACTAGGTATTATAATTCATTGAGAAAAAGCCAAGCAATCGATAAAAAACTGATCGACTGTTGAACAAATTTTGATGTTTGGTATTTTCTACTCTAAAAGTAATTTTAGTTATAATGTGTGGGATAGGTAGGTACTAATCCATACCAATATATAAAAGTGAAACGTTGTCTGCATGTTTGTTTGGGAAGCATTAACGCGATAACGGCTTGACGGACTTTGATAAAATTTGAAATGGCTATAGCTTATACCCTGGAATAAAACATAGGATACTTTTTATCCCGAATAATTGTAAGGTTTCACGGGAAAACTGCGCGGACGAAGTCGCGGGCGTGAAAACTAGTAATCCAAAAAAATGACCACGCAGGCACAGCTAGTCTTCAATAAGTAATTGATATAGAAACTAAACTATTACAAAAAAAAACATACAAATTATATCAATTTAGTGCTGTCTAGAGATCGGAGCGAGTGGGTATAATCCCCGATCTTTAAAAATGTAACGCAGCAAATGTTTGACACATTATTTAGTATCGAATGAGATGATAAGCAAGACTGGTACATCTCCCCAAAATAACTCATTATTAATGATAACTCTCCAAAACCCAGCATCCATTGTACCATTATTAATATAATTCTAATGTCTCATTTATAAATTAATAACATTTAACTGACGAGCCTTATCTAAAATAACTTGTTTATTGCTTTCAAAGACCTAAATAATATTCCATCTCTGTGTTGTTTCACCGAACTGAAACGTCTGATATTAAATTGAATTTACATCGAATTGTCTTGAGAAATGAGATCTCCGGCCTTCAACAGATATAATATTAAAAGAAAGTATAACGAGACTTATATTAAATTAAATTCTGGACATCTGTCGTACACCCAGGGGCGAGCAGCGGGCTTCGAATAAAGGTTCGGAATTAATTAATAATTTCATTATCTATTCTGTGTCGGAATTAATTATAAGTTGGCCATAGGTAGGTATAGGTTCGTTACTATGTGTCCGCCGGCTGGCATGAGCTTAGGCCTCGTTCGTTAACGACCTGGTTCTATTTTAATGAGGTGCATGTCAGTATTTTCTGTGTATTTATAGTGGATAAAAGAAGTTTCATGAAATAATCGGTTCCTGTGTGATCTTACTAATGTTTTCGTTATTAACCTGTAGGCTTAAAATAAACAAACCCCTTTTCTAAATACATCAAATAGCGGACGTTGCGTCGGACAGAAAACGCCAGCCTGAAATGGAACTGGGACACATTTGTAAAATCTCGAACTATCTCTGGGCAAAACTAATACAATATGGATGCCATAGAACAGTCACAGGCAGACCCAAAAGCAAGTGCTCGACTCCTACTGCAACCATTCGAATAAATATTATGTCTTTAGTAGCATTCGCAAGATTAAGACGAAATGATTGACGTATGACTCATCAAAATCGTTCCACGCGTTTGGTCTATTTAGTGCAAAGGAACAGACACACATATAAAGGCTGATTAACACATTACCGGGCTTTTGCGTTGCACAGTCCGGTAAAAAAGCTCTCAACCGTGAGGAATGAAAGGAGCAAAGGGACCTTCGACCTGTGCGACGATCATGGCTAACATTAACAATTAATTAATCAATAGTTAATTTCTATATAAAACCTGACGAAAATATAAGAAGATTAACAGACTGTATATTTCAATTGACACTTAAAATTTGATGTTTCAATTTAAACTTGAAATCTACAATACTGATTGATCGTAGTTAAAATATTTTAATGTTTTTGGCCCAGAAATCTTTACTTCAACTAAGCTCGCGCCAACAACAAGCAGTTCTTTAAAAGCACGACCATGTTGACGTTCCAATTTCCTTGATCCTTACCACATAATAGTCTTCCAGGCGAGAATGACACTTAATTTCCACCAAGCTCTACTTCAAGCTACGAATAAGTGCATTTAATTGCATTTCAAACTAGACTACCAAGGCATGTCTGGTTAGCAAACGAATGGACCAGATTTTGATGTGATGAACTAGAAAACTAGATTTATGTTTTAAAACAAGCTAAATAAAACGTTTAAAAAGACTGAAGCAAAGCTAATGGTGACTACGTATGCGTTCGTGAGTGATTTTGTGGTTGATACACAGTTTCAGCACAAGTCTGCATTGTTATTGATTTTTCGTGAGAACTTGACAGTATTAACACGACTAACAAGGCCAAGATCTTGCTGCGATGTGGCGGCCGATCGGCATAACATGGGTTACTCGTATGTGAGTGTGTGAGGCTTGTGCGTACGAGCGGATCGGCATACCTTAAGTGCTTCATTTTCGACTTGGCAGTGTGGACTTCGTTTTTTAACTTTTTTTATTTGTTTTTCACTTTCTAGGCAATCGTTTGACCACGATCTCACCTGATGGAAAGCGATGATGGGGTTGAAGGTTCACCTTCTTGGAGTACAAGCTTAACTTTTTGATGATTTGATTTGGTCTAAACTGCTGCGTATTTGCATGTGTAGCTCCGTAGCAACGCGTGAAGTTTTAGTACCAATAATGTAATTTGTCTGGCTAAGAAGTACCCTAGATGTAAAGCATTTATAGGGTTCCATATGTCTGACTAAAAAAAAATGTTTTTTGTAGGATCCCTCTTGTATGGCTGCTCTGAATCTACTGGAGCGATTTTGAAATTAGGCACACTCCTGAACTAATGTGTGTATCTCAATAATGTATCGGCTCTAAACCAGCCAATGCCTTATCATCTTCTATCTATACTTATAAACAAGCAGTAAATAAGAAAAAGTCTGTACAATAAAGATATTTTAAAAAAAACGGACATGTGCGAGTGGACCTCGCGTGGAGAGGGTTCCGTACGATGAAAACTATCTCACAGTATTGGGAGATTTACAATGTCATTTAAGATCATATAATTAATTCTTATAGGTTTTCCTTTAACCTATAACTACCTTAAAACTAAAAAAACACGCCCTGCCCTGCCAAAAATGAAATTATACCCATGAATTATATACTGTTGGAATATGCTACAACGCCTTCAATTTAGTAAAATTCGAAGTTTTTTTTTGCTTTTCAAGTTGGAATTATACAGCCGCCATATTGAATTTTTTCAAACATACAATAACCGATGATACTCGGGAGGATGCAAGGATTCTAACGATACCCCATAAGTCTAAATCTGTTCCGGCATTTAAAAGTTATGGTGGAATAAAGAAACTCACATACATACAAACATATATGAATCCTAAAAAACATTACACTCCTTTTATAGGGCAGTCTGTAAAAAGATAATACCTATTTATACTACAGGATATATTCAACATAAATGAGCTCGTTCCAGTTTCGGATGATTAGCTAAGAAGATTTCACAACCGAATGCTTCAACACAGTATGTGTTGTATTCAGACACCTCTAGAATGTTCTTTCAGCAAACCGGCTTTATACAGGCTACACGAATAAAATATTGATACAAGATTTACGTAACCGTACGCAGCTCCCAGGGGAATCTTAAAGTACCTACGCAAAATCGGGATTTAAATATAAACTCGGGTAGTACATGTATGCCGATCACGGTGTTAGTCGATTTATTCAAAGACACGCTCTCGACTTATCAGTGGCTGGCGGCGAATCAAATGCTATATCTCTGCCTGCAGTTACCGTTAAGATATTTGAGAATACTCCCAGCTGAAATCGAGTTAATATGCACACTGCGTCGGCGTAACTGAACTGTTTTTTGAGAATTGCGTTAGGTTTACATGCATTATCGAGACGTAAGGTCGCGATGGTTCTGATTGATGCGTCGCAGGAAGCAGTAGGTCATCGCTTGTCAAGCGTTTTCAAATGCTTTTATTTAACTTGCAATGTTTGTATTTTGTATGTATGATTGGGTCAAATATTGCAAGCTGAATTTGAACCACTTTTTCTTATCCTACGGAATTGAATTTTTGCATGTTGGTTTTTATGGTAAACATGCCCTGAATCGACATCCAGGAACAGCTTCAGATAAAGGAACTCTTCAACGGTCAACAGCACAGTCGCGAAATATTGTGTACGCATTATATTATGGTAGCTGGTTTGAAGTTTAACATGACAAGGTTGCTGCTCTTTGGGTTGGCTCCTGATTAGGGAACTTCTCAATGGTTAACAGCATAAACACAAAATGTTGTATACGCATTTAATTGTGATAGCCCGTTCTAATTTTCATCATGTCATGGCTACTGCATAAATGCATATATATCTTAATGTTTTTAAATTAACGTAATTATTTATGAAACCAAGAAATGTTTAAAAAAAAGGCGGAGTCTGCCAAATCGAAAGTGAAGCACCCAAGATATGCCGATTCGCTGGTATGCAAAAGCCTTACGCACACATATACACATTGTTATGCCAATCGTGTGCCAAATCGCAGCAACATCTCGACCTTGTTAGTGGTGTTAATTATGTCAAGTTATCACGGAAAACGGTTATTTTGTGATACACCACAAATTATCCACTTACACACACATTTCAGCTGCCATTAGCCATGCTTCACTCGTTTGTTTAGCGGTGTAGACTACGTTTTTTTTAAATCGTCTTGAATGAAACAATAATTGATCGTCGTAAATAAGACTCGTGACAAAATAGGAGTTTATAAAAACGGTTTTAGTTAGCTACACTTGTTCCTATATTTGTTTTCTTCAAATCTTGCGGAGTATTTTTAAAAGCTTTTATTAACTTCACTTGTGTCTATCTATATATCTATCTTTGTATATATCTATGTATCTATCTATGTATCCATCTATGTGTCTATCTATGTGTCTACCTATGTATCTATCTATGTATCTATGTATATCTGTCTGACCTTGAATACTCAAATTTCAAGTACTTCCCGATTAGCTATCCTGCTGAAACTTTCAGGGTAGCTCACTAATCGATGACAACGCAAAAAAAAGGAATTATATATATAAAAATGAAAAAGCATTACAAAAAACTCATGAGAGCTCATATTTTTTTTCAATATAACTTTTTAATTATACTTATTTCAACTAATTTTACTTAAAGTGATTCTCATAAACTTCTCTTCACATAACACGAATTCATTCCCTATGAACATCAAACCCCGATGCTGCTTTACCGTAGGCTTTTAAGTAACTTATGGGTTATTCCAGGATCATGAGTACAAAGTACAATATACTACAACTCATCAAAGTTTATTTAGGGGCCAAATAATTTTTCATTGATTGCTCGGCTTCTAATCACCGGATTGAGGTACACCAGTCAAAACCTAAGATATCCAGCAGTGAAAATCGCATCGCAGTCCAGTTGTTTTTACGCATACATATAAACAGACGCAAAGGCAAGATTTAAAATATGTTATTTTATTTTAAGTAGTTACCTAGACCATTTTTTTAATTATCTTCTTTGTACAAACTTTTTGTCACTTACTGCTATAGTATAAGATAGATAGATTAAATTGAGACTTTGTCATTGAACTCCAGGCAATAACTCTTCCTTCTTGATGCTAATCAGGATACTCAAAACTCATTGTCCACGTTAATTTCCGGTCATTGGGGATTGTCCGTGTAACTCATATACAATAGCACATTCTCTTCTACTTGTATTTCTACATCACCAACTCATTATGCAATCCAGAAACACCGCTTACCTTGTTGTAGTATATCAACAAGGAATGCAGAAGCTTCTTCTATTCGTGTCGAAAATCCAGGGCTGAATCATAGTAGTGAAAGGATGGTCATTGTGGATGGTGGGAGAATTGGGCAGAAGCATGGAGGAAGTTCACATCGTCAGGTAATTTGAGGTAGGGCAGAAAGCACGTTGCTTCCGCTTACTCCAGCTTCATACTTCTTAAAACAAAATGGGAAAATTCCCAACAACATTCTAGTAATTGCTCAATCCACTCGAAGTAAGCACCGTAGCTATAACCTGAAACTTTCCCAAAGCAAACGACTTTTTACCTATCGCACGCCTGATCGGTTCGCCTATCCCTAAAGCCAGGTAATATAGAACTTTCCCGCAACGAAAATTACTTTCGTACAAAATTTTACCCCTTATCAAATTCAATTCGAGAACTGGCGGATACCGCAAACTTTCTCAGAAGACTACCTATTGGGTCCCGATAAAATTCAAACTCAGATTTCTTGATACGTTTATTTAGCCAGCAGAGAGTTTTCATATTGTTTGTCGAATAGATTTATATTTCTGTGAATGTTACGAGTATTATCTGATTGTTAAATTATGTAATAAATATGCACTTTGATCATCATCATCATTATCATCATCATCACCAGCCTATATCTGTCCACTGCTGGACGTAGGCATCTCCTAATGCACGCCACTGAGTTTGGTCTTCAGCTCTCCTCATTCATTTTGTTCCAGCCACTTTTCGCAAGTCGTCACTCCAGCTGGCGTTACTCTACGTTTGCCTAAGCTCGTCTACTCCAACGGTTATTGGCTCTTCTGGAAATGTAACCAGCCCACTGCCACTTCAGCTTGCTTATCCTTAGAGCTATGTCTGTTGGTTCTCTGTCGGATATCTTCATTAAGAATCCTCCACTATACTTTAATAGTTGAAACAATTTATGGTTCATTTTATGCTCTGGGCCTATATTCTGTATGACCATTCACGCCAATTCCACGCGAATTCCACGCCAATTCCACGCCGCCTGCGTGGAATCACGAACAAATTCCACGCAGGAGGCGTGGAATTGACGTCTTAAAATTAAAGAATTAGGCCCCTCATGCCATAAACATGACTAAATAAAATTAACAAATAAAAGAGCTTCAGTAGCTCCTTTATTTGTTAATTTTTAGCAACAAACTCTGAAATTATAGACATTACAAATAATAAGTTATAGACCTTATAACTCCGAGTACCTACACTAGCGAGCAATGAAACCGGGCGCAAAGCGTGTCTTATACTGTCATTATTTTATAATTTTAAAATGTAGTCAGTTTTTTTAATGATACATTCATACGATTATTAGGAAAAAAAAAACAGATACTTATTATTACAAATGAGTTAATTTAACATATTCTGTAAGAAACTACAAAAAAAATCTCTCAAAAAAATCTTGGTTCCGACAAGTTTTTTCTTTAGTTATCGGCTTAGGTTTCCCGTAGCTTGCTTTTAATACATAGAAAATGTCTTACAATTTTATATCTTACAATTTTAAGTAGGATAATATTGGGAATTCTACTCCAGGCCTTACGTTCGCTTCGCTCACTGCAGGACGTTCGCTTACGCTCACTCCTGGGAGTAGAATTCCCAAAATTACCGCTGTACATTCAATCGTTTAAAACGTTGGCTAACGTAACGTGAGAGACGATGCGTTTGCGAAGTTAATGAGTGTAAGGTTTGTTTCGATCGATAATAATAATAATAATAACACTTTATTACACCAGAAATAAGGAACACATATAGAAGAATTTGTTTTAAAAATAGGCACAATGGGCGGTCTTATCGCTAAAAGCGATCTCTAAACGATCGATCTCGATATGTCTAAGCAAAATAATTATTATATTTAATTTAGGTACTTACATTTGAGACTTGTAGATTTAGACTCGCATGCGATGAAATGATCTTCTTTGGAGAACATAAAATCATTTCAAATAAGTGCAGAATATTTACTCGCTATGAGTTTATAATATAAATAATAATAACTCACATCAACGTCTACGATCTTTATTCTTTTGATTCAGATTTACTAACATAAAGTAAAGAATCTAGTTTGATACTAATAATCGCTAGATTGGCTCGTATTTTTCGCGATTTAAAGATCTATTTTATTATGATTCAGATTTAACATATAATGAGTTGATACTAATAAAATAATCATGACCAGTTTGGTTCAAAAACTTATTTTCTATACCAGTTTGGTTCGAATTTTTCATGGATTACTTAAAATAAAAAATATCTTTTAATCTCAATTAATATTCCATGACCAGTTTGGTTCAAATACTTAGGGTTTATTTTCATATTAGTTTCGTGACTTAAGTCTTTCATGAATAAATTAAAATAAAAAAATATCTTTTAAATTAATTTCGAATTCATGACCAGATGGCTCAAAGACAGAATTTTATATTTGATATTAGTTTCGTTCAAGTCTTTCATGAATAACTTCAAATAAAAATATATATTTTATATTAATAATTCGCAACCAGAGTGGCTCAAAAACTGAGTATTTTATATTTGATATTAGTTTCGATCAAGTTTTTCACGAATTACTTAAAATAAAAAATATATTTTCAAATTCAATTAATAACCATGACCAAGTACGGTTCAAAAATTCATAGATTCAAGTTTTCCATGATAATTGCATCGAATGATATCTAAATAAAATTATTTAATTTAAACCAGATTGATTCATATCCTTGACGAGACATAATTAATATAAAAATATATTTTATATTAATAATTCGCGACCAGAGTGGCTCAAAAACTGAGTATTATATATTTGATATTAGTTTCGATCAAGTTTTTCACGAATTACTTAAAATAAAAAATATATTTTCAAATTCAATTAATAACCATGACCAAGTACGGTTCAAAAATTCATAGATTCAAGTTTTCCATGATTATTGCATCGAATGATATCTAAATAAAATTATTTAATTTAAACCAGATTGATTCATATCCTTGACGAGACATAATTAATATTTTTTTCCGTCTATAATTTTCATATGTAAACATTAATTTATATCTAAAAAAATTATGTTAGCTATAATCGTTTGGCTCAAAAGAATTTTAAAATTAGACCACGATTAACTGATATAAAAAAAAAAACTTTTCTGCAATTACTTTTATTGAATTTAAGTGTTCCTGAAATAGATGAATAAAAAGTCATTTTTTTATTTTTAACAATTTCCTTGAAAGCTTTAGTTGTTATCTAAACCAAATACACGATAAGTACAATTAACTATAATTATAACTTACCATAAATATTCACATAAAATTATTTTTTTCACACACACATAGGTACACTCACTTCTTTAAATAGAAATACATTAAATTTTCTCACAGTCAATTGAGACGCAATACGAATACAGTTCGCGAGATTTGATGTAAGCAAATTTAGCGCTAAGTACAGTTGACAACAAAAGTATGCATACTAAAGTCTTTGTAATGTGCAATCCGGCTAGGTGGAACGACGATATATGCAAAGTGAGCAGTTGGAAGAGAAGAGCCGAACATCGGCCATAGTGGTGTGCTTTGGGAGAGGTCCAGCAGTGGACTGACACGGGCTGATGATGATGATGATGATGATAAAAAAAAACTTGAACCAAAATTGTTGTTACGTTTGAAGTCGCTATAGCCAAACTATTTTCCCTCTAAAGTTTTAATTATTTCCCTTTAAGTATACATTAAATTCACAGGACTTAAGTATTACATCGCTATAACCAAAAAAGTTCAACCGAGGTTGTTATAAATGAAATCCATTGTATATTGTAAACAAAAAACTTATTGCGTTGGTAAAACTATTTTGTTTTAAACTTATTTGAATCCATGATGTAAACATGGATTATAATTTAATAGAACATGTTAGGTATACAAAACTCATGATATCAATGATATGTATTGATACTTTGATAAAATGTAAAATAAAAAATAAGTTTGTATTTTTTTTTTCTTTTACCTTATATTATTATAATCATTATAGAAACATGTTTTTTTGTCTGACTGTACCAACCAGTGTAGATAGAGGTTCGTAACATTTTTTATCAGTAGTGTAATGTTTATTTTTTTTGTAGTTTTGATGATTTTGAGACATTTAATTTGAACTTATAAAGGTGGTATTACATAAATGTATGTATATAATCATGTAAGTAATAAAGTGACACACAAAAAAAATGAATGTGTAAAAAAAAGTGTTGTAAAGAGCGTATTTTCAAAATAATAATAAAAACAGAAATGTGTATTGGTATAATAGTAAGTAGTAGAAGTAAGTAGTTGTTTATGAGGCGTTATAATCAATATTTCACAATACTAAATAGTTTTTCAAAAATCTTAGAGAACTTACTATTATGAAGATTTTATCCACAGGTTTAATACATCTGGATTTTACCATAAATGTTGAGTAATCAGTTGATATGCAGGTCGACACTGAAATATATGCAATTCAGCAATGTTAAATACAGAATAAATAATAGTAGATGCGATGTTGTAGTCAATTAGAAAAAAAAGTTATTTTAGTATTTACTATACTTACCTATATAAATTAAACAAGTGTTAATAAAATATAACTAACGCGTAGGTACAAGACATAAGTTCAAAAAACTAAAACCCGACTACGGTCGGGTAAGAAACAGCTTATATCACTCTTGCGATGAAGACAAATCGATTGATACTTCGCTTGTCAAAATCGAACCAAGTTTTTAGTTTTAACACAACCCTTCCTTTGTCTTGTTATAGTCGGGTAAAAAATATATAATAAAAATTGCCTATGACACTTGGTGGTTAGTGACTCTGAATATGACGCCAATCGAACGGTCGCCGGGTTGAATCCTTTAAATTTTAATCATTTGTGTGATGATCTGAAATGTTTTCCGAGTCATGAATGTAATATTAATATTTATGTATGTGTATACGTTATCTAGTACCCATAGCAAAAGGTATCCTCGTTTGGGGTTAGGTAATTGATGTGAATTGTTTCTCTATATTACGCGGGCATAGCTACTTATTCAGGTCTAAACCTGTATGATCATGTTTTACTGCAACATTTATGTTTTAGTCATATAGTCCTTTGTCGGTATTTTGTCAAAGGCGCCACCTCGACCGTTTATAAACGTAAGAAGTGCATAAGAAATCAAAGCTATTTTGTGTCATAATTCCTTTAATATAGAGTAAATTATATTAATTAAGTATTATTGCAGCTTATTTGCTTTAAAAGCCTCGTTTTTTTCGATAACCTCATTATTAGTGATTATTCTCTGCAGTGAAGTGACGTAGTTCAATCGAAAAAAAATGTAAGTAAGTATTTATGTTTTTTTTATAAATCTTTATATTTTTTTCTCATAGTAGCTTCGTTTGTTTGTTTGTCGTATGAGGTAGTGCTGGCCTCTGATGTCAGAGTTTGTCAGGATGCCTGAGGCCTCTGACATGGCTTAACGACTGCTATTAATCAATAACAGCCGAGACCGACTGCTTAACATGCCCTCCAATGCAGGGAGTAATGGAAAGCCGCACATAACTTATAAAAGTCATTTTGGTGTGGAGCCTAGGATCGAACCCAGTATCGTCGGATTCTAAGCTGCACTATTGAACCATTAGGATACCATCGCTTGGTGGTACCAGTAGCTGCTTAACATGCTCTCCAATGCAGGGAGTGATGGAAAGCCGCACATAACTTATAAAAGTCATTTGGTGTGGAGCCTAGGATCGAACCCAGTATCGTTGGATTCTAAGTTGCACTATTGAACCGTAAGGATACCATCGCTTGGTGGTTCCAGTAGCCTTGGTAATTTTCTTATATATTCATGTTTTGTTCTCAGGTCTGACTACGAATATGAGAGTGGATATCCTATAGAAACAATACAGAAAAAAAAACTTGGAAAGATCAGCAAGCGGAAGTCCACGCCAATTTCTCCTGATGAACCAACTCGAATTCCGCTAGACTCATATAAGTAAGTGATAATTTATTTTCAATTATATTACACTCTAGCTGCTCCCGCGGTTTCACCTGCATTTCACCACAACATTTTTTATTTTATTTATTTTTTTAATGACAAATTTGATGGATATATTTTGCATTTTTCTCGATGTCATGTCACTCTATGATAATTTATAAAATCTATTTTATATCTTTTTTTGAGTTTATCTATTACTAACAAACATACAAACAAATCTTTTCTCATTATAATACTACTGTAGGTTTATCGTAATTACTATTTCGTTCTTATGTTAGACACTTATACTTCTTACTTACTTATATTATGTTATTATACTTATATTATGTTTGTTTGTCGTATGAGGTAGTGCTAGCCTTTAGTGTCAGAGTTTATCAAGCCGCCCGAAGGTCTCTGATATGGCTTAACGACTGCTATGAATCAATAACAGCCGGGACCGACAGCTTAACGTGTCCTCCGAAGCCGCACATAACTCAGAAAAGTCATTTGGTGTGGAGCCTAGGATCGAACCCAGTATCGTCGGATTCTAAATTGCACTATAGAACCGTTAGGCCACCATCGCTCTTAAGGTATACTGAAAGGTATACTGTATTGTGATATAAAGACTTTCTTACAAAAAAAAAAAACTTTTGTGTATTCACTGTATATGCGTACAGTCGCCAATGTTCATATTACTAAGGCTTACCTATATTTATACTGTCTGTGTTTATTGTTACAGAAAGAAGCGCAAACTTAAAGACGTGGACTTGTTTAGTATTCTCAAAGCCGAAGAACAGAATATTTCAACAGGGCAAGCAACAGCAACGACATCCAGCTTCACATCCCGCGTTTCAACGGGACAAGTCAGACGTACCACTTCGCTAGGTGGTAATTTCTTTATCGATTGCAAAGTATACAATATGTCAGACTGGTTGTCTTCTAAACCTCAAGAACGATATAAAAAAGCATTATCATATGTAAAACTCAAGACGGACGTGTTAAGCCCTGAATGGTTAACTTTTTAAACCAAGCTTACGAACGCTTTGAAGATAGTGAACCTGTATTTTACAGGAACGAGCAAGATAAATAAATTTTGCTATCATTTTAAGATGTAGCTTTCGTCAGATCTTTGTGTAAAGTTTAAAAGTAGTTACTTTTTTTGATAATTTTAACGGAGGAAAATTAATTGTTCTTAACACATATAATTTTTACTTATTTTTTTTTAATTGTACTTAAGATTTATGTTGTACTTTATTATTTTTCCTTAATAATAGAGAGGTTTTTTTTCTTATTCGTAGTCAGACTTATAAATAAAAAAATGTTAACTGATGAAATTACATTTTATTTTTAATAAGACATTATTATTATTATTATTTCATTATACTTAAGTTGTATGCTCTACTTTATTAAATTACTCAACAGTATCAATTTTATTTTTTTAATTCTGTTTTACATTGCTTTATGAGATTTTAAATTTTGATTTGATCTAGGGTGTATTCATAGGTACATTCACATTATGTTGGTATAAAGAAAGGTAAGCAGAAATCTCTATAAGCAGTGCCAACTAAAAAGTATAATATTTAGTTATATTACAGCTGTTTCAAGGTATCTGAGTAGGTAGTTATAAAAATGAGATTTTGTAAGACTTGTGATATATCTGTTAGAAGTACGTCGTGGGTAGGTCACTTGCGTAGTAATGCGCACAAACAAAAAGATACTAGTGTGCTATATAAAGATGGTGTACATATCGTATCATCGGCATTTAAGGGACGCATTGTAACATATAGATTAAAAGCACATGATAAGTTTGAACATGGCTGTGTGGAAGCATTTCTAAACTCTATTAGTAAACAAATAAAGTCGCTTTTAGACGATTCACTTGGAAAGCACACATGCTTAAAAGTAAATTTTGAACTTTTTTCTTCGTTCATGATGATGAAAAATAATAATCAAGAAATGAAATCATTTGGTACCAAAAACATAGTATTGTACAGTAATTACGATTTTGTAACACTTTTGTCAGACACAAAAAGCAAATTAAAAAAAAAATTGAAGAATTTATGGAACGTGACAGTGGTTGGACATTCCTCAACAACTCACATTTAGAAATAAATATAAATAAATACCAACCTTTGGGGGGTTCAAAATATGTGTCACTACCAAAAAAAAAAAAAAGACATGTTTAAATATACAAAACCACGACGACTACTGCTTTATGTGGTGTATCACTGCGGCTTTATTTCCATCGTCAAGCCATGCTGAGAGGGTGTCATCTTACCCGGACTTTCATACTGTGCTAAACACCGACGGGATGCAATTTCCTGTTACTTTTGCTGATATAGAAATGTTTGAAACAAATAATCCAAACATAAAATTTATTATCTATGGTTTGGGAAATAAAAGCAGTATAGTAGGTCCTTTGTACAAATCAAGTAATGTGACTAACAACAAAAAAACTATACATTTGTTATTTCTTGAAAATGGTGCTTCTTCACACTATTGTCTAATAAAGGATTTATCACGACTTGTCAGGAGTCAAATAACAAGTCATCACGGCAAACTATATTTTTGTGATACTTGTTTAGTGTTTTTTAACACAACTGATCAACTAGATAAACATTCTTGTGGAGGTGTTGTTACTGTTTTACCTGAGGACGGTTCAGTAATAAAATTTAAGAACTATGAACGCAAACAAGATATGCCTTTTGTTATATATGTTGATTTCGAGTCATTGTTAGTAAAACATGAAGATGAAACGAAAGTATCTAATTCAACAACTACGTTACAAAAACACGTACCCGCGGCGTTTGGTTATCATATAGTTTGTTCTGTTGATGAAACTTATAATCGATATGTTTCGTATCGAGGTCCTGATTGTGTTAGTAAATTTATAGAATCAATTTATCACGATTCATTACAGATACATAAAGTACTAAATAAAAAGAAGCCGATCATTTTAACAGAAGAAAACGAAAGAGACTTTAGAAATGCAACTAACTGTCATATATGTGGACATTTCCTTTATGGTAACAGAGTCCGGGACCACTGTGGAATTACCGGGTTGTATCGTTCCGCGGCACATATGCAGTGCAATATAAACTACCAAAGTTCATACCAATTTTCTTTCATAATTTATCTGGATATGACAGTCATTTGTTTATAAAACAATTAGGAGAAGCACCAGGGCCCATTAAAATTGTACCGAAAACAAAAGAAAACTATATTTGTTTTACAAAATTCGTTCCAGTTGGATACGATAAATTCGTTCAACTTCGTTTTGTGGATTCTTTCAAATTTTTGGGAACTAGCTTGCATAAACTAGCATGCACTATGAGTAGTGATGAATTTACGCACATGCACAATCATTTTCCAAACGAAAATGAGTTCAAGTTGGTTACGAGGAAAGGAGTTTATCCATACGAGTATATGGATAAATGGGAACGTTTCAAAGAACCAACCCTTCCAGCTAGGGAACAATTTTATAGTGCGCTTAATAATGAAAATGTATCTAAAAAGGATTATAAGCATGCTCAGTTAGTGTGGTCATCATTTAACATACAAAATTTAGGGCATTTCACAGATATTTACTTAAAAACCGACGTGTTATTATTGACTGATATATTTGAGAAATTTAGAAAAACATGCAAATTTCACTATAAGTTGGATCCTGCATTTTACGTTACCGCACCGAGTCTCTCTTTTGATGCAATGCTTTTGAAAACAGGTGTAGAGTTAGAGTTAATAAATAATTTAGAAATCCTTAGGATGATTCAAAGTGGAATTAGAGGAGGCATTTGCATGTGTTCACATAGGCACGCTAAAAGTAACAACAAGTATTTAGAAGATTATGATCCATCGCAATCAGATTCGTATATTGCATATATTGATTGTAATAATTTATATGGATTTAGTATGTGCCAATCACTACCCATGTCTGATTTCAAATTCTTAAAGTCAACTGAAATAGACAGTCTTAATATAACAAACATCCCTGATGATGCTGATTATGGATTTATACTTGAAGTCGACTTATGCTACCCTGAAGGATTGCATCATAAACATAATGATTTACCATTTTGTCCTGAAAAATGCGTTCCTCCTGGAGGAAAGCATACAAAACTCGTACCCAACTTACATGATAAATACTTTTACGTTCATTTAAAAACTTGTATGAAACATGGTTTGGTTTAAAAAAAAATACACCGTGTAATTGCTTTCAGACAAAGACCTTTTCTCAAAAAATATATCGATCTTAACACGACTTTGCGTCAAAAAGCAACATCTAGTTTTGAGCAAGATTTTTTTAAATTACTCAACAACAGTATTTTCGGTAAAACGTTAGAAAACAACGAAAAAAAAAGTAAATGTGAAGTTAGTCAAAGAGTGGGATGATGAACAAAATGTAACAAAAAAGAAACTGAGTGCTTGCAAGCTAATTGCTAATCCAAATTTTCACAGTTTATCAGTTTTTACTGAAAATTTAGTTGCTATTCAGTTGAAACCTGATTGTGTGGTTTTAGATAAACCTATTTACATAGGGTTTACAGTTTTGGAATTATCTAAAAGTCACATGTATGACTTTCACTACTCAGTTATGCAACCTCATTACGATAACCGCTTACAGTTGTGTTATACTGATACTGATAGTTTTATATATCATATAGAAACCAAAGACTTTTATAAAGACATTAAAGAAATATTTTTAGATTACTTTGACACGAGTAATTTTGATAGTGAAAATATGTTCAACTTACCACTAAAAAATAAAAAAGTACCTGGTCTTTTTAAAGACGAAATGAATGGTAATTTAATAACAGAATTTGTAGGCCTGCGAGCAACACTGTATTGTGTTAAAACTATGCAGAAAACTTTAAAAAAAGCTAAAGGAGTAAAGAGTTGTGTTGTTCGTGATTTCAAAATGTCTGACTATGAGAATACCTTATACACTGGTAACGTTGTACGAAAAGTCAATGTTTTATTTAAGTCAATAAAACATGAAATATATACAAGAAGTACTAATAAAATTGCTTTATCTAGCGATGATGATAAACGTTTGATTGCTAAAAATAAAGTAGCTACAAAAGCTTGGGGGCATGTATCAATACTAGGTTTTAAAACTGGATAAGTTATGTTTAATATAATTTTAAGAATGTGAATGTATCTACATTATGAATACTAAAAGAAAAATAAAATTAATATATCTCGTAGATTATAAGATGAATACCTTTAAAATAAACTGGATAAGTTATGTTTAATATTATTTTAAGAATGTGAATGTATCTAAATTATGAATAATAAAAGAAATGTAAAATAAATATATCTTGAGGATTATAAGATGAACGAAGCCTTTAAAATAAAATACTTTATAATTATGATTATTGTTTTTTATTTATAATACCAAATAAAAGTTTAATTTAGGTAAATAACTTTCTAATATAGTAATAATGTATATGTCAATATACAATATATATCTAACATGCATATCAGTATCTTTTAATTAAATTTTCAATTAGTAAAAAGGTTCAGGTACCAATCAGTCCTTACAAGTTTTAAATTTCAATGAATTTACGAAATAAGAACTGTCTGCTTCATAAGAAACCTTGAAACATTATACTTCATTATCAATTAGGTATATCTTCTACCAACCAGTCCATACAAGTTTGAAATTTCGTTGAATTTACGAAATAAGAACTGTCTGCTTCCTAAGAAATCTTGAAACATACTTCAATAGTTTATTTTATTTACATTCCTACACTTAAAAATCATTCAATCTCTGCGACTGGCAGGCGACGCTTGTCACAACTTAAACTATTTAGTTTTAACTGCATATTATCTGTAAGTATTTTATATCTGATCAAGTAGTATTTTAAATATTATTATTATTATTTTATATATTTTATGTTCTTATTTCTTTATTTCTTCCTCTACAGAACATGGGATCAGAAACTGATCCAATGTGGTTTCCTCACGCACAAGACCCACTTACTGGTTGGGGTGACCTCGAAAGAAAGATAAGAAACGAGCAGCGAATTGCTGCAGCTAATGCTATCAAAGAACAAAAGCAAGAAGAAAAACGCAGAAAGCGCAAAATCAAAGGTGCTGTGTCATATGTTGTCAACAAGAGCCCAAGAAGAGGACATCGTGTAATTAAAATACAAGTTTACGAATATAATGAACAACTTAATGCAAATTGTGAAACTACTCGTGTGCAATATACAGTGTCGGAATGTATAGATGAAGTTTTAACTATGACTGAAAATGTGATTAGTGTGAGATCCTAATAGGTATTATGGTACTGTAAAAAATATTTATAACAGTGCGTTTTACTTTTAAATAAATTATGGAAACTTAATTATTATGTTGTTTTATTTTAGTAAAAACCATTTATTTGCAATTAAAAATTTAATAAAAATCAATAAAATATCCTAAGACATAAAAAATTTAAAATTAGAAATGTATACAATATTAAAATTCAATATTAAAACTTAATAAAGGCTCCAGAGCCTTTATTAAGTTATACACCATTTAGCTCATACCGGATATCTTGAAAGAAAAATAGTGCAGAGTTGTTGGTGAAGTGCACTTTGGTTACTGCTGTTTAGGACGTCCAGACGACGTCCGTAATACGACTGTTGAAATCTAGTATAGCGCTCGTATATTAAAGAGTAGTTATCATCAGCGAATTTAATATTTAGGTTTTCATAAGGGAAGTAGCAAGAGTTCAGGAACCCTCGCAGATTTTGTATGTTACAGTGGTCAAACTGAGACGTGTCTTTATCAGCATGACGCATACGATTTGTTTGTAAGCCTACGGATTTCATATCGCAGTTTTTCTACTTGAGAAGATGTTTTGATAGCCCAAGTATGTTTTCTAGTTTTTGGTAGGGCTGGATATTCATAAAGATCCCAATTTCTAAATATCATATTAATGGGTCGATCTTTTTCTAGATATTTAAGCAAATTAATTCGTTCGCGATCAGACACTTTTATATGAGGAACGCGCCAACTAATATTTTTAATATCAACACTTTCGACATATTCGCCAGCATCTAATTTTACTGCATTGAGATTTGTGCTACTTCTAAGTAATATTAATTCATGTTTGCAGTTCATAATAATCTTGTTATAGTCTTCAGCGAAACCAAGTATTTTATTAAGAGGTATGGATAGTGAAAAACTACCTGCCCAATTATTTGTTGTTCCATTGATATCCCACCCCCACGACTTTGACATCTTTGATTCGTTGTCATTCATTGAAATTAGAGATTTCATTGTGGTTGTAATGCCCGCATTTTTTATTTTATCTATTTCTACACCATTTAGCTCATACCGGATATCTTGAAAGAAAAATAGTGCAGAGTTGTTGGTGAAGTGCACTTTGGTTACTGCTGTTTTTGTGTCACGCTTAATAACATTCAGAACACCTTCTATGTACAGAGTACTTGCTGAAGGTAAAACGTATAGATCTTGTTGATTAATAGGTATTCGTATTTCATCATTTTCACGAAAGCTATTGACATATGGTTTATACGTATGATATTCTATACTTTCAATGGTATTATCAACACGAGGAGAATCTGCTATATTAAGGATACTCATTTTAATAGTCTAATTAATTTAAGAAACTTCTTGTTTTCTTTCGTTAGTTTTACTTTAGGTCTTCTTTTGTTGATGGTGTGGTTAGAAATGCGACAATTCGATGTTTGTGGTGAGTTTTTATGATAGTCAATCATTTTCTCCTTATATATAAATACAATTGGATATCTTCACCTCGTAAATTTACTAAATTATTATTTGCATCCAATATTCTAATAGTTATTGAGCTGATGTTGATTTGATTGATAGGAAAATAAATGATATTCTTTGGTATTTCAATAATCCTATAACCAGGCGGCACGTTTGGAGGAAATTCGTGAATTATATGACTGGGTGTACCGTTAGTGTATGAGCCGCTAATGATATCACATTCTATCCTTAGCACGGTAGTCGAAAGAATGTTGACAGGATGAGAAGATTCGTTTAATATATTCGCTTTTAGTGTCTCTTTATTGAAACCAAATACTTTTGCAAGCATCGGGCTCTTTTTAAAATGTATATCTTTAGTACAAGTGATGGAAGTTTTTAACGTATTATTATTACATATTAACTTTAAAGAACACCCATTCATATGTTGTTCTAAATAATCACTTAAGTCACTAAGTTCATAGGATCCTTCTGGGATTTGTATGACTTCATTTTTACCAAAATATAACTTGTTATTGGTACTATCTATATTAGGTATAGAATTAAATGTTGAAAAGTACAGCAGACCACATTCATATTCTCCATTGAGTTCTAAAGCTGGTGAATAGTTCGTTGTTGATAATGGAGTGGAGGTTGATATAGATAGCGTAAGAGACATAGTGATACTGATAGTAAATCAACATTTCATTATCTTAAATGAGATTTCCAATAGTTTTTTAAATATTTAATACATAAATGACCACAATTTATTGCATCATAACTTTGATACTTTACATAATTATAAAATACTTCACGATTATTTAGGTACTTGATTAACACTAATGGTGGTGTTAAATCACCGAAACTATCAAAATATTCGCAATAATCATTATTTTTCACGTAGGCTACCCAATGTGTTCCAGGATTTTGGTGATCATCCAAATTAATAATACCACATTCAATACGTTTGTTTTTTTTTGGTAATTTATCTCGCATATAAACACCTCTAAAATAAGGTATATTACTAGCATGCTCTATAATATCTAAATCGGTTAGAGCACGGTTGGGTAACCTCTTATTTAGTTTTTTGGAGATCTCAAAAACAAACCACTATCCTTTTTGTATGGTTTTTAATAACATCCTTTTCCTAGTGCTATAGCTTCCATTGCTTGGTTATGGGTTCAGATTCATGAAGATTTTGTTTTGATGATTTATAATCATTGATAGCTTTCGTAACATCCGCAGCACCACCCGCCAAAGCACCCAATGCTGATAGCCCAGCAAATATTGGTATCAAAGGTAATATTCCTCCAGTTTTAGGTATAGGTATTACACGCGGCATGCGAACTTTATTTTTGATGAATATTTTTTTTGCTATAGCGTAAGGAATTTTAATAGCAGATTTATTACTTTTAGGCTTTAATTTTTTCAATTTTGCACGTATACGAGAAATTATAGTATTAAATTTTTTAACACCGGCACCCAATTTTAATTTTGTTTCCATAGCTTTTCTCACTACCCAGGAGGCAAGTTTTTCTCTAGTACTAGCGTCTTTTGATCTAAGTCGTCTTTTAGCCATGTTAGAGAGTTCAGCGTCTGCTTTATGACGATCTTCTAAACTAGAATTATTCGAGTAAGCAATGTCGTGTTGTTTACAAGCTTCGTCCAATTTATTAACTCCTTGGTCACCACGTAATAAGCGTTCTCGTAATCTTGTACCAGGTCCACAATAATTATAACCAGGTAAATGTAGCTCAAACGGTAAATTATTTATTACTTTATTAATGAGTCCACCTCCTTCCATCGGTTATATGTAAATGATTATATTTTATGTGCCATAACTTTTTATAGATTATAACATTTCATTTTTATTAATCCATGAATTTTCATTTTCACTAAAACCTAACCATTTAATGAACAACTTGTTACCTTTTCTTTTCAACACTTTTTCAACCAAATATATATCAGGATGTTTAGTTTTTTGAAGTTCTTGTTTATAAAACGAACCTAATATCATTTGTTTGTATTGATCTTCTAAATTATACGTTACAGGGATTGTGTTATTTACTTTTACTACTGTAAACAGCTCAGTTGACCAATTCGGTGTATAACCCTTTTGAAAACATTCCTTATACTTACTGATGCGAACTTGGTCTCCGACTAGAAAATGCCCTTCTTTTCTTAAAACACGTTTTTGTGATTTTATGATATTATTTAATACAATACTTTTGTTCGATGGATTAACGTCTTTTGGTTTTAATTTAATTGTACGATGCAAAGTGTTATTATATTTACTAATAATTTTTTGTAAGGGCTTTCCATTCCATACATAATTTCCAACTAAATCAAAATACTTATAAAGTTTGTTCTTTATTGTTCTAATGAACCGTTCTACTATAGATGCTTTTTTAGTAGAAAAAGTAGAGTAATGATTAATATTATATTCACTCAATATTTTTTTTAAGCAATGTTATAAAATTCTGTTCCTAAATCTGTTTGCAAATTTATAGGTGTTCGTCTTTTTATAACATTTTCGAAAGCATTTGCTATTTCACACATAGATTTACTTTTAACGGGAACTGTCCATCCAAATTTAGAAAAAGCATCAATTATAACTAGAATATACTTATAACCTGAATTAAATTGGCTTAAGTTTTTTATATCAATTAAATCAGCTTGCCACAATTCATCGATATCTTTTATTACAACACAGCGACGAGTAAAATTTCTACGTGCTTGCTTATGAATTTCATTAACAATTTCTACTTTTGTCATTTTTTAGTGAGCGGTTAATTAATGTGATTTATTGGATGTTTAATTTCACTTTGGTGTTGACTTATATACGCTTCAATTTGACTCTGTATTTCTTTCAATTTTTTATCTATTTCTTGCTTTGGTGTAGCAACTTTTTTTAATGAGCTGCTCATTAAATTCTGTTTGAGATTTATTAAACTCATCCAGTAAACGTAAGCGTTTATGAACGTGATGGCCAAACTTATCTATATTCATAGCAGCAAAGGTATTGATTGATGGACTTTCAACATTAAACTGAGTATTCTATCGATACAATATAGTTTATATCTAACTAATTATACCGTATTCGTGAAGTTCTTCAATTATTGATATAATTTCATTATCTAAACTAGTATTTCCAGCATCACGAGATGCGATCAATAGCTTTAATCTCTCAACCAATTCATTGGAGTCATCCCAGTAAATATAGTCCACGTTCGATTTTACCTTTTTTAAGACTGGCAATCCTGATCCTTGTACATGACTTTCAGTACTTGTTGTAATTTCTTTACCCAGTTTAAAAAGTGGTTTTATAAAATTTAAGTATTTTACGCCTTTATTCGTTTTGATTGGTTTTTTTGGATCATGATCACGACGATGTACATTTGTATCTAACAACATTTGTTTATAGTTGCGCTTATCATCTTCAGTTATTATAGATAAATTAGGATTTTTTTTAAACAGTAACTCATTAAGCCCAGATGTCTTAACATACAATCGTCCTCCTATACTAATTTCATTTTCATTTATAGACACATGTAATGATCCCATTTTTAATTTTCCTTTTTCTAATCTAACACCAAAAGGAACGTCTTGAAATACATCCTCTGATAAATTCCATGAAATATCATCCGGTTCGAAGGATTGAAAGGATGAACTACTCTTATCAACAGTTTTACTTTCATCTTCACCCTCAGATTCATCTTCAGTTAATTTATCAATAACACTTGCATCAGACATACTATTTTTGGCAGTGAATATAAAATCATTATTTAATTCATCATCTACATCATTGTATTTAACTTTTTTTAATTCTTGATCATCATTTAATGAAATTCTTTTTGTAACCATTTTATTAAGAGGATCTGTTATTGGTTTTAATGCAGATTCGATTGCCATCTCAGCATCTGATTTTAAACTTCGCATTAACTTTACCATTCTTTTAACAATATCTGCAGATTTCACAATTTGTTGTTTTAACGTCTTTTCTAAATTTTCCATAATGACTGTAATAAGACCTATATCTTCCAATATCGGACGGTTGAATGAAGTTTATATTAATATATAACGCATTTATATATACACTACCAGCTAATCTATAATAACAAAAGTGTCAAAGTTTTTTCTGTAACCTCCTTTGTTTTTTTCACAATCTTTATTAATTACTAAATAATTATATGGGACACTCCAAATTTCTTTACACATCTCACGAAACTGATTCCATGACATATCTTTATTAACATGTTCATCATAAGCATGTCTAAGGTTAATTTCATCTTGCTTAAAAATAACAATAACATTTGCGTTGTCTCTAATAAGTTGTTTCGGTATTTTACTATATGTTTGATTTAAGTAAAAACAATCAATTTGTTTGTGTCGCCCTGTAGCAAAATAATCACGTATATTATTCTGTTTTTCACAAGCCACGTCATCAAATATTATCACTGAGTCTGTCTTTGCGTCTATTGGACTCAACACTTCATCATTTTTTTTAAAATTATAGTAATTAATCGCAGGTACTAATTTGAGAACATTGTCTAAGAATATATAAATCGGTTGAAATAAAGTTTTTGAGAATATGTACACGTTTAAGAATTTTAATCCGTTTTCATGTAAAAGAAGACCGATCAATAAATTGGTTTTGCCGCAGTTTGAGGGGCCACAGACAATGCAGCGAATAGAATTAGGAAGAAGCTTACTATGTTTGTGAGTCTTTCCAGTAGTAATTGATGTACAGATTTGGTTTAAATTCAAAGTACAAGGTTGTTTAACGAACAACATGTTAGAGTTATTTGACTAAATTCAAGTTCAACGAGATATTTTATATCCAAAATATTATCATAGGTCGATTGAACGCACAGCGGTAATTTTGGGAATTCTACTCTCAGGAGTGAGCGTAAGCGAACGTCCTGCAGTGAGCGAAGCGAACGTAAGGCCTGGAGTAGAATTCCCAATATTATCCTACTATTTTATGTATTGAAATGATTTGAACTAAACTTACGTCATTTTATAAGTGATAAATATATAATATTATAAGGAGGAAAGATTTGATTTTTAGTGTTTGAATTTTGGTATATTTTTTTGTAATGGACAAAAACAAAAAGGAAAGAACCGATTTCAAAAATTCTTTCACTTATAGAAAGCTACACTATCAGCAAGTATAATGGGCAGTATTTTATTTTCCAAAAAGTTATGGCTTTATCCGAGAATTGCAATCATGTAACCCAAGGTGTCAAAAGTTTGCAAAAAATACGATTGTTCGCTCTAAGGAACGGAATGTTATGTTGCCATGGAAACGAAAAAATAACAAGTCTTTAATTACATGAGTAATAATGCAGTTGTCTGTGGTCAAATAGCACCACGATCGTTGCTGCCAAAAACATTGAATAACACATACTGGCGTTTTTTTTTAAATTTACAACTTTAATTTTTATACAAAAAATACTCAAACTAAGGAAAATGCTGCGGCGTGAGCAGAGTGATATTTAGAGATTTTATTATAAACCATAGGTAGATAAGTTTGCGGGAGCACAAAAACAGTTTTTAAAAACTAAATTATTTAATATAAAATTTTAAATGTTAATATAATTTTTAATTAGAGCGACCGCAAAGAATTCGATTCACGAATCGACTGTCTTAATACTAACTAGAACAAAGGAACTTAAAATGCTAAGTTGCAATTAGAGCGGATGGACGATGGTACGGCCACCCACGCCATATTCTCGGTAATCTACCGCTAGGTGCTGACTGTTGTTATGAGGCGACTAGGTAGCTGCATCATAACTTCTCCCTCCCCAAGTGCGAAATTATCGGGTTCCGCAGAAGTTGATGTCGGGTTCCGATAACTTCGCAAACGTTTATAAAGATTAAAAACTATAAAACTAATTATAATTAACACAATAAAGGCATAGAATACAATTGTGCATACACTAAAACTAACACTTTCGACACTGATTAATTTTGGCACTTCACTTTCACTGCTGGCGTGAGCCCGCAGAATTTTGATGAGCTGACGTGTTTCCTCCAAGTTGATTCCTTTTATGTTGATGGGTTTCAGATTTGTGATATTTTCTATTTTAAATTCCGGGATTGCAGTTATAGTTGTTATTTTGAACTGGATATTGTCGGCTAAGGTTTTTCTGTAGCTAAGTCTGTACTTAGAAATGTATATATTGCATTCTTGTTTGATAGTGGCAATGTACGTTCCCTGTAGTGACTGACGAGTATCCTCGTTTCCGCATTTTTCCGTCAGTACTGTTGGGTTTCGGCAAAATATAGTCCAGCTGTCAAGGCTTATGCGTTGTACCTTAATGTCCTCAATTTCAATTGAGTAAGGCGTACATTGGTCTATTTTTGTCTGGAATGTCATCAGCTGTTCTTCACAAGAAGGCCCGGAAAGTGGAACTACGTTTTCCTCGGTACACAGGAAATTTTCATCAGCGGCTACTCGTTGACATGGTTTAGTGACCGGTAGGAATTTCCAATCTTTCACCATAAGGTAAGGGGTTTCAGGGAATACAACAAGAGTCTTATTCATGGAATCAATAAAAATTGGAATAGGGTATAATTTAAAGTAATTGTAAACTTCCTTTTCTGTTAGTGGGATTTCTAATATAAATGTTATTTGGCTTTTCTTTATGTATGCTTTCACATTAATTATTCTTTCTAACTTCAACAAGTTTTCATCGGAAGCTTCATACATCAGATTATCGACCATTTCTATGGATTTAAGTAAAGACAACAATTCTGTAGAATTAATAATTGATTGGTGTAGTACTGATACCTTACTAAAGGCCAAGGCGGTTTCTATTTCGTTTAATGTATTAGAAATGGTTCTAAAAACATTTATAAACATGTCAAACATGCTCAAAACATATGATGTATATAAGCAGTAATTTTCCTTATTGCTAATGGCTGTGGCAAAATCTTCGATTCTCTTAAGTCTTTTACTAAAAATAAGCATATTATCCTGTAAGGTGTCCGTACTATTCATAAAAATATCGAATACTTTTGTAACCAAGGTAATTTTACCATCGGTCGATAACTGCTTAGCTTGGATTTGTGAAATGAGGGAATCATAGCGAACAGCATCTTCGTGGTCTAGATTTCCGGATATTAATTTTATTAATGAACCAAGTGGATTTACTAAGCCTCTTTTTATTTTGTGTGAGGGAAACAATTGCCTGAATTTATAAATCGTGTTCCTAGTAAGTTTTCAAACTGTGTTCTTATACCAAGAATTCCCACGTGCCCATCGTTTATAAAATCCTTTTTCGTATCTATTATTTTGGTAAATACATCATATTGTTTAATATTAAAATCTAAGTCATTGGCTATGCCGCTTAAGTCTAATACCTTAATAACTATCCATTGATCCTCTTGATTATAGGCATTTCCTTGTCTAACAGGTAAGGTGCCAGGGTTATCCTTAATCTTTTGCAGATGAAGGGCCTGGTTTGGGATGATTAGGGTCATCACGACCAAGCACCACCTGTGGAGGACGTTTAATATTTTTAACGGCAATTTTAGTGTCTCTGTTACCTATCTGTACTTGTGCTACGTTTCTTTCGACTGAGCCCTTAACTACTGCTTTATGGTATCGGGGCTTATCTTTACTTTTTCTTTTATTCACATCTTTTGAGAATATAATTTTTCCCTCTTCTAACTCGATTTCATCGTTTCCCTTTTGTTTTTCTCTAAGTTTCTGCTTTTTCTCTAACATTTTACTGGCTATAAATTGATACAAGACTTTTGTACGTTTGGCGTGATCATTTAAAAGTTGTTGAGTGTATGCCTTTTCAAATTCCCCATCAAATGCTTTATTAGCGTCTGTGTGTCCAAATACAATTTCAAAAGGAGTTAATCCCGTAGCTGAGTGGATTGTGTTGTTATAGGCCATTATAGAGTACGTCATCACTGATGCGGCGTCAGTACATTTTTGGTCATATTTAGCTAGTCTGTAAATCTCAATTAAAGTGGAATGGAATCTTTCTACAATACCTGTCGAGTTTGGGTTATTTGAGGTGCAAATGTGTAATTGGATTTTGTACATGGACGTTAATTCTCTAACAAGCTCATTATTAAATTCGGTTCCTGGATCACTACTATTTTTTTTGGGTACACCATACATTGAAAAGTATTTTATCAGCGCACGCACTACTTCGCCTGTGGATTTGTTTGATATTTCAATTGCTTGCGCTAGTTTGCTGAAAGCGCATACTATAGTTAAATAGTATCGGCTGTCTATTGTAAAAAGATCAATGAATAATTCCTGGAATGGTGCATCTTGCGTTTGAGTTAATTGAATTGCGGGTTTAAGAGGTTTTCTGTCATATTTCATCTTTTGACAACTTTCGCAACTATTAATAACAGCTGATATTATTTCCTGCATATTGTTCCAATAATAGTTTCTTTTGATTCTAAGCATTGTTTCTTTAACCCCCCTGTGAACTGTTTTCCCATCGTGGTGTTTTAAAACTATCGCTTTCTGTTCTTTTTCATCTTCTACGTAAACTACTCTTTCAGTGCATTCGAGGAACTTCACTGAGCCTTCCTTAAATAACTGAATAACTATCCTATTAAAATCCTTTCTGTGTTGCTCGGTTTCAAAAAATACGAAATATTTCAGTTTTGGTTTAATGTATTCCTTCAAAAACGCTTTTATTATTTCATCATTGTTAGTCGGCATAAATACTTCTAAAACCTTTTGTTTGTCCCGGGATAAGTCACGTACCTGAATATCATTTTTAAACCATTCAAAAATTAATATCTGATTTGGCTTGGTGTCAATGGCCTCGTTCAGGATAGGAATGCCTTTAGATTCTAGGTCATTAGCAGAGTGAGCAGTTTCTGTACAACTTGACGACGGGGGCAAGGACATATGTCCTGTTGTGAAATCAGGGTCAATGCTCATGTCGGATATTGTTCTAGATATGTCGCTAATAGTCAAGGTATCTGAGCTGTCTCTAACCAATTTATCTTTGTTAGTCAATTTCACCAATTCGTCTATTACGTCTTGACAGTGTTTTTGCAGATTCGTCTCGTCCTTGTCAATATTCACTTTCATGGATTCGTCATCACTGTCACCGATCGCGTTTAATTTAATCCTAGATAATGCGTCAGCGTTGGTATTTTGTTTGCCATTTTTGTAAATGATTTTAAAGTCGTATTCTTGTAGGCGTAACCGCCATCGGGTCAACTTACTATTAGGTTCTTTTAGCGAGTAAAGCCAGGCTAAGGGTCGGTGGTCGGTAAAAATTGTGAAAGTATTGCCATAAAGGTACGGGCGGAAGTATTTCACTGCCCATATAATGGCAAGAAGTTCGCGTTCAATGGTACTATAGCGCATTTCAGTTTCACTGAGAGTACGGCTTGCGTAGGCAATGGGTTTATCATTACCTATAGTTCCTTGAGACAGAACGGCGCCTAAGGCTACATTGGATGCGTCTGTTGTAAGTATGTAGGGCTTACCTTGATCCGGGAATTGCAAAAGCGGCGCGTTTGTAAGAATTTCTTTGCATCTTTGAAAGGCATCTATGTATTTTTGGTCAATTATTATCTTATTTCGCTTCTTTAGACAGGACGTTAAAGGTTGAGTAATTTTTGCGAAATCTTTAATGAAACGTCTGTAGTAGCCGATAAGTCCGAGAAAGCTCTTGATTTCGGTTGTTGTTTTTGGGAGTGGGTATTCTAATATGGCTTTTATCTTGTCGTCGTTAGGCTTTAATCCATTTTCAGTAACCCAAAGGGCATTCTCAAAAATTCATAGTGTCCTGCTTCGGTGCTGAACGCTGTCTTCTGTGTGTCATTTTTGTCTACCTCTATCTGATGGAACCCATTGGCAAGGTCAAGCGTTGTGAAATATTTGCTTTTACCTAATTTGTCAAATAAGTCAGTGATATTCGGTAGTGGGTATTTGTCATCTATTGTTATGTCATTAAGGCGGCGGTAGTCAATTACCATTCGATATTTGACTTCGCCGGAGGCGTCCATTTTCTTGGGTACTAAGTGCACGGGTGCGTTCCAAGGAGAATACGACTCATGAACAACATTGTTTTTCAGTAATTTCTCGACTTGGGATTTTATTTCCGCAGCCTGTGCAGGTGCCTGGCGGTATGGCCTAACATAAATTGGATCTTCATTTTTCGTTCTAATGGAGTGCTTCACCTGGTTCGTAAATGTCAATGGTATTTGTTCACAAAAGAAAATATCTTTATATTCCTTACAAAGTTGAGAAATAAGTGTCTTTTCCTCGTCATTCATGTGGTCTAGTCGCAGTCGCTTTAGGTTGTCACGTAACATCGAGTCTGTGTCCAAATCAGTCATTTCCACGTCCGTGCTGTTGACCTTGGTGGTATTTTCAGTAAATTTTAAAACTCTAGCGGGGGTGGTAAGTGTTAAGGTCATTGGAGTCTCTAGTGTATTTTGAATCACAGTTGTTGCGTATCCATTTTGGCAGGTAACGATAGCACTTGGCATTCGCACGCCTTCACAAAATCGTGTGAGATTCATAATAGCTTCACCTGAATACAAATCCGTGGGAATTTTAACACGTTGTTCTGTACGGGGTGCTAGCTCAATAACATGGTCTGTAGTATACACGATAGGCAATCTCGCGTTGTTGGTGACGAGCTTTAAATTCTTTAAGTCAATTATTGCTTGTAATTGTACAAGCAGGTCATTTCCTATAAGTCCGTCATATCGTTTATCCACGTCATATAGGTAAAACTTATGGTGACCGTGATCATTGAACGAGGGTAGCAAAGGAATTTGGATAGCTTCATCATGATTACTGGACGCATGTGTACTAATCACAGTAAATGGTTCGTGATAAATTTCCGATCCAAAGTATCTATATGCCTTTTCGGGATTAATAAACGACCGTGTGCTACCTGTATCGATCATAAATTTCCCATCTATTTCCGGTATATATACATATGGCAGTTTTAATTTTAAGTCACAATTTATGTTAATTACTTCACGTTCCCTACTGTGGAGGCCAATATGTGAAAATTTTCGATGCACTGAGCTTCGTCACTTTCATTCTTATTTCCCTGATTTTCGTCTACTACTTCACATACTTCCGCCTGGTAATAGCCTTCAGGATCATTGAAGTTGTAGTAGTAATTATCCTGATATTCCTGTGGATATTGATCATAGGGATCATAGAGCTGATTTTCATCTAGCTCTATTTCATTGAGGCGAAAACCCTGTTGCTGTGGTTTCGCAGGGGCTGCAGTTCGCATGGATACATCCGTACTTTCGTTAGGCAAGGGCTTAGTAATAGCTTGGGGTGGTTTGTAACCGAACTGGGGTTGGTTGAACTGTGGGCGGTAACCTATGGGTTGAGGTCGCATGCCAAACTGTTGGGGTTGATAGGATGACCTAAAGGGTTGCATCCCGAATTGTTGGGGGCGCATGCTACCCTGAGGTCCTAGGTGGGGCCTATAACCAAACTGCTGTGGTTGAGGGCTATTGAATCTGAAGCCTTGACTTTTAAATTGGGGCAAGCTCTGTTGGTTGTTATTTGGTATGCCGACATTTAGGCGTGGAGGTTGGAACTGTAACGGCCTAAAACCTAGTGCGGAGGTTGGTGATGGTTGTGTTACACCAAACTTGAATGGTGCGCTGGGCGTGGGTTGCATAACTTGCGGTTGTGGCTTATTAGAGTTAACTCCCATTTTATTTCGCAAGGTATATTGTTCATAGAAATTTACTTCTTCTAGAACAATCTCCAGAGCTTTTTCAAGGGTATCAGGAGTTTTCAGTCTTACAATGCGTACTAAATTTTCGGGTAGATTGTATAAGAACACGTTTAGGGAAGTGTTATTGTATATTATTACTTTACTGCGTTTAATTTCGTCGTCAGACAATTGGTTCACTTTAGAGATCAAAACAGAACGTACGGCTTGAATTCGGTTACAAAAATCCAAATAGTTTTCGTTACTTTTGATTTTTAATGTTTCTAATTCTATAGCGATACACTCCTCGCTTCGAGGATCCCCAAAATGCTGTACTAATAATCCCTTCAATTCACTCCAGGTTTTGACATCCTCTCGCTCGCTAACGAGAGCTGCAGCTTCATCTATTAGCCTACTCGTGATAGAGTGCATAACGTACACATCCTGTTCTGTTTCACCGGTACCTCTATATTTATTTATTATATATTCACTTTTTCTTAAAAATAAGTTTAACTGTCTCTTGTCCCCACCGAACAAGGGGATTAGTTTAAGCATCTCAGCCGGTATTGTGCGGATAGTCGCCATTTTGCACTCTTTAAGTAACACTTCTATCTATAATACACAGTATACTTATAACTATTTTCGCTATAAAGATTCGAATTTATGCGATATATTTAAACAAACACAACAAAACGTTAACACAAAAACCATACAGAAAAGCCAAATACGTTATGGTGGAATAAGTTCGATTCCAAAAATAACTAAGGTGAGGGAATGGATGGTGAAAAATTGTACTCACCAGCCAGTCACCATTGTCGTCCCGGAACTTGTCAGATTTATTTGGTTCGAGGATTGCTGTGTAGTACGATTCACTGATTTATGTAAAACACAGGGATAACGCACCAACAGATGCCACTCGCGAACTCCAAGTTTTCACACTTGATGGTTTGGACGTTTTTACACAAACGCGTACTTTCGCGATGGCAACAACCAGCAATCCTACCGGCTGCGCCAGATAAGTTTGCGGGAGCACAAAAACAGTTTTTAAAAACTAAATTATTTAATATAAAATTTTAAATGTTAATATAATTTTTTATTAGAGCGACCGCAAAGAATTCGATTCACGAATCGACTGTCTTAATACTAACTAGAACAAAGGAACTTAAAATGCTAAGTTGCAATTAGAGCGGATGGACGATGGTACGGCCACCCACGCCATATTCTCGGTAATCTACCGCTAGGTGCTGACTGTTGTTATGAGGCGACTGGGTAGCTGCATCATAACTAGGTACAAAATAAAACATTGCAACTTTATGTTTCATTGTTATTTACATATATTCAAAATTAAAAAGCGATTGCGCGATTGAGGTTGAGTCTTTTTTGATTCTATTTTATTGCTCGAGAGTGTAATTCTGTTGATATTTTGACAATATAATTACAAAAAATTTGCATCATAAACAAAGCTAGAATAGCCGCTACCAATTAACGATGTATTTCTTTTAGAGGAACATAAATGTTACCCTTTACCCTTCACGAGCTTTATCTTGGAAAACCCCAAAATATCAGTTAATGACACAAAGGAATGTGACTTTGAATTTAGGTCTTTCTGAAATGTTGTATACGGCACGTAAGTCTAGCGGTAAACAAAACGTGGCGGGGATCTTGGCACAGTCAAAGTTTATATAATGTTTGAAAATGTTGAATACTTTTTATCCCGAAAACTGACTGTGCCAAGATCCCCGCCACGTTTCGTTCACCGCTAGACTTACTTGCCGCTAGCTATACAAGCACTACATTTTCACGTGTTCTGTTACTGTTTCACGGAAAGAAGTTTAAATAAACGTCAATGAAAAGTGCTTTATTAGAACAATATTTTAAAACGCCGCCTCCAAAGAATTTCCTTATATGAGCAAATATATAACAAGACTTAAGAAAAACTCGAAACTAAAACCCGATTGTGGTCGGGTAAAATATAGCCTGTCGAATCGATTGATACCTCGCTTGTCAAAATCAGTCCAAGATTTTAGTTTAAACACATACCTAGCCCTTCCCTTGCTTCGCCGTAGTCGGGTAAAAAATAGCCTATGACACTCGGTAAATAAAAACGAATCGATTGATACCTCGCTTGTCAAAATCAGACCAAGTTTTTAGTTAAAACACATACCTACTCGTAGCACCTCCCTTGCTTCGCCGTAGTCGGGTAAAAAAATGCTTATGACACTCGGTAAATCAAGACGAATCGATTGATACCTCGTTTGTCAAAATCAGATCAAATTTTTAGTTTAAACACATACCTAGCCCTTCCCTTGCTTCGCCGTAGTCGGGTAAAAAAAATAGCCTATGACACTCGGTAAATGAAGACGAATCGATTGATACGTCGCATGTCAAAATCAGATCAAGTTCTTATTTTGAACACATAATCCTTTCTTTGCTTCGCCGTAGTCGGGTAAAAAGAAAGCGAGGGTGTAAGCCCGACTTGGCCGTGATAGGTTAGAAGGCGGAAGCGAAGCATAGCAAGCTCCCGTCTTCGTCTTCGTGTTTTTTTAAACCTTGATAACCTATCTATTAACACCTTTACACCTTTGGTATCATGAAAACCTTACATTAATGATATTTAATTATATGGCCAAACATGGATTGAATGGTTCAACAATATGGCCAGTTTTCACTGGCCATTTCATGAAATAAAACCATTTCATGTTATTATCGAACACAGCGTGAAGTTATCAATTCTAGTATATATCTACGACATAATTATGTACAACATTTCAACTTGAAAGAATAAGAGGAGGTTGTCTATCTTATAAGATTTTGCAAGGTTTGACCTATTAACATACAACTTAACATACTAACATGATGTACATAAAAGCTTATAAAATGTTGTTAGGCTGATCTACAGTTTAACAAGCGTTTCCAAGGCCATACGTGTGTTATATACGGTAAAAACTGGCTCACGAGTGCCATTTGTGCATTTGCACTAGTGCATATTGGGGGAATGTTTTCGGCATTATTGCAGTCAACCCGTATGCGACTAGTGGACGGTTAACTAGCCATAGCTTGCTTTATAATTTCTACTAGATGTGCCCGCGGCTTTGCCGGCGTGGGTATTTCTCTGGTTCAAAAGTACCTATGTGTTATTTCAGTACCAAAAAGTGCTATATACTTACTGCATTTAATTCATTAGCTGTCAAAAAGATTTTATCGGTTGCTCTGCTTCTACTAATCGTATTCAGATTCAGTTTTTAAGTCAAACCCTAACCTATACATCCGTGATAATCAATCTAGTAGTTTTGACGTGATGCGCGCACAAACAAAAAGGCAAACAGACGGACACATGGCATTTTTTTATTCTTGTTTAGTAGCTTATTTTAAGTCACCTAGTATTTTTTTGTATCTTATTTTTACATTATTTGATTACATACTGCTTGAATATAAGTATAGATAGATATATAGAAGCACAGATAGAAAGACAGGAGACAGAAAAAAAATTGATTGAGATATTTCTCAAACAATTTGCAGCGCTTTGAAATTTTAACCTACTCAAGAATTCTGAGTGAAACTATATACGAAAGTATGTATTATGTATTTTATAAGCTTCAATTATTGAAATGTAACTATTTGAGTTAGCAGCCAGTTGCAAAAGTTTGCAGAGTGCATGCACCTAAGTTTGATTTTGCCTTAGCAAAATATGCGCTCTGCACTCGCGGCTGGCTAACGATCCACCCACAGCAGTCCCTACTCCACTCGAGAACTCTGGTGTTCGACTGAAAAGTACGGAAAAATCGAACTTATAGTAAATTTGCTGTCCTTTGTACTCGTGAATTGAATTTTGCTGTCATTATAGAATTTAAAGCTAAGGTTAGAAATAGAAAAACCCGAGTTAAAACAACGTATGAAGATGGAATTGATGACCAACCATCCACCTCTCTCTGCGTTCGTGATGTCACAAATAGGTCAGAGCCAAAATCAGTGCCAAGGCTTATGGCCTTAGCGTTTTGGTGAGTCGGGACCTGTTTGTGACAACACACAGCATTAATTTTTATTTATCTATAATTACGTTTTTTTTGTCATCTATACTTATAATAAAGCAATAAGAACGAAAACATCTGTACAATGAAGATAATTAAGAAAAAATGGTCTAGGGTACTTAAAATAAGCTTTTAAACAAGAATAGAACATTTTTAAATTTCGTGTCTGTCTGTTTGTTAGTTTGTCTGTATGTTTGTTCGCGCATCACGTAAAAACTACTGAACCGATTGCAATGTGGTTTTCACTGTTGAATAGCTTAGGGTTTGACTTAAAAACTGGGGTAGGTACTTGGTATCTCAATCCAATAAGTAGAAGCCGAGCAATCGATCAAAATATTTATGACGACAGAAGAAATTTTGATCAAATGTTGGTAGGTATATTGGTATTTTAGGTGATTGGTATAGTACAAAGGGTAAAACCCGAATAGATGCCCCAATTTTTGAAAGGGCCTCCTATACTTAAAACTATTGATTTCCCATGATTAATTCATATGAATGTAGCTAAATTGTTCTTCTACCTTAAATTACTACATATTTTTTGACCTAACAATTACATTACTGAAATTGAGTTTTTGCAGACCAATTTTTTTAGGATAGATGCCTACCTGTATGGATAGATGCCCCACCATGAAAATGTTATTAAGGATAGATGCCTGTGGTGTAGTATAGATGCCTTACAAAATAAAATAAGTAAAATACATATTAAATTTGTAGTCTTTAGAAGATAATTTTAATAGACAGCTTAATTAAGCATAATTAAACTTTATCATTTGTTCAACAAAAACTAACAGCATATAAGTTTTAACGTGCACAATCTTAACTAATTTAACAAGAGGTAGTAATAATATAAACTTTTCATAAAATCAACACACTTAATACTAAACCTATTCTACTTTATTTAAGCTTAAAAATACTTTCTATTGGTCTTCATTTGCGCTGTTCAAACTGTAAATAATTTGTATTTTTCGTGTTCCTCGACCTTATAATACTTTAATAATAATTGTATCTTTAATTCCTTTGTTTGTTTTCTCTAGTTCAAGAAAGTATTCGAGTTTGTACTCATATTAAATATAAATAAAACGGCTAAAAACTCACGAAATAGAAGATCAGAAATACTCGAACTGGAACTGGTCGGAGTATTTCCGATCTTCTATTTCGTGAGTTTTTAGCCGTTTTATTTATTTATAATATGACTCTCACTCGCGTTAGTTTTCAAAATCGAGTGTGTACTCCTTCCTTTCTTTTGTATTTTCGTGGCATGGTTCACCTAAAAACAGTATGCATTAATAAAAAATACACATATAGCACATACAGCTAGCACTATCGGGGTATAGACGCCCTATTTTTTTTTAAATGTCTCTTGTAATCGATTGAAAATATTTCAATAAAAACTATAGCAAGAATTTAAAAAAAAAAACAAAAATATACTGACATACATTAAGGGGTATATGGGATAGATGCCCTTTCATTTATTTAACTAATCTTATACAAAAGAGCAATTATTGACAAGGTGTGTACTTAATAAACCAGTGTATTGATATAATAAAAATAGAACGGAATTGATTTCTACTTCTAAAGTTATGCAACAGTAAATACTTACGTCTGAAAGTTTGAAGCGCTTGTTGCGTTCGTCGCGGAGATAATCACACATACACAAGCGAAACGAGTCTTTTTCGCACGACAGCTTGCGGGGACCGAGATGTGTGGGGCCCACGCTCCCTAATTAAACTATTAATTCTTTGCTGCGATTATGGAAAGTAAGGTTTTTAAAACGAGGCACTTATCCCACTGCGGCATCTATCCGGGTTTTGCCCAAGAGTACTTTTAACCTAGAGAAATGACTACGCGTGCGAAGCTGCGGGCATCAGCTAGTTAAGTATAATGTTGTGTGTTGTTATTAATAAATGTATTTTCTTTTTCTTTTTCTTTTCAAACTAAAATGTTCCTTTACACGAAATAAAACACAGGTCCACCCACTTCAAGGTTATTGTCTAAATTTGCCGTATGTACCAGCACTTTCCGGTAATGATCTAATAGCGCTCTGTACTTCTAAGTGCTCCACTTGAAATTTCAAGCCGAAACAATCTGTGTTAAGAACTTATGTGTAAACATTTCCGTCCTGATAAATAACTAGTCGAACCACTTAACCTCCAATTGTATGAAACAACATCAAACACAGGTGCATTCACTCCGAGATTTTCATCCTAAATTGCCATAGTAGCACACTACCAGCTAACGATCCATAGCGCTCTATACTTCTAAGCGCTCCACTCGAGAATTCCGGCCAGCCTTTTATATTCCGCTAATAGCTCGCTCCCAGCTCCACAGTCTCGCAGCGTATGAAAGATGCGATTAATTTGAGCTTAGATGTGGAACGGGGATAAGTTTGTGACCTGCTTAAACTTGTTTGTTTATAACGCTCTTTTATGTGGGAATAAATGGAACTTCGTGGGTATCGTAATTTATGTGGGTAATCTTATGGCGTGTGAAGGCACGTTTAGTGTGATAAAGTACCTAAATGTTATTGGTAATTTATTTCGCTAGAATTAGATAAACAACCAGCTACCACCGGCTAGATTGGAGTGACGACTTGTGCGTCTGGCAGCGACTGGATGATGACTTTTGGCTGGCAAACACAAGGAGTGCATACGTCCTGCAGTGGACGAATATGTGCTGACGATGAAGGATATACACATTAACGTAGCAGTCTTGATTTGCTGTTGCCTTAATTGAAGAAAAACTCATCGAAGAAAATTGTATGTATTCTAATTTTGATCTTCCATTGAAGGGACACGCTTTATGCACAAAAATAAGGTGGGCGTCACATTATTTTTGTAATAATTCTGCTAACGAAAATTATTTTTCGTGTCCAGTGGCTGAAAAGGCAAATTATTGTGTATATAAACAAATCTTGGCAACCTCCGAGGCATTAGGGGTAGCCAAGTTCCTAATCCCAAGTATCTTAATCCTGTGTTGTGAATTGGGTGGGGCATAAAAGGCAAGAGAGCAGATGCGACATCGTTTGGATGGCAAAATTGCACTTCCTCCCACCCACAATAAGCTTACATTAGGGACTCTCAAAACCTACTTTCGGAACAATTTAGAGTATGAATTGCGCAGTGTAATGAGATGCATTTCCGTTTTAAATATATAGTCACGTGAGCAGGTTGCATCCCAAAAGATGGGCAAAGACCGACGAAGACTTCGAGTCGAGGCCGTCCACGGGAGCAGTGGCGCGACGATCTCGATTCTTTCGAAGGAAATTGCTTACAGAAAACAGAGATAAATAGAAAGAATTTGGGGAGACCTTTGCCTAGCTGTGGGATACCGCAAGAAGATTTAAAAAAAGTCTCGTGGTAGGGGTATTTTAATAACAGCCGACAGCTTAACGTGCCCTTGAAGCCTGGAGCGATGAAAAACCGCACATAACTCAGAAAGGTAATTGGTGTGGAGCGTAGGACCGAAAATGGTTAGTTGGATTCTAAGTGGCACTATTGAACTGTTAGGCTACCATCGCAGACGTTAAGCCATGTTAGAAGCCCTCGTGTGGCCTGGCAAACTCTGACACTAGAGGCCAGCAATACCTCATACAAAAAACAAACAAAAATAGTAAAATATCTTATAGTCTCTTCAAATGTTTTCATGCGTCTTGAAGGACAAAAATTGTCTAACCTGTACCTAACCTTGGATTTGCTTTGACCAAGGATGCAGTTGATACCTAGCTAAATATACCTAGCCACCTAGGCATCTCATCTGGCCAAGTAAACACACGCACACTCGCGATCGCTCTCCACTCCCATAAAACTGGGTAAATATTTATTTTTTCCCCGATCGTCCGCGGGGAGTCCACTGTTTTATTTATTGCTTTCATTTCAGTTCGATTGTGTTTTAAATTACTCGCGTGATTGTCAGATAATTTGCGTCGCGGTATTTTTAAACGTACCAAAGTTTTTTTAATGGCTTTATGGACTGTGCTTTGTTTGTTTTGCAGGCTGTTGGGTGAATAAATATGTGAATGCAGGTCTAAATATCTCCAAAAGTTAAGGAGAGTCTCCTAAGAACGTTTTCCTGTAGCTACAAACGATTGGTAATTTCGTACAAAATGTATGGGAAAAGTCTCTTGCAATTCCTGACATTATTTTTTTCAGTCGGTCTAATAGAGACTTCTGATCCTTATAAGAAACTGGATCAATTGGCATCAAATTATGTTTTTGGGTAAAATTACAGTTTTCTTGCTGACTGTACGTTTATTCCTAAATTTGTGCATGCAGTTTAGAATATCTAAAAATGTTATGGACGGTCCCCAAGGAACGTTTTCCTGTAACTATAACTGTTAAGGTACTTGTCCTTACTGTCCCGTCTCTGAAATCCACCCATATACCTCTATCCAAGTTTCCATATACCACTGTTTGACAGCAATATGACACGTATTTCGCCTCTGCAGCAGGCATCCTCAGGAGATGTTGACTCGTCGAGTGCTTTACCGAGAGTCGAGTCTGTTTATATATTTTATCTACACTCATATCGTAAAATCCCGTATTATGAACTCAAAATTGTTGACATAATGACATACTTTACGCACGGCATGTCTCTAATAAGAAAAAAAAACATTATAACACTGTTTTTTGAAGTAAACTGTGTCATAATGTATATTTTTTCCCATAAAAGCACCGGTTTGGCTCCGTCGGCTAAAATTTCCGCTGATCAGACTAATGTAATCACCGATCAGACCACTGGGGCACATCGTATTTTATTTGGTAAGTAGATAACATACAAAAAATAGATCAGATCACTGAATCAGATTTCGGATTCAATTAGGCCGAGGTAAACTATTTTATTTTAGTTAAACCTAGCTTCTCCTAAGAAATTTTATTGGAACGGCGAGTACCTACTTGTGCTGAAAAATAAAACCTAGCAGAAAAGTAATTTCCTGAAATTTTCCTGTCCTTCAAATGCAAATAACAAATTCTTATCGTTTAATTTCTCAATGTTTACCAGAATGTTTCAACATCTGTCACCAACATTTTATCGGAATCCGATACATCTTCAGAAATATAATTAGCAAAAGCGAACAAAAGCCTCATTCTATACCTATAACTACTAACTATCATGTGCTTCGTCTATGGAGGCTTGGGATGGGGCCATTTTTAGATAATTCTAATTATTATTGGGATTTTGAAAACACCTGGTGTACCTTGGGTTGAACTTTGAATAATTTTACAATGATAAGCTGCTGGCTAATCCTATCAACAACATCATCTGCAGCTGCAGATTTATTGGTATATAACACGGTTGACTTAAATGCCTAAACAATATCCTGCTTTCTTTTGCTCCAAGCTTCTTGCCTGATTTTACCTGTGGACCACAACGTATAAACCACCTGATGACTTCATAATATCATGGACCAAGCGGACTTAAAATAAATAAAAAACGATAGAAACGATAAAGAAGAAGACCACGGTAGAAAAAACACAAAAGAAGATCAAAACAAACTGGAATAACCCTATCAAAATTAGCACAGTACGAATAGACATAAAAATAACTAAAAATATTGCTAATTTGACGAGGGCAGGGCATTCCACTCCTTTGCAGTTCTTATAATAAATGAATAAGCGAAACGCTTCGTTCTTGTGGGACGTATTTCAACCATAAAAGAGTCGCGCTTTACCGATCGTCTAGTTCAAAGTTCGCATTCAAATCAATTCAAGAAGATCTTAAATAAACAGACACAGCATAGAGTTTTATAATGGTATAGATCAACATCAGTTTCGGACATCTGTTACTGGGCCACGTTGTCCTTAATTAGAATAATTAAAACAGAATTACGAGCTACACGAGACCTCAATATTTAATTAATTATTTAATATTGGTTCTTATGTCATTGTGGCATGGGCTGAGGGTAAAGTAGGGTCGAGTTATTTATTAATTTATTTTTAATGTCTTTGGTTAATTATTAGAGGATTCGGGCGGTGGATGCACGTTGATCCGGAGTGTAATTAGGATCACAAAATGAAGGATTATGATCCGGTCTTTCGTATTACGATGTAGACTCTTTGCCGGAGTATGTTCCCCGATAGTTATAACCCGGGGCTTCAAGCCACGAGCCTGTCAACAATTTTATGGTATTCTGTGGGTATCTTCTGGCCAGATAGAATGATAGTGAAACCCAGTAAACGTAGCGATCTACACAATAAAAGCAATATCTAAAGTAATTCAGAAATCCAAGATGTTGTCTGCAATCTTGGTTAAAGTATGTGATGTTTGAAGAATATTAATTAGACCTTCCTTATTTTTTCCTATTCCAGCGGTACGCAGGCTTCTTATTTTTCTGCGCCAGGACATTCTGCCCTTGGTTCTTCGGACGTCTAACTGAACTGAGCTTAAGAGTACTAGTCCAGTAACAAGGCAAGTCAATTACCCCCTACTTCTCTAGGTATTCTTTCTTCTCTGGCAGGTCTAAGCCTTCCATACTGTAGGTACTGTTGCACAACACATGGCTTTACTACCGAAGGCAGCTTTCAGTGATTTTGTCTTGTATTGGAGTGACTTTGAAGAAGCTAGACGTTATTGAGACGTAAATTTAACCTAGAATCACGATTATTGGTCACGTTACTCGAGCGCAAGACACTGTGTAGACTGCCTCTTCGAGATTTGCGATCACTGATCATTATCAAAGAAAGTTAATAGGTTCAGAACCAGTTTATGTTCAATTGGATGAAAAAGCGCGGAAAGTTCTTTTACCAACGTAAGTAGGCAAGTAATCTGAGACGGACTTAAAGACGGATGAGCTGCAAAGTTTTAATCATATAATTCAGAGCCTGCGGTTATTTGCGTCAGAATTAGGGATGCGGATATTTTTATCCGAAACTATCCTGATATAAGTACGAAATAAAGAAAATCCGTAACCGAAATTGAAATAAAAGTTACAGCTTGGCTTCGGATATCAGGGACTGGTTGTCTTCTTACTTTTAAACCAACACATTGTCATCGGCGTCTCGCAAACGCGTGTACAAGATTTTTAAGCATATTAGATAGACACTTAGATAAACGTTTGATTGAATACTATAATCAAACCAAATTAACAGCATTGTGGTTTAAAAATAAGTGTAACAATGGGCGGTCTTATCGCTCAAAGCGATCTTTTACAGATAACCTTAGATAAAATGGAGAGGAATAACGCAGATTAACTGACGGGGATAATATATTGGGGTTTAAGTATCATCTAGACTTCATTGAACTTCCTATGTTTAAATTTAGATTATAATACAAGTCCGAATCTGGAAAATCTTATCAAAACACACATTCTGAACAGAAATAATCCGGAAAAAAACCCGTAAATACTTATTGACATCCGTAACCGAAATAAGTATTTTATTACATCCCCTTTCACCATATTATTAGAGCACATTACAGACTTTAGGACGCCCTAACGACCGTCAACTAACGACATTATGAATTACGACTCGAACTTCTAGAATATTAATCAAAGGAATTGAATATTAAAAACTTAAATTCTGCAACGTTTGAGCGAAGGAAATCACGGCGTCTTGTACCGGAAACTTAATACTTCCAGAGTTAATGAGGGAGTTTAAATCTGAACGCGAGGTGAGCGGTGTTCAGTTGCCTTTAGAGGCGCTTCGTGTTTCCTTTGTCATGTTTCGCTAATTAAGGCAAGCTGATATTGAGAAGGAGGTCTACATTTTGACTAGATTTTGCTTCTTTGACTGAGGTTGATGTCCTAAGTAATTCAGTTCGCCTGCTGCCATAGGCGTTCAGGTTATATTGTATTAAATCTTTTCACATTTTGTTTGGGTTATAACTTACTAGCTGCGCCCCGCGGCTTCACCCGCGTGAGAATGATGATGATAATGAAAAGTATCATATGTGTTATTCCAAGGTATAAAATCCGTTCAGCCTTTTGAGAGTGAAGTATGATGTTTATGTTTATTAAGAAAAGTATTCTATGTGTTTTTCCAGGGTATAAGCTATCTCCATTCCAAATTTCATTAAAATCCGTTCAGCCGTTCGAGAGTGTGAACTATGATGATGATGATGGTAATGATGAAAGTATCTTATGTGTTATTCCAGGGCATAAACTATCTCCAATTCAAATTTTATCAAAATCTGTTCAGCCACGTTTGAGAGTGAAGTATGATGATGATGATGATGATGAAAGTATCCTATATATTTATATATATATATATATATATATATATGTATGTATGTATGTATGTATATTATGTAGATCTATGTATATTCTAGGGTATAAGCTATATCTATTCCAAACTTTATCAAAATCCGTGAAGCTGTTTGTGAGTGAAGTATGATGATGGCGATGATGATGATGATGATAATGATGATGGTGATGATGAAAATTTTATATAAACCCGGATCCCCACATCAGCTTTCAAACCGAAAAAAACGCATCAAAATCGGTCCCTTCATTTGAAAGCTAAGATCCTAACCCCCCCCCTTTCGCACCCCCCTCACCCCCTTCTCAGCCCCCGCCCCCCTTTCTTAACCCCCACCCCCATATAACTAAGAACCATCTCCATCACATCAATTTTCAAACATAAAAAACCGAACATACCTTCGTTTGGAAACTACTATTTTAACCCCCCCTTCCGTCTCCCCCCCCCCTGCTTTAGCTAAGAACCATCTAGATCACATCAGCTTTCAACCCGAAAAAAAAACGCAACAAAATCGGCCCATTGTTTTGGGAGCTACGATGCCACAGACATACACACACAGTGACACAGTGACACAGTGACACAGTGATACGCACAGTGATACACACCCTAAACTTATAACACAACAGTCAGCGTATTTCAAAACCATTGGCAGCAGTGTTTCTTGACCCTAGACAACTGCATACTCACCTACTTGAAATACATTTTATTATTTCGATTCCATGGCGCCGTAATTTCCGTTATTTATTTTTTGTAACATGGGTTACATTATTACAATTTTCGTAAGGATTTTCAATTTTTTTGAAAAATAAATACTGCCCATGTTACTCACTGCTAATGTAGCTATCGACATATTATATTGGTTGACTGGAAGAGATCGCTTTTAGAGATAAGTCCGCCCGTTGTACTTTAGTTATAAGATTGTTTCTATTTGTTGTAAATTTTTGAAAACTGGTGTAAAATAAAGTATTATCTATCTTTTATGCATCTATCTATCTATAGGCACATAACAAATAATAGTACAAGTATATAGGCAAAAGGTTTATTTAAATTGGTTCAGTATTTTTTGAGTTTTTCCATTACAAACAAACAATCAAATCTTTCCTCTTTTAGTATTAGTTTTATAACTTAAAATAAAAAGCTTACAAATTTTGTCCCCAATATCTCAACAACACTTACATTGATTCAGTTCATGTACAATCTTGAAAATTATATTTTAATTACGTGCTGCGCCCCGTGGCTTTGCCCGCATTAGCACTTTCCCCGAATAAAAAGAATGCTATGTTGAACTTTATGGTATACAGGATCTACTTACACAATTTTATTGAATTTGGTTCAGCCGTTATCGCGTGAAAACGCCCCAACTAAACAGACAATGTTTCATTTTTATGTGGGTAATGGGGATCTACCAAATCTTTCCAAATGTTTCATGAAGATGAATGATAATTAAATTAATTAAATATCCAACATTATTTAACCTTGGGTGGGCGAATTGGGAGACAGTAATGTCCACCCAAAAGTATGTATGTTATAAGATGAATAAACAATAAACAATTTATTGACATAAATATGTGACACAGTTTTTTTTTAATCCAGTGGCTCCTGAACTAGTTAATACAGTTACTGTGTTTCAGTAGCCAGCCATCGATTTATCCAAGCTGTCAATTATTGATTTTCGTTGGTTATTTCTATTTCCTAGTCGAAAAGGAAAACTAGCACCTTCTTCAGCTTTACTAAACCGAGCGAGCGAATCGAGCTAAAGTCTTTGCTTTAAGTACAATAAATATGCTTTTGTCTGTCAGTTAGTTCCTCTACAGGTCGTATTAAAATACGACCCACTTGACCCACTGCCTCCAAAAACGGGCAAAAAAGGGGCTACTGAATATCCCCGCCTTATTAGATCTGCTGGCTTACTCTCCAACACAATTCCGATTCAATCACGATCCCAACAGTGCGATTCAGCTAGAAAACCAAACTCCACTGCAACGTGGGGGATGTGGGGCAAGGTTTGGGTAAGTAAGGAAAGGTGGGGGAAAGTGAAGGGAGTGTAGGGGGAAGTAGACAAATGGTGGGGGATGTCGGGAAAGGGTACGGGAAGTGGGGCAGGTGGTGCGAAGTGGGGGAAGACTGAAGGGAACGGTGGGGGCAGAGTGGGAGAAAGGGGGGAAAGTGAAAACGGGTAAGGGAAGTGTGGAAAGAGTGAGGGGAAGTAGAGGTAGAACGGAAATAAGGGAAGGGTAGGAAGAAAGGGGGAAGGGTGGGGGAAGTGGGAGAAAGGTTGAGAAGTTGGGGAAGAACGTATTTTTTTTAAACCAATTTGGCGGATCACACCGAAAGGTAACGATCACGATGCAGTGCAGGTTAGGTATTCTAGCTGAATCGCACTGTTGGGATCGTGATTGAATCGGAATGGTGTTCGAGAGTAAGGGTCCTGATTTTGATGTTTTTTTTTATTTAGATGGTTAAGTTGATCTCATAGAAAATTGTTGAAGATCTGATCCTAATAAGTAGGGATTGATGGTTATTAATGGTTATTAATGTTAGTATTACCATAAGGTTACTAGATGGCGCTACTGTACACCGCTAGATTGTTGCAAAAAAGTTTGTGCTCCTGAGGTCTCATGATCATCATCATCAGCCTATATTTGTTCACTGCTGGACGTAGGCCTCTCCTAATGCACGCCACTGAGCTTGGTCTTCAGCTCTCCTCATCCATTTTCTTCCAAACCCTTTCGCAGGTCGTCACTAGACCTGGCCACAGGGCGTCCTACACTACTTTTGTCTAAACGTGGTCTCTACTCGAGAACTCGTCTACCCCAACGGTTATCGGTCCTTCAGAGAAATTCCAAGCATAGCTTTCTCCGTAGCTCGCTGAGCGACCATACATTTGTGGATTAGTTTGACCGTGAGTCCACGTTTCGGCTCCGTAGGTCATGACTGGTATGACGCACTGATTGAAACCTGTTGTCTACTGTTCACAGAACTACTAGTAAATAAAATATTTTTATAATTGATAGATTCAGGCGTTACTTTGCGGAAATCCATATTTAAAATGAACAAAATAAAAATATGTAGCTTACTTCCGCCAAAACTGTAAGTCAGACAAATGATAAATGGTAAAATTAACACAAGTAAAACCCCACGCTAAACAAAACCCTACCCCAAATTGAACTAATGAAAAATATAAATGAAAGAAAAGCTAAGGCCTGGAGGCCAGAAAAAACACTTATATATAAATATGTATACACAATAAAAAAATAAGTATAAGTATAAGTGTTTCGATACTTGTATTTGGGTAGGGTTTGTTTAGCGTGGGGTTTTTTTTTTTTTTTTTTTTTTTTTTTTTATTTTGTATACATATTTATATATATTATTTGTATATAAGTGTTTTTTCTGGCCACCAGGCCTTAGCTTTTCTTTCATTTATATTTTTCATTAGTTCAATCTGGGGTAGGGTTTTGTTTAGCGTGGGGTTTTACTTGTGTTAATTTTACCTAAATGGTAAAATTAACACAAGTAAAACCCCACGCTCATTTGTCTGACTTACAGTTTTGGCGGAAGTAAGCTACATATTTTTATTTTGTTCATTTTAAAATATTTTTAGTTGAATATCAACGGTCAGTCATGTATCAGTAGTTTTAGTAGGAGCAACAGTCCGAACTAACATTCACAAGTTAATACACATTTCAAACGTAGATAAGTAGATAACTTACTGTCACATTGCACAAGTTGCACTACGAAGAGGTAATTATGTATACAATATACAATAGACTGCGCGTTGATTGCGGTTAAACGTACGCACTGTGCTGAAAACGTAATCGGTTAAACCCTCGTTCGCGATTAACCTCATATAATAAGCTGAAACATAGAGACATTTATGGTCGGATTGTTCTATATGTTTGTATTATTGAATTACTGCCGGCACCCCGCGGATTCATGATGGAAGATTGTGACGAGGTCCAAACCTCTTTCATAATAATACTCTTTTGATATCTTAATTCTTTCATAATCCATTTCTTTTCATTTTGATAGTTCATTATTCATTCTATATACAAATAACCTGTCATTCGGACATTGATTGCATTAGCAAAACCGTAATTTTCGAAAGAATATTATAAAATACATAAATAAGTTAATTACAACTGGAGACTTGTATATATAATAATTCCATCGTTAGTGTTCGTTTTGTTTGAAGCCACTGTTTATGGAAATCACCAAATGCTCCAATAGTTCCTGACCTTTTATGTTGTCCACTGAGGCTTAGTCCCGGGGCTAGTGGAACAAACCCACACCCTGGGACCGCCTCGTGACAAGATGATGATGAAAAGTAGCCTATATGCTAATCAAAGATATAAGCTATCAGCCGGTTGAGCATGAAGGACATGAGGGCCAAACACATACAACAAATACTTCTATAGATAAAAGATAGATGGCGCTAATCAGTTTTATGCATTTTATGTCTTATATGTATTGTCAGTTTTAATGTATGGAGTTCTGCATCGCGCATACGAAGTTTACCCGCTCGATAAGAGAGCATTCATTTTTATAACACTAAGCACTGATTGACCTGTTTACGACAGTGGCTACACTTGAAATGATACAGAACTACAGTACTATTATTTTTTCTGTGACAGAAGCTGACTTCTTGAAAGGAACATATTTAGTTATATACAGGATGGAATGTTTTAACCACACCCGGAGGGAAAGTACTCTAAATACTGGAGATAGCAAATTTTACGCAAACACGTGCAAATTGACATCTGAATATGTCTTCGTCATTTAAATAAATAAATTACGTCAAAAATAATTGTTAATAAGTTACTAACATAAGTAATCTGATGACCTTTGAGTAATAGTGCTTTATCTTGTCCCATTGAATTTATAAGTTAAAATTTCATGGTTTTCCTTTTATTTCATTTATTATATTTGTTAAAGAGATTTAATCCTTATGATTGACCCTATCGATTGATGCCATAAAAGTACAGTATGTAATTTTTTCGGATTTTAGCATGTTCAATTACCGAGTGTGGCAAGCGAGTTTTCATAAATCTTTGAATGGTTTCTTTTTAAAAATAAAGGAATGTTTCCTTTGAGTAAAATTTGCTATCTCCAGTATTTAGAGTATTTTCCTTCCGGGTGTGGTTAAAAAATTCCATCCTGTATTTAAGCGGGACTTAATCACGCTGACATTTTAATTTTAATTTACTTACCTCGACGTTTCGATCAAATTGAATTGATCATGGTCACGAGAAGATAACGCAATTAAGCATTTTTTCAGCGCAACCATGTCCCGTTTAATTAATTAACTGTGTTCGAATCGCAAAAGTTTAAGGAAAAATAAGGAGAATATTATTCTACAGTACTGTGTTGCAACATGTTTTTTTCCAAATGGTCATCTAAAAATATTGAAACAGCATGATAAAATCCGACGATGTTACACTTTATGAAGTATCACCGAATCTTTTTTTGAAATGGTCTTTTCAACCAAGAATGTTTAAAGAAGAAGGATTTCACACCGCCAGATCGAAAATGAAGCATCCAAGATAAGCAAGTCCGCTCATACGCACAAGCTTTACGCACACTTATACACCATGCTATGCCGATTGGCTGACACATCGCAGCAAGATCTTGACATTGTAAGTCGTGTTATTTCTGTCAAGTTCACACGAAATATCAAAAACAATGCAGTCTTCTGTCATGAACAACACAAATTATCCGCTCACGCACACATACGCTGCCGCCATTTCACTTGTTTATTTGTCCGTCTTTTATAAACTTTCTTGTGTTAAACCACTTGAATTTAATAGCATCATGACATGATGGTATTAATAGGCTCCGCACCAATGACTTTTCTAAGTTATGTGCGGTTTTCCATCGCTCCGTGCTTCGGAGGGCACGTTAAGCTTTCGGCCCCGGCTGTTATTGATTAGTAGCAGTCGTTAAGCCATGTCAGAGGCCCTCGGGCGGCTTGATAAACTCTAACATCAGAGGCCAGCACTACCTCATACGACAAACAAACATCGCCAGGTACGCCAAGTATGACAATATTTTTGTAAAACAATTTTAATGGCATGTACCTCATATGCGTTATACATAAAATGGTATAATTTGTTTTAAGCACTGTGAGGGAACAGACGAACATAATACGTTGCTAAAATTATATAAGTGTTTATTATTGACTAGGCAATCGTCTCACAGGATGAAAAGCAATGATGTGGTAAAAGTCGTAGCAAACTTGCCTAGTAGATACCTAATTCACTCTAGACTTGTGATGTGGTAGAAGTCGTAGCAAACTTGCCTAGTAGATAACTAATTCACTCTAGACTTGTGATGTGGTCGAAGTCGTAGAAAACTTGCCTAGTAGAAACCTAATTCACTCTAGACTTGTGATGTGGTCGAAGTCGTAGCAAACTTGCCTAGTAGATACCTAATTCACTCTAGACTTGTGATGTGGTCGAAGTCGTAGCAAACTTGCCTAGTAGATACCTAATTCACTCTAGACTTGTGATGTGTTCGAAGTCGTAGAAAACTTGCATATTAGAAACCTAATTCCCTCAATACTTGTGATGTGTTCGAAGTCGTAGCAAACTTGCCTAGTAGAGACCTAATTCACTCTAGACTTGTGATGTGGTCGAAGTCGTAGCAAACTTGCCTAGTAGATACCTAATTCACTCTAGAATTGTGATGTGGTCGAAGTCGTAGCAAATTTGCCTAGTAGATATCTAATTCACTCTAGACTTGAACCTATTATTTATTCTATGCTTGAACACACATCTACACTAATATTATAAAGAGGAAATATTTGATTGTGTGTGTTGTTTGTTGGTTTGTTTGTTTGTAATGGATAAACTAAAAAAAAGCAGAACAAATTTTAAAAATTCGTTCGCCTTTATATAGCTACATTATCAGTTAGTAACATGGGCAGTACCATAATTTTCAAAAAATTAGAGATTCCTGCGAAAATTGTAATAATGTAACCCAAGGTACCAAAAATAAAGAACGGAAATTACTTTGCCATGGAAACGAAATAATAACCAGTCTGTCAAGTAGGTGAGTATGCAGTTGTGTATGGTCAAGAAACACTGCTGCCAATGATTTTGAATTACGCCTACTGTTGTTCTTTTTAACCCCCGAACAAAGAGACGGGTATTATAAGTTTAGGGTGTGTCATTGTGTCTGTGTGTGTGTGTGTGTGTGTGTGCGCGCGCTCGTGTGTGTGTTTATGTGTGTCCATCTGTGGCATCGTAGCTCCGAAAAGTTCCAAGCGAATGGACCAATTTCGATGTGGTTTTTTATGTTTGGAAACTGATATAATCGATATGGTTCTTAGCTATATATATATATATATATATATATATATATATATATATATATATATATATATATATATATATATATATATATGTGTGTGTGGGGGAGGGGGGGAGTTGAAAAAAAGGGGGGTGAGAATCGGGTAAAGGGGGGTGAAGGGGGGTATCATCATCATCATCATCATCATCATCATACTTCACTCTCTAACGGATTTTGGTGAAATTTGAAATGGACATAATTTATATCCTGGAATAACATATAGTATACTTATCATCATCATCATCATCATCATCATACTTTACTCTCAAACGACTAAACAGATTTTAATGAAATTTAGAACGGAGATAGCTTATATCCTGGCATAACACATAGGATACTTTTCATCATCATCATCATCAAAATTCACTATCATCATCATACTTCACTCTCAAACGGCAAAAGAGATTTTGTTAAAATTTGGAATGGAGATAACTTATACCATGGAATAACACATATGATACTTTTCATCATCATCATCATCCCTCACGCGGGTGAAGCCGCGGGTTTACCGGAAACACTGACGAGGGCAGAGCAATCCACTTCTTTGCAATTCTTATAATAAATGAGGAAACGTCACGTTTCGTTCTTGTGCTTGGTATTTAAATCCTAATAGTTTGCTTAAAAGCTAAAAAAACAATACTGCCCTGCCAAAAAAGAACTTATGTCAATAAATTATATACTGTTGGCATGTGCTTATCAAGGTCTTTAATTTAATACCCATATTGTAAAATACGAAGAAATAACTTTTTTTCGCATTTGATGGAATGGAGCCATACTGCCGCCGTATTGAATTTTATTGAAAATATATATTCTATGTTACTCGGGGGGCTATAAGGATTCTAACGATACCCCATACGTCTAAATCTGTTCAGGCATTTAAAAGTTATGGTGGAATAAAAAACTCACGTACATACAAACATACATAAAAAACTGAAGATCCAAAATGAACAAATGATGACTGTCGTGGTGCTAGACAGCAGAAGAAAAACAAAAAAGAACTCAACATATGTAAGCATAAGCGACGAGCATATAACTTTTAATTTGTGATCAAAAAGGTTTTAGCTAAATATCACAAAAAACGGCCAAGGGCGAGTTGAACTCGTGCCCCGAGGGTTCCGTACCAACTTAATTGTATGTAAATAGTTTCTACTTTTACTACAAATTTACGGTTTTTGGATCTCTCTTTACTTGTGTTTTGCCCAATTTCATAATTCTAGGTCAACGGGAAATACCATATCGGTTTATATTCCCTCGCGAGTGTCAACATATGCGGCATAAACGGGCGTATCTTTTGATTGCGTTGAGTTAGACGTTTATTTTTTTACAGCTCCAAGGGATTGTAGACCTAAGTATTTGATATTAATTTCATTTTGATAGAAGGGTCTCGACATAAAGACATACAGACGGACAAAAGCACTTTATAGGTAATTTCGTCAATATTATTATTAAATGAGATTGTAATTATGATTTAAATATTGAATTTTAACATGCGAATAATAATACTAAACCGTGTGTATAATATTTGCATGCTGACAAAGCATAATATATGCTGTATTATTTACAATATTGGCATCTTATCCATACCAATATATAAAAGTGAAACGTTGTCTGTTTGTTTGGGGAGCTTTCAAGCGATAACGGCTGGACCGATTTTGATGAAATTTAGAATGGAGATATACCCTGGAATAAAACATAGAATACTTTTTATCTCGGAAAATTGTAAGTTTCCATGGGAAAACTTGAAAATGTTGATTACTCACTGTAAGTACCGGTTAACATCACATAATGGTCTGTGGTTGCCATGGAAACGAAATAACAAGTCTGTCAAAGAACATCAAGAGTGGTGCTATACTTACTTTTGCTTTGGTTTTAAATATCCTAAAAGAAAATAAGATGCTTTTTTCACGATAAACAGTAGCCCGCGCGTACAAAGTCGCGGGCGGGAAAACTAGTGTTTTATAAACCAACCATGTATTAGCGAATAAATGTTTTGATTTGATTTGATTTCATTTATAAGGGTTCCTTTTTTGTTTTGAGGTACGGAATCCTAAAAAGAACAATATTTTATACCCTATCATGCGCAATAAATGGTCTCGTGGCAGGCGTTATCAACCACCACTAATTACCAACTCGTACAAACTTCAGTTTAGTTCACTCCCGCGATGAGGGTTGGCCTTTGCTTTGTTTAGCTCAAGTTGTGTTTCTCGCAAACTTCGAACGCATGTTTATGAAGAAGAAACATATTTTTTTGCTATTGCTAAGGCAACCGTGCGTTTTGAAAAGTTTGTTCAAGCCGCCTGCCATTATTTACTTTGCCTTTGTATTTCAAATTCGAACTCTTGTTCACCGACTTAAAAAAGGTTCGGTTTCAGGTTTTCATAAATCTTAAATTGAAGAACGTGCGGTTCTTGTTACGATAATGTTCACAATCGTCACTGTGTTTTAAGAAAGAAAATATAATTTGTTTACTGTGTTGAGCTATGGAAGAGCTATGCTCGGAGTTTCTCTGAAGGACAACATTCGTAAAGTGATCCGATAGAGTACCGCAGGCGCGCAATGTCAACAGATAGAGTGATGAGTTGCGAAAAGCGGCTGGCAGCGACTGGATGAAAAGAGCCAAAGATCGGGCTCTGTGGCGTTCATTAGGAGAAGCCTACGTCAAGCAGTGGACGAATATGGGCTGATGATGATAATAATTTTACAATGACAACCACCGCAACTCCGTGGCGTAGAGTTGACTCCTTATGTAGTGGCATCATAGTTTAGGGGGAATCAGGATTATGTATTTATCCTGACGTGTTATATTATTATTGGAGTTGGCACAAAGTGTATTAAAATTAATTTCTATCTTCGACAGATCAAAGGGAACAATTTTAATCATTAATATCCAATGTAACTTTTTTCAAAGAGTCTCTATCCTTTCAAAGGAATGCAAATGAGAAATTAACTTGTTACAATTCGAATTTTTGTTTGCAGATGTGTTAAGCCATTGTAAGATAAATTCGCTTAAAACAAATACTTCTTATTAGAAAAACAAATAGCACAGCGTATTCCCTGTGCTATTATTACAATAACAATGATATGTAATTTAAATATTTGCACGACTGAAAAGTCGAATATAGAGAAACTTATAACCTTAATTCCAATCCAAAGCCTCTAAATTCTTGCAGTTTCATTTCATTTTATTATGAACTATAAGATTAAAGGACTGCTTTTTAAATTATAAATTAATAATCAAGCATTAGACAAAGATTATATGATGAAGATTGCTGACGATAAGTCCGCCCACTGCACTACTGCCCATACACTGTACTTTTCGTTTAGTTATAGTCAATATATTTATGTGTTTTTGGTGCACAAAAAAATATGTGTATATATTTCTTCACCGAACAAGTATTTTTATTAATAATATCTACATTACCTATGGAGAATTTAATCCCAGGGCCTCGTTGTAACAATAAAGAAATTCACATCTGCCGCTCCGTAATGCGACCTCCCCAAGTAGGCACACTGATATGAAAATTAAATTTTCATCTATGCAAAGAACGTGCCGGATCTAAAATGAAAATCTTCATATTAAGGTCAGGTAAACACGGCCTCTCATTTATTTCGGGGCCTCGAATATTGTTCCTTATTATTCGACGTCATAAATCATAACACCTACGAAGTATAGGTACGGTAGGGTGGTGCCCTCTTGAAATTAAAGGGTATCTGCACCTTTAATTATATCCGTAATGATATTAGGAATAACGTTGGTCGTTACGGCTTAATGCGCGGATTTCACGATTATAAATTTGAGCTGTAATAAAATGTGACTCAGGAAGATTTCTGCTTTTAATTTAACTGTTACAGAATTCATCTGGAAAGATAGCTAGTGAGTAAATAAATATAGTTACAATTTTATAGATCATAAAATTCTGCTATTATTTTATACTAGCTGATGCCCGCGGCTTCGCACGCGTGGTCATTCCTCTAGGTTAAAGTACTCTGTAACTTAAATAATAATAATATCTGGAATAGTACATTAACTCGTTTAATGTACTATTCCAAGACCTAAAATACCAATATTTACCAACATTTGATCTAAATTCCTTCAGCCGACTAAAAGGTTTTATCGATTGCTCGGCTTCTACTGATCGGTTTGAGATACGAAGTCTTTAAGTTTTTCAGTCAAACCCTAAGCTATCCAACAGTGAAAACCGCATTGAAATCGGTCCAGTTGTTTTTACGTGATGCGTGAACAAACATACAGACAAACTAACAAACAAACAGACAAACAGCCATACATGATTTAAAAAAAATATATTCTTGTTCTTTTTAAGTACCGTAAACCATTTTTTTAAATTATCTCCTTTGTACAGACTATTTCATTCCTATTGCTTTATTTTATGTATAGATTTTTAGAAGCTTAGAATATATGAAGTTCGCATTACTACAACATCTCTCAATAAAAATCACTTCAGAGCCAAACATGTCGTAAACGGTACATGTAAATCTTATGTGTAACATCTTCTAAAATACAATACAATAACTCTATATTGAACACATTGCAAAAAAAAACTGTTCAACGAGACTTAACTCCACGTAACACATTAAAAAACATAATGGTAAAAATATAAAATAAACGCCATAGAACCTCCAACGTAAAAAAGGAGGGGTTTTTAGTTTGAAGCCTTAAATTATTGTAGTGCACCAAGCTGCTAAACCACGAACCGCTTTAAATTTTTTCAGTGCTAAAAAGCTGGTCTTCTCTGGTTGGTTCTTAGTTCTTAGTTTGTCAACTTGATCTGTCCCACTGCTGGGCAAAGATCTCTCCTATTTCCTTCTTCACATCCCTGTATTCGGCTTCTTGAGGTCGATCAGCTTGAAAGGCAAATAGATCATCACGCCACCTCTTTCGCGGCCGGTCTCGGCGTCACCGACTTTAGGCTCCCATTGACATAAGATCATTACTCAATGGGTCCTTCGTTATGTTTGATGATTATCATTTCTGTTATTTTTTATTTTGCTTAAAAATACTTGTTCTTGGTCATTAGTTACCATTATTCTATCACATACCTTATGTGACTAAAACATCTTACGTATATGTAGAAAATTGAACTTTATAGGCACTTTTGGTCCTGGAATAACATGTATGTGCTAAAATGAAATGACCACGCGGGCAAAGCCGCGGGTACATCTAGTTTGAACCATAACTTGATTTCATAATTTCTATAATTTTTACGGGGCATATACAACTTTTCCACGATTCAAACGTGCGTTAGCATGAATTTTATGTTTCCGTGGTTATCCAATGTTTTTTTTTCCTTTGAGATGTTAGTATATAACTTGATTTAAAAGTACGCAATGAAAATTCGGTCACAAGACAATGTCTTAACTTTTTTAGATTAAATTAGTTTTATATAGTATCTACCAATAATTTAACAACAGCGCGTGGTTCACGGACGTTTGTAACGATTTTTTCGTATACAATTACGCCATAAAAGATGTATTTGGTACTTACTAGCTTTCTCGCCCGTGACTACGTCCGCGCGGACTACAGTTTATCGCGACAAAAAGCATCCCATGTTCTTCTAGAATATTAAAAACAAATGCAAAAGTAGGTAGGTATAGCACCAACGCTCTTGATGTTTTTTGACAGACTTGTAGTTTCGTTTTAACCGTTCCTTACAGAGAGTAAACAACATTTTCCAGTTTCCCCGTGGAAACATATCATTTTCCGGAATAAAAGGTACCCTATGTTTTATTTTAGGGTATAAGCTATCTCCATTCCAAATTTCATCAAAATCTGTCCAGCCGTTATCGAGTGAAAGCTCCCCAAACAAACAGACAACGTTTTTATATATTGGTATGGATGTACCATCGTCGGCATTCATGCCTGGAAACCTGAAATTGTTTTGAAATTGTCCAGGCATGAATGCTGCCGATAGTACATCATCATCATAATCATTATCAGCCCGCATCAGTCCACAGCTGGACATAGGCCTCTCCCAAAGCACGCCACTGAGCCGGATCTTCGGCTCTTCTTTTCCAACTGCCGCCAGCCATCTTGCATATGTCGTCGCTTCACCTAGCTGGAGGGCGTCCTACATTACGTTTGCCGAGTCGCGGTTACCACTCAAAAACACATCTACCCGAATGGTTATCGGTCCTTCAGCAAATATGACCAGCCCACTGCCACTTCAGCCAGCTAATCCTTTGGGCTATGTCGATAACTTTGGTTCTCTGCCGGATCACCTCGTTCCGGATTTGATCTCTCAAAGAAACTCCAAGCATAGCCCTTTCCATAGCATGCTAAGCGACTTTAAATTGGTGAACTAGTCTTACCGTGAGAGTCCACGTCTTAGCTCCGTAAGTCATAACAGGCAGGACGCACTGGTTGAAAACCTTCGTTTTCAGGCATTGGGGAATTGGTGATGAAACTCGACAAAGTTTACCAAACTTATGCTGCCCATAGTACATAGCCGACGATAGTACAATAACAAATAATCAATTTAAAAAATAGCACATCAATATTACATCAAGAAATGTTTTTTTAAAGTTCATCTTTGAGACAACATTAAAAGTGTTTATAAACCCTTACCCGACCTTTATTTGAAGTCTTCTATGTGAGCTCTAAATTCTTATTAAGTATATCAAAGTTCAACAATGTAGCTTCCCGTTATAGGACAGAATAGCATGGTATAGTGTTCGCCCAAGTTGCAAACTTTACTCTATCGCTTCCCGCAGCTTCCTCTTTGTTTAAAATAGGTCAGTGTTATACCAACGATACATATTTTTAAAGTTGCATTCGCATGTTGCCTTACGATATCGTACGAGTGACGAGCGTATTCTCGTAACGGACGTAGACGGAGAATTTTTGAGCTTAACAAGTGAACATTTAAGTTGGGTGACAAAATTTTAAAGGTCTTTAGGTTGAGATATCAACATACACAGAATGGATTTTTTAACTTCACCTGGACGGAAAATACTCTAAATACCGGAGATAGCAAATTTGACTCAAAGGAAACATTCCTTTATTTTAAAAAAGAAACCAATCTGCATTTAAAGATTTTTGAAAACTCACTTGCCACACTCGGTAATCGAACCGACTAAAATCCGAAAAATAAAATTCTGTACTTTTATGGTCATTATCAAATATTAAGGATCAAATCTCTCTAACAAGCATGGTAAATTACATACAAGAAAATCCATAAAAACTTAACTTATGAATTTAATGGTACAAGATGAAGCACTTTAACTCAAAGGTCCATCAGATTACTTAAAATAGTACCTTATTAACAATTATCTTTGATGTCATTTATGTATTAAACTGACGAAGAACTATTTAAATAATAATATTTTAATTTGGAAGTGTTTGTAATGCATAAAGACACTTTATTAGATAACTGAGTGAGGCACGAGTAATTTAAATAAGGAATGTTACATTTGAAAGTGGAATTCACATAGTGAAATACGAGTAGGACGCCTTTATCTTGTCTTATTGATTTTATATAAGTTTAGATTTCTTGGTTTTCCTTTCATTTTACCATGATTTTACCATGATTTTAATATAAATTTGATCGTTATGATTTACGCTATCGAGTGATGCCATAAAAGTACAGAATTCAACTTTATGGATTTTAGTCGGTTCGATTACCGAGTGTGGCCTACCTGAAAACTTAGGCTAATAACAAGTAGTTTATTAATTATCAGTTTCAACCGCCGCGACGCAAACGTTATAAGAAAAGGTACTTTTTTTTTGCATAACGCATTCGTAATCATAATCAATACATAGTATAAAACAAAGTCGCTCTCCGCGTCTGTCTCTCTGTCTCTCTGTTTTTCTGTCTGTTACCAGGCATGCTAACTCCTCCTAAACCACGCAATAGATTTTCATGTGGTTTTCACCATAAGTTAAATAAAGTTTCACGGATATTTTTTATATATATAATGCAGAGCCTCAAGACGAAAGTTTATAATCAGTGTGTGTTGCCAGTGATGACATACGGCACTGAGACGTGGTCGCTAACTATTGGTCTCATACAAAAGCTCAGAGTTGCGCAGCGTGCAATGGAGAGAGCTATGTTCGGTAGTGTTCACTACGTGATATAATCAAAATGAGGAAATCCGTAGAAGAACGAAGGCTACCGACATAGCTCTCAGAGTTTGTAAGTTGAAGTGGCAATGGGCAAGCCATATAGTTCGTAGAACCGACAACCACTGGGGAATAAAAGTTCTCAAATGGCGACCACGAACAAGCAAGCGAAGTGTGGGGAGACCCCCCACACGATGGACCGACGGCATTGTAGCCATCGCAGGAAGTCGGTGGATGCAGGTGGCACAAGATCGCTCGTCATAGCGCTCTTTGGGGGAGGCCTATGTTCAGCAGTGGACTTCTAAAGGCTGACATGATGATGATGATATAATACAAGCATACGAGACATGAACGTAGGGAGGGGGAAGCGACGAGCGAAGCATGCTGCCGTCTTCCCAAGCGGAATGAAGCTCGAATGTGCGAGAACTTCACATTTTACTCTGTTTTTTTTTCTAAATTACACACGTGCGAATCCGGGGCTGGTCGATAGTAAGCAAATAATTCATAAAACGATTCGTAATTGTACAATATCGGTTTAAAACGCATAAATGCCCTCTTATAATAGAAGGCCGTTATATCATATTTCAATGTTTTCACCGCAAATGTTTGGGTATAAAACCTTTTCGCCCTATATTGGATATTAATTTAATTTTATCATTTTGTGTTCGAGTTGTTTACGACGGTATTGTGTGTTTAGGTAAGATAACGGTCTCATTTCTCTGTTATGTTTAATGAAAATGTTTCTAAAACTAGGTTTAAATAGGCCTTTGAATACATTTTAAACCAAGCTTCAAAGTATCTATCTAAACTCAGTCTCCTACGAAATTATATTATTAATTATTTTTTAATATTCTTCTTTGTACAAACTTTTTCGTACTTATTGCTTTATTATAAGTATAGATTACCATCGCTCCAGGCTTCGGAGGGCACGTTAAGCTGTCGGTCCCGGCTGTTATTGATTAATAACAGTCACCTGGCAAACGCTTACACCAGAGGCCAGCACTGCCAACAAACAAACAATAAGTATAGATATAGATAGATATTTAAAACTGGCTTTGCCTGCGTTTTTAATTTTTATGATGGTAATTTTTCTAGGATATGAGAATCCAATGTGTTTTTCCAGAACCAAATGTATAATCAAACTTCGTTCTGACGCCAATTAGTTTGTTATTGATTGCTCGGCTTATAATCATCAGATTGAGTTACCATGTACACCAGTTTTCAAGTCAAATAAGAAGCTACCCAACATGTTAAAAACAGCATCGCAATTCATTTATTGTTTGGGTTCGATAATGCGTGAACAGACAAACAATCAGACAGATAGGGAGACAAACAGAGAGATACCTTTTTTATATAAATTCTTATTCAGAAGCTTATTACCTTAGGTATTTTAAATCAACTAGACCATATTTTCTTTAAATTATCCTATTTGTACAGACTTCATTATTTACTAGCTGTGCTTGCGGCTTTGCCCGCGTATTCATTTCTCTAGGTTAATGTTATATGTTATTTCAGGACCAAAAGTACATTACATGTACAAAATATCAAATTTCGTTCCGCCTTCAAATATATTTTTATTGATTGTTCGACTTCTACTCATTGGATTGTGATATCCAAGTACACCAGTTTCTAAATAATACCCTAAGCTATATAAAAGTGAAAACCGTATCGCAAACGGTCCAGTAGTTTTCACGTGATGCGTGAACAAACAAACAGACACACCATTTTTTTAAATGTTATTTTCTTGTTCAGTAGCTTATTTAACATCTCTTAGACTTTTTTTTACTTACTATGTCAGTATAATTATAGATAAATATAAATATTTACGTACGTACATACAAAGCAAGTAAGCTATTAGTTGCTTACAATAAATATTATAAAATTAGTTCTTCTTTGTTTACATAAGAGAGCCAAAGTCGAGACAGTGACGCATTATTCTCGATTAGATTATTTTCAGCTTGACATTTTCCTCACAAAATTATACAAAAAGCTTTAGTATTTTCTCAATTAAAATGTCGTTGCTCCTGAAATAAATTTTAACTAGAGATGCTAAAAAATAGAAAGCACAGCAAAATAGCACATAATAAATAATAGTAACTTGGCAATAGGGCTCCGTTTAAAGCATAGACAACGCACAATACTCCGTACTCTAGACAGGCTTTTGACCAACGTCGCAATGAGAGCATTTGATTATCGCCATTTTGGCGCTGATAGCAGTAGTTTGGCAGTAGTGAGCGTCCACGGAACTAACGTACTTGTACTATCATTTATTCTGTGACAAACGTCAGGTGTTGAAATAATGTCAACTTTAGTTCCATGGACCTTCGGTGGAGGCGCATTGAATCGGCACAAATGAAAGTACGGCAGAGCCAACCCATTGATATAGAGATCAGTGGTTTGAACCCTAATAAGTGTAGGTATTGGTACAGAATAAACAATGGCACTACGTAGTATTAGCACGGTAATGATAGATATTATTACCGTGGTATTAGGCTTTCGATATTGAACGGACTTATTGCTAACATCAATGTTAACGTCAATATTTTCGAATAATTTCGGTATTGCTAATTTAGAAATATACATTGAGGTCGACAAACATATCAATATTGTATCGCTCACTGCAACCCTACTTATTTGAGAGATTTTAACTTATTCGATTTGTTTTAATTGTTCAAATGAAGACTGTAAAGCGTAAGTTAACGATTGCGGAGGTCGAGTTTCAGGAGTAAAAGGGAATTTGCTCAAAATTAATATAGTGAACAAGACAATTTTTCCCACGGACTTGTTCATTTGCGATTTTGGGTCCAGGTATTTCATTTGTTCTTAAATTTATATGGGGCTCCTGTTTGATGTTTTGTTTAAAGATACATAATCATCATCATCATGTCAGCCTTTAGAAGTCCACTGCTGAACATAGGCCTCTCACAAAGAGCGCCATGACGAGCGATCTTGTGCCACCTCCATGCATCGACTTCCTGCGATAGCCACAATGTCGTCGGTCCATCGTGTGGGTGGTCTCTCTACACTTCGCATGCTTGTTCGTGGTTGCCATTCGGGAACCTTTATTCCTCAGTGGTTGTCGGTTTTGCGAACTATATGGCCTGCCTATTGCCACTTCAACTTGCAAACTATGACAGCTATGTTTCTGATTCTATCACGTAGTGAAACACCGAGCATCTTTCCATTGCTCGCTGCACAACTCTGAGCTTGTGTATGAGACCAATAGCTAGCCACCACGGCTCAGTGCCGTATGTCATCGCTGGCAACACGCACTGATTATTAACTTTTGTCTTGAGGCTCTGTGGTATCTGCAACGAGAAGATATGGCGCAATTTCCCAAACGCTGCCCATCCGAGTTGAATACGTCGGTTGACCTCTTTGTTAAAGTTGGATCTTCCCACTTGGATCGTCTGACCCAAGTAGACATAATGATCAACAGCTTCGATAATATCGTTCCCAACATAAACAGGCATGGGTGCGACATTGGCATTTGACATGATATTCGTCTTACCCATGTTCATTTTAAGACCTACTTGTTGGGAAACAATATTGAAGTCACTGAGCATTATGCTTAAGTCTTCCAGGGTTTCTGCCATGATGACTATATCATCGGCAAATCGAAGGTGAGTGATACATTTGCCATTGATGTTAATACCATATCCATTCCAGTTCAGAAACTTGAATATATCTTCCAGTGCAGAGGTGAACAGTTTCGGAGAAAGGAACGTCTCACACTTTTTTGCAAATCGATAGAATTCGTGCTTCAATATTGGAGACGGACAATCATGGTGGCCTTGCTGTGAAAACACTTCAACACTTCGATGAACCGGTAGTCAATATGGTACCGCTGTAATGACTGTAGCACTGCCCAGGTCTTGATTGAATCAAAGGCTTTCTCGTAGTCCACAAACGCTAGATATAGTTGCCAATTATACGTCTTCTGTATAATCTGCCGGAGCGTATGGATGTGGTCTACGGTGCTCAAGTCTTTCTGGAATCTAGCTTGTTCGGGAGGCTGAAAGTAGTCAAACCTACGAGCAAGACGGTTTGTAACTACTCTCGAAAACAGCTTACAGACGTGACTCAGCAGTGAAATGGGCCTATAATTCTTCAATAACACCCTCTTGAAGAATTATAGGCCCTTTCAGTTCAATTATAGGTATATATCACCATTCTTAAAGAATAACACCACTACGCTCCTGCAACACGCCTCTGGCATAGTACCCTCGAGGATGACCGAGTTAAACAGCCACTGAAGGACTTTAAGTACTGGTGTAGTACCACCCGCTTTCAGTAGCTCTGTAGTTATTCCGTCCTCCCCTGGTGCCTTGTTGCTCTTAAGCTGTTTTAGAGCCATTCTGATCTCGTATAGGCTGATATCCGGGATATCTTCGGTATAATGTTGGGTCAAACAGGCTCTTGCATCACTAGTCACGCTAGGAGGACTACGCGATGAGGTGTATAATTGTCCACAGAACATCTCGAGCTCACTCAAAATATCTGGCTTCGACGAAACGATGCTGCCACTGTCAGTTTTCAGCTTCGTCAACGGGCTTTGCTAAATAGACAGATCTCTTGCGAACACTTTGGAGCCCTTGTTCCGCTCTATTGAATTCTTAATACAAGTAGTATTATAGGAACGCAAATTGTGTCGCATCGACTTGGAGATTTGTTTATTAAGCAAGCTGTAACTCGACATATCCACTGAAGACTGCAGCCTCATTTCACTTCGTTCTGCCATAGGTTTGAGTGTATGCTTAGAGAGTTTCTGTGTTCTATTTTTTGGTGGGTCTTAAGGAACTCCGAACCGACTGCGTGAGCAATTTCCACCAGTCCGTTGTTTACGAGTAGGTTGTCAAAATAAAATCTATCTCGTGCCGCATAAGACCGCTGGGGTGCAGCCACCTCCAGTTCCTGGAGGGGCGCTTCTTGAAAAAGTAGTTCATCATGAAGAGTCCCTCCTCCTCCGTGAAGTCGGCCAAGCACTGACCCCTTTGGTTCCACTGTCCAAATCCAAACTGCCCCACTCTCAGTTCATCGCCATTCCTCATGCCCAGCCGTGCGTTGATGTCCCACCATCACAACTGTGAATTGTGTTTTCGGGGCATGCATGCCATTAAAAATGTCGTCATACATAGCCTCCACTTCATCGTCCGGGCGTTTCGAGTGTGGAGCGTACACCTGTATGACCTGCAACGAATACTGTTCGGTAATTCTGAGTATAAGATATGCCACCCTGCTCGAAACGCTTTCGATCTTCACAACGTTGTTGACGAGAGACTTGTGGATGAGAAACCCGATACCGTATTGGGACTGCTGGTCACCCTCCCGGTTATAAAGTAAGTTGCCGGAATTCAGAGTCATCGTATCCTCCCCCTTTTTTCGGACTTTCGATAACCCTATAATATCCCAGCGCAACTTACTTACTACTTCTTCCAGCTCTATCAACTTCTCATCGGTTCTCAAGGTGCGTGCGCTGTATGTTACCAGGTTCAGATATCGTGGGGGTTGGTAGCTGGGTCTCTACCGGGGATTCTTACCGAACCCCCTGCTCCACCGTTACCATGGCTGCTACCGGTGCCAGGAATAACGGAGCCACCGGGGACTGGTGGCCGTCTTTGCGGTGTGACTATCATAATGGGGAGGGGGGAAAGGTGCCATAGGCACCACGCTGGACAGGCAGATTGGTGATTGCAGTGTAACAAATATGTATTTCTCAAAGGCAACAATTTCTATTACGATCCAACTGATGGGACACAAGTTTTCGCAGAGAGAAAGAGAGTTTGTGGTCAACCACGCTAGCACATCGGCCCAAGAGAATGTAGTACGTATTTCAAGCCACTTTATTTGGCGTAGGACAAATTTTAATTTCAATGTTGGGATATCGGTGTTCAACAAAAAAAATACTAAAAAAAATTAAACAGACTTCACATTTTAAAAGTGTTTTTTAAAAAAAGTCTTGATTATTGAACCGGAACAATATCACTTTTTCAATATTAAAATTTGAATACCAATACATATATACAACATAAGATAAGAAAGAGTTTTTGAAGTCAAAAGGATGCTTTTAAAAGCCATCACCTTCTGTGATGACTTGTAAAAGCTTGCTTTCCACTTAAGACCTGAGAACTCATGCAGGCCAATCAAATAAGTCTAAACTCGAAAGGTTTTTACCATTTGATTGATGGGTAATGGGTTTAAGTGACTACCTTCCGGCTACATCATCAGACCCTGGATACCATATGAGACCAGGAAACTCATCAAGACAAACAAAATCAGCCTTAAGTTAAAGGGATTCCATCATTTGATTGTTGAGTTCCTGTCACTACCTTCCTACTCATTTGATTGTTGAGTTCCTGTGATTACCTTCCTCCTCCTCGAGTCGATAAAAAATGGTGCGCATTAAGGTTTGGCGGTTACGTCGACAAGAAAACGCCCCGTGTGCTCATATATTTTTTTATAAGTTTGCATCTATACTATAACTTGAATTCAACATTGTAGCAGCTCTACACAGTCATGACACCCACTTATGTTTTTGAATTTTGAGGATGTTGGTCATAAAGGGTATCAAACATAAAATTAAAATCTTCAAAGTGTACTTTGTTTGTTTGTCGTATGAGGTAGTGCTGGCCTCTGATGTCAGAGTTTGTCAAGCCGCCCGAGGGCCTCTGACATGGCTAAATGACTGCTATTAATCCATAACAGCCGGGATAGCTTAACGTGCTACTAAATTCATAGTGTACTAAGAACCCGATTAGCAGTCAAAAGAAAGAAATAAAGAAAGAATAAACATTTATTTACACACAACATTAAAAACATAGGTAAAGACATAAATAATATCCGCTTGTGAGTGTGTTGAAAGGGGCTTATAATCAGTACACATTCCCAGTGTATACTGTGTGTGCTGTGGTTTTCAAATAAACCCCAATAAGTCACAGTTGCGATCCAACTTTTAATGTCTTGAAATGATTTGAATATTACAAATGTTTTCAAATTGTAAGCTTAATCATTGTTGTTATTTTCTCTAGAAAAACAAAGTACCAATTTAAAATTAGGCTATAAAATCTGTCGCTGTCTTCTCAACCAAAACAACGGCTGAAGTGATTGATGGTAGTTATTAGCAGCGGAGATGGGAAGGACGTCCCTGAAATATAGGTACACTTTAACTTTTGCTAATTATTCACGTTTGTTCTGTTGACCAAAATAGTCTTGGAACTTTCCCAATTTTCAGGTTTACTTAGTATTTGGGTTCTTGTTATTTGATGTTATCACAATGATTTTGTAGTAAGATGCTTCTGGATAAGAGTTGAAAATAATACTTCAAATTATTTTACTAAATTATTACTATAACAATTTGCATGAATTCATTTAAGGCATTTTGCTACTGCAGCATTTTGCTTTGTAGATGCCATGCTCATGAGAAAACTTAAGTATTTTCTGAGAATACAGACTAGTCTGCTTATTCGCATGTAATCAATGTTGATGTGTTGGGAGCACTCATTTGTTTAAGTTAAATTTAATCGTTATATAATGCCTATTTAAGGATCCGTACCTCAAAAGGAAAAAGGGACTCTTATAGGATCACTTGGTTCTCCGTCCGTCTGTCTGTCTGTCAGTCTGTATGTCTATATACCTATGTGTCTGTCAAGACTCTTTTTTCTCGGGGATGCGTCAAAGTATCTAGTTGAAATTAATATCAAATACTCAGGTCTGCAATCCCTTGGAGCTGTGAAAAAAAATAACTTCTCAGTCAACGTAATCAAAAGATGCGGCCGTTTATGCCGTACATGTAGACACTCGCAAGGGAATCAATACGTATAAGGTACCTTCTTCCCGTTGACCTAGAATCATGAAATTTGACAAGAAGTAATAATGTCATATAGCACAAGTAAAGGGAAAAATCCGAAAACTGTAAATTTGTAGTTACATATTTTTTATTTGCCAGATTTCCAACGGCAAAGTTAAGTTTGTATGGAACCCTCGGTGCGCGAGTCCGAGTCGCACTTGGCCGTTGTTTTGAAAACATCTTGTATTGGTATGCCTAGGAAATTATACTACACTAGCTGCACCTCGCGGCTTCAACCGCGGGAGGCATGATGATGTTTAAAAGTATCATATGTGTTATTCGATGGTATAAGCTATATCCATTCCAAATTTTATAAAAATCTGTTCAGCTGCTTATGCGTGAAGTTTGATGATGATAATGATGATGATAAGTATCCTATGTGGTATTCCAGGATATAAACTATCTCCATTCCAAATTTCACCAAAATCTGTTCATCCGTTTGAGAGTGAGTGATGATTAAAGTATCCTTTGTGTTATTCCAGGGTATAAGCTATCTCCGTTCCAAATTTTATCAAAATCCGTTCAGTACTAGGTACAGAAATCATCAAGGTAATAGAAAAATAAGACTGCCCTGAAAAAACAAAAAAGCCTGTGTCACTGGGGATAATGTAAGGATTCTAAAGATACCCAATACATCCAAATCAGGCATTAAAAAGTTATGGTGGAACAAAAAACTCACATTCCTCTGCCATTGTCATTGTCTGTCGTGTAATAAGATGAAAAAATATATTTTTGTGCACGTTACATTTTAGTAAATACACGTGCTAGGTTTTTACGTTGGTACAACGTTAACTAAGGTCATCTTTCTTCCACTTCTTCCACCAACCGAACTAACACGCTGCGTTACAAAGTTCAGCTAAAACAGCTATCAGCTTTACTCCAGTATATAAGTTATTCCATGCTCCAGGTTTACCTCGCTCGGTGTATTTCCTGTGAGGAATATTTTATCATTATGTATACCTATTTTCGCGGGGTTGATCCAAACTAATTTTTGAATGTGTGCCAAGTCCGGCCACAATTTCCGCTGACCTTAAACAGACCGTCCCAATTTTGGATGCAAGCTGTAGCGTTCCGTAACTATCAGAAGTGGAATGAATGCGCGCACTCGTGTTATTATATCGACGGTTTCTATCTAATACAGAAAATAGTTTTATTCATTTTTACGAAAAGTTTATATTTAACTTCAGTTGTATCGATCTATGTATGTATTTTGTCTGTCCTGGAATTTTGCAATTCAAATTTCGAGCACTTCCTGATTAGCTGTCTAGCTGAAACTTTCAGGGTAGCTCAGAAAACGATGACAATGCAATAATAAAAAAAAATATAAAAAAAAAGAAATATTCCTTAAAAATATAACTAAAAATTGTTAACTCTGTGACAATAAGTTCTGGAGGTCTAATTTTTGTGTAATTTGTTTAGCCTTTTTATTCAGATCCATGATGTAATATTTTGTTTTTGTCAAATGAAGAGGGGAGCAGGAACCCACAGAGCAAAATCAGCAAAATTGATATTTCTGTGATCTTTAATTCGGTATAAGTCGCCATTTGGATAGAGTAACGTATTGATTTATATGTTATTGTAAAGATCTCATTGAGTAATTTTGATTAAATATAAAAAAGTTTCAAAAATGCACATAACAAAAAACAAATTTTTAAAAAGGGGTGAAATAAGTATATAAATCGCTGTGGTTCACCCGGAAAGTCCGTATTTAAATAACGATTAGGCGCATTGTTGGAAAGAAGAACTTCTGAAGCTCAAACGATCCCCTACACTCCAGGACAGAGTGAACGAGAGGGTTCCTGGACCGGATCAAATTGTACTTGGCGTAGACGTTTCACGATAAACAAAAGGCCGTGCGCCCCGACAAAGCCACACTCAGATTTTCTCTTTAAAAAGACTTTACCCTATTTAAATTATACGAGTAAAATGTTTGATAGTTTTCGAAATAAAAACTTGTAAACTGATGCGAGTGACAGGTTTTAGACTGAACCACTGTATCATATGTATCAGTTTACTTCGTCGTGATTTGTAAATCAATGCCATGTATGGCGCGCGAGGCGGACGATGCATCCGCATGCGTGGCGTGACGAAGCAACGCGAATACTCACAAAATACGCAGCATTCATACTATTGACGCTCATGATTTTGTTATTTAATGTTTTTAAAAGCTTTTATTTAACTACACTTGTATGTTTGTTTAAATGTATCCATCTATATATCCCTGATCATATTTTGTAATCTATTAAATCAATCTAAAATCATTGTGTCAATTATTTGAATTTCACACAAAACAAAGTTTAATTTTCTGTAGCAAAATCCACAGTTCTTATCTAATTAAAAAAAAGGTTGAATCTTTATCTGACAAAAATAAAACATCAAGACATTATATGACAAAGATAATTTGTAGTCAGTTATGTGAAATAAGATCTGAGATTACACCCAGCATAAACTTAACGAGCATGAGAAGTGAAAAATATGTTAAATACAAATTAACTTGCAACAATATACTGCATGGGTACTAGGTTGGAGACTGCGATCTTCTATTTCGTGAGTTTAGAGCCGTTTTATTTATATTTTTATTAATATGAATTTCACTTGCGTTAAATTTCAAAATCAAATATTTCAGTACGTACATATATAGTTATTTACGCTTTTTCTAACGGAATGATTCTTCTGAACGTCGTACTTTTATTAATATTCTGTGATATATTGTCCGTTTATTATTCTGCTAATTTGTATTACACTTGGCTCAGACATTTATAGTGCGTCTTACTCGTAGTAGAAATGTTAGTAACAAAATTTGATTTTTTGAGTAGTTGCAACAACATTTCTAATACATGATGAAGGCAGCGTAAAATAAAATTCTTATAGTTTTCAAAATGACATAATATTACAACCAAATTTACAAACCACAAAACAAATCATCCAAAAATCGCTCGATAACGAAATGTGATATTTTGAGCCACACGTGCAATATTGAACTATTTCCTGCGGTCGCGAACAAAAGTGGATCTAAAATAAAAGTTAATATAGACGTAAAATTGAAAAATGTCAATAATTGGGAAATTGATGACGACAATTCCGCCGTACGTACTGGGACGTAATTTTGGAACGCTAGTGTGGTCCCGGTTGTCCCAGGTCGTAACTTCGTATTCCGGACCCACGCCGCGTGGGCAGGTCGCGGTGGTCACTGCGACTGAGGTTAACAAACGCAGGTGGGTGTTTGTTAACCTCAGCATTGATCATGAATACCAATAGCTATTTTTTTATTTTTTTTAGCGATAATTAATTGTTGAAATAAATAAATATTGACCATGAAACATTACATTCATTTTATGTTTTGAAAAACTATAATCAGATTGTTAGACTGATAAACCCACAAAAAGTCTGCCAAAATGGAATTTGATCCGTGGTGATCACTCGGTGACTGCTTTGGTCCACTTTATCCGTCGTGTAACGGGTCCCGCCCATATCCACTTAATTATTTATGATCTTAGCATTAACGCCTGCTTAGCGAGAACATATCTAATTTACCAATTCAGCTACCGTGACTCAATCCAAAATCAAATCGTAATCCAATTTTTTCCTTCGGTCTCTAAATCCGTCTTTACGGGGATGGCAACGCCATCTGTTGGTAGTTTTGTGAGCTCACCAACAGAAAACCGCTAATATTAACTTCATGTCGTAAACGCCTCCCAAATCTATTGGTTTTGATGATTTTTAGCATTAACGCCAGCTTAGCGAGGAAAATCTAAAGGAAAAATGTTGATCACGGACGGGACTCGAACCCCCACCACCCGTGCCTCTGCGCCTTTTCCTTTAGAAATTTATTACTTACATACTAGCTTTCCCGCCAGTGACTTCGTCCGCGCGGCCTAGAGTGTATCGCGGAAAAAAGCATTTATGTTCTTCTAGAATATTAAAAACCTATGCAAAAGTAGGTATAGCACCAATGCTCTTGATGCTTTTTAACACATTGTTTTTCGTTTCCATGGCAACCGTTTCTTACAGTAATCAACATTTTCTAGTTTTCCCGTGGAAACTTATCATTTTCCAGGATAAATAGTATCATATTTTTTATTCCAGGGTATAAGCTATCTTCATTCCAAATTTGATCAAAATCCGTCCAGCCGTTATCGCGTTAAACTTCCCAAACAAACAAACATACAACGTTTCACTTTTATATATTGGTATGGACTAAGTGAAGTCCTAACCAAACATGTGTGGCACACACATTACAAAAATATAGCAGCTACATCACGATTATACCTAGCGGCACGTAAGTCTAGCAATGAACGAAACGTGGCGGGGATCTTGGCACAGTCAAAGTTTATATATTATGTTAAAATGTTAAATACTTTTTATCCCGAAAAATGACTGTGCCAAGATCCCCGTTTTATTCACCGCTAGACTTACGTGCCGCTAGTTACACTCAATTTAGGCTTGTACTATTATTTATTCTGTGATTTGGGGTGAACCAATGTTTGTTAGCGGACTGTACGGAGGTTATTATGTTTATCAGCATAATTATCAGCATAAAATTCCTTCGAAATAGATCAAACGCGTGAACCGATTTTATGATTCTTACATCATTTGATTTGTTTTAATCTTGCTAGTGCTAATAAAGACATGACAGTTATCAAAATTTAATATAGCCACTACCAGACGCCATATTGTGATAAAGAAAAAAAAAAAGTCACAATACACAGGCCTTCAAAACTTTGTAACACTTTAAACTGAAAAACACTTTTAATTTTAAAAGTGTTTTTATAAAATTCCTTGGCTCCTACTCATTGGATTGAGACATACCAGGTACACCAGTTCTTAAGTCAAAACCTAAGCTATCCAACAGTGTAAATCGGATCGCAATCTGTCCAGTAGTAGTTTAACGTGATGCGCAAACAGGTAGACATTAAAAATGTGGTACTAAGTTTTGAACGCCAGTGTATGTTAAATGGGGTATCATTAAATAGGTATTTTAAAATCATCTTTAGGTTTCTCTTATCATTTTTCATTTCGCAAGACCTTTTAGGATCCATAATGATTTAAAGTCGGTGAGCAAACACTCTTACTCAAATCTTTGCCTCCATTTAGTTTTGTTCGCAGTCGGGTTTTTTTAGCATTTACGGTGGTGTCTTGTTTATTTGTCATATCAGGTAGCGCTGGTCGCTATTGTCGGTTTGTAGTGCTGGTCGCTAGTGTCGGTTTGTAGCGCTGGTCGCTAGTGTCGGTTTGTAGCGCTGGTCGCTAGTGTCGGTTTGTAGCGCTGGTCGCTAGTGTCGGTTTGTAGCGCTGGTCGCTAGTGTCGGTTTGTAGCGCTGGTCGCTAGTGTCGGTTTGTAGCGCTGGTCGCTAGAGTCGGTTTTTCATGACGCGCGAAGGCCTCTGACTTGGTTTGACTAATAACAACCGTGACCTACAACTGAATGCGCTTTACGAAGCACTAAGCGATGGAAATCCGCAGTTAAATTATAGACAAGCACAAATTAAAAATGTATATAACCCCAGCTTTCAAACATAAAAAACCGCAGCTAGGAGTAAATTAGTCCATTCGTTTGGAAGCTACGATTCTTACCTTTTCTCACTTTCCCCCTACACCTCCTCATATAACTAAGAACCACCTCAACCACATCAGCTTTCAAACAGAAAAAAAACCGCATCAAAATCGGTCCATTCGTTTGGGAGGTACGATGCCACAAACATACACACACACACGCACACACCCACACAGTGATACACACCCTAAACTTATAACACCCATCTCTTCGTTCGGGGGTTAAAAAGTCGTTGTTGAGGAAAGTCAAGCCAAGGTCCGAATCCGGTATCGTTGGATTCCAAGGCGCACTGATATACCATTCGACCACCACCATACAGCTCCCGCTCTGCTACATTATAACTTCCTGTGCATACTTCACTAAATATCCAACTTGGTTCACAGTTACCAATTTGCCTAACAACGACAACATGCTCGCAACTTGTGTCAAGACATCTTTCCAACTTGGTAATTTTCGAAATACACTGTCAAAAGTTTACATCGGCAAGTTTGCTGTACTTCCCGGTGTATTAAATTTGCTGGTAACCAAAACTTTTGTGCCAGTTCTTTTACTTGTTGAAACTTTGTAGAATAGTTTTATTTTACTGATAAATACTTTTAGATGAATTCTCTACAAGTACCTAACAATCAAGAAGATCGTGTTGACATTACACAAATTTAGAGATTTGTCGGTTACTTTGGTTCTCTGTCGGATCAACTCATTATGAATCTTGTCCTTTAGATAAACTCCATAACATTACTTAAAGAAGTCGAAAAAACCCAGCTGTCTCTGTAGTATTTAGCCAGCGCTTAAATACTACGGAGTTCCATTAGTGATAGAATACATGAAAATTATAGATTACATTTTCCACACAATTTTCTAGAGCTCTTTGTAGAAAACTGAGTTAATTCTTATCAAATATAATGATAATTCATGTATTTTACATAATACCTTTCTGACAAGTACTCCGAGAGTTAAGATCTAAGCGAGCGCTCGTGCAGATACCAGTTTTTGTATAGTAGCTATAATGGTAACTTCAGATACCGCTCGTATTGAACACAATGATGATTTTATTATATTTATTTATTAGAATAAATCAATGAGCAGTTTTCCATTAGGCATTGTCAGTTTAGTTCTTTCATCGTCAAGAGATGGCGCTCGCGTAACATTTGGTATTTACTAAACTGAACGCAGTAATCGAAAGCAGGTAAAAACAGCGTTATACCGTAAGGGAATCAAACGAACTTTGTTTTTTTTTTATTATAACTTTGGCAGTTATGTCATATTCAGATTTTATTTACCTCTTTAAAGCAGTTAAATTAAATCTAAATAAAACGGTCCATTTTCTTTGTATCATTAGCTGTAATTTATAATATAGAATTTCAAGAAGGCAGAAAATACTACCAATAAATACTATAAGTAATGAATTTGTTACAAAATTGACGCACAACTTGCCATAAGCAAGGGAATGGAGAACTTCATACCCGCCAGTAATTCAAAATCTTTGGTCATACCCAAGGAAGTTCTCAAATTCAAATTCAAATTTATTTATTTCATGATAAGCACTTAATGATTCACAATAAAAAGTACATATAAGTTTAAGATTCACATTTTAGTGTATACAGAACCTACACTAAGCTGAGCTTGTGTTGCAGGTTTCTGTATTACCTTCGAGCATATTACAAAAACTATAGGTACTAAGTTCTATATAATAACTTCCTTGGTCATACCAAACTACAGTACCGTCACAGAATACCTAATAATACTACGGTACTGTCACCAAAACTATCACCAAGGCCATCTAGCGAGAGATAAATAATCCATAAAAATTACACTTGGAAAACCACTCATTGGAACTACTAGCCGTATGCGTTTGGTGGCATCCTTCACAATGCTATAGTAAAAAAGACGCCTGGTGCGGATGTAACGCGTTTTAACAGTCGACATAACGCTTTGTACAATTTACACTTCTAAATGTTATATGTGTGTATTTTAGTAATAGATAAATTCAAAAAATACTGAACTGGCTTTAAAAAAAACCTTCACCCTTAGAAAGCTACATTATCAGCGAGTAACAGGGCAAAATTTTACTTTTCAAAAAATTTGATATCTCCACGAAAAAAGCAATAATGTAACCCAAGATCATACATACACATACACATGTACATATAACAACATTTCATTTTTTTGGCGTGCGCTGCGAAAACTGTTGATGATAGGTTAATAAATACATAATGTAATAGTAGGATTTTCTCTTACAATAATAATGGGAATGTTCCATAGGAGCAGCAAAACTAGGTTATTTTGTGTTATGATAACTGTAGATTTTTCTCGGTAGGTTAACCATGCTGAAATATTTTTAATACAAATATTTAAAATCTTTTTCGAATTCATCTAACCCTTTCCGTAACTTTCCAATGTACTAAAATTTATAAATATTCATGACGGCGCGTCATTCGTCGTAGTGCGCTAACTGCTTTACGTCGCTGAAACATTATTAAGGGCCCACTGTATTACTATGCAAATGTGACCGATGTACACCATGCATGGAAGTACTCAGAATTTCATTCAGGGAGGAGGCAGGTGGGGCAAAACCACTGATCTCTATGGATTTGCAGGGCCGTACATTCGTTTGTGCTGATTCAAAGTACCCCACCGAGCGTCCATGAAGCTAAAATTGACATTGTTTTATCTCCTGACGTAAGTCTTGGAATAAATAATAGTACAAAATTCTTAGTTTCGTGGACAATCCCTACTTACAAACTACTGCTATCAGCGCCAAAATTGCGACCAAATGTTTCAAATGCTTTTGCGACGTTCGTCAAGAGCCTGTCTAGAGCACGGAGTACTATGCAGTTGTCTATGGGCAAAACTAAAACAACTTGACTAAAATCATCCAGATCATGTGCACTAGTTGATCCTTTACTATTTTTAGCCGGATGATTGAATAAATGGAGTAGATAAACTAACCTAACATATTTTTTACACATTGCCGAACATTAATAATTTTTCAACGACCTGTGTGAAACCATTGAAAATAGTACGATCTCTATACTTTCGCTTCTCTAACACAGACTTTTACTTCAAATTCAAATTCAATATCTTAAATTCAATTAATTCTTATTCAATTCCTTTGTCGTTGCTATATTTTATATATACTTTTTTATTTATTTATTTATTTATTTATCTATGTTTATTTAAATTACTTATATGTAATTATTATTATTATTATTATTATTGTATTTGTTATTTGTATATTTATAAATGTATTCATATTTAATTTCATTTTTTATACTCATATGTTTATTTTTTCCGCTCCCTCTGGGCTTTAGCTGAAAACCAGCGCTGCGTGCCTTCGGCAAACAGCCTAATGCTGAGTTAAGGCCCAATCATTACCACTTTAGCTGAAAACCAGCGCTGCGTGCCTTCGGCAAACAGCCTAATGCTGAGTTAAGGCCCAATCATTACCACTTTAGCTGAAAACCAGCGCTGCGTGCCTTCGGCAAACAGCCTAATGCTGAGTTAAGGCCCAATCATTACCACTTTAGCTGAAAACCAGCGCTGCGTGCCTTCGGCAAACAGCCTAATGCTGAGTTAAGGCCCAATCATTACCACTTTAGCTGAAAACCAGCGCTGCGTGCCTTCGGCAAACAGCCTAATGCTGAGTTAAGGCCCAATCATTACCACTTTAGCTGAAAACCAGCGCTGCGTGCCTTCGGCAAACAGCCTAATGCTGAGTTAAGGCCCAATCATTACCACTTTAGCTGAAAACCAGCGCTGCGTGCCTTCGGCAAACAGCCTAATGCTGAGTTAAGGCCCAATCATTACCACTTTAGCTGAAAACCAGCGCTGCGTGCCTTCGGCAAACAGCCTAATGCTGAGTTAAGGCCCATTCATCACCACTTTAGCTGAAAACCAGCGCTGCGTGCCTTCGGCAAACAGCCTAATGCTGAGTTAAGGCCCATTCATCACCACTTTAGCTGAAAACCAGCGCTGCGTGCCTTCGGCAAACAGCCTAATGCTGAGTTAAGGCCCATTCATCACCACTTTAGCTGAAAACCAGCGCTGCGTGCCTTCGGCAAACAGCCTAATGCTGAGTTAAGGCCCATTCATCACCACTTTAATTATCTACTTTTACCTTTTCTTTGTTTTCCTTTTCTATTGTTCCTACTTAATTTTTCTAAATATTTGTATCTTTTATTTTTGTGTGTGTTGAATAAATGTATTTTCTTTCTTTCTTTCTTCTTTCTTTCTTTCAAATGTGTTTATTTACCTTATGCCATAAAACTTATCATCGCATAAGTGACTTTTTATCGCATAAATTACTTATCATAGCATAAATGAAATACAAACTTAAGTAGAACATTGGTAAATTTGGTAGGTACGCAACGAAATCCATGTCGCTACAGCAAGCGGCCCTTGCCTTCTCATCCTGACTACGCTCATATCGTAGCTTGACTAGCTAGGCAACCATGTATGAAGATCATAGGTATAGGCTTAGATTGAACAATACATACTACGCATCTGAGGGTAATTGATTGGATTGGCTCGGACTCCTGTTTCGGTACTACGCATTTACTGATGTGGCAGTGAGATGACCTCCGGATTCAATGGAATGACTCCAAAACCTAGGAAGGATAATAGTTTGGTACTAAGCATAACAAAATATTTACCTGGAGGTACCTCAACATTAATTAAACCACGTCGGTACTAGGAACTTAGTGTCAATTAAAAATAATTCAGATGCACTTGTTTTATAAAAAGTTCCCATATAAATCTAATAGCGGAATGGATCACTTCGTAAAGGAAGTCAAAAAACATGAGGGTGAATACAAATAACAAACAAGTCTAGAAACTAAAACCTGACTACGGTCGGGTAAAAAATAGCTTGGGACACTTTTGCAATGACGACGAATCCATTAATACTCACTTATCAAAGTCGGACCCGGCTTTAGTATGAACACATAACCTTTCCTTTGCCTTGCCGTAGTCAGGTAAAAAGAACCGCTACTCTATAATATGTGCTATATATATGTGGAACATTCACATACCCACATACATAGATACATACATACATAGACTGTTAAACTCATTACCCTTCTCTTGCTTTGCTGTAGTTGGGTAAAAATAAGAAAGTAGGGGTACTCCCAAAAATATTATTTTTTGCAACCTTAAAGTTTATCCGGAGACAGATAATCTTATTTAAATCTAACAATATTGTACACATAATATGTCCGTCAAAGTCCTTGTCAAGACTTTGGGTAGGCCGACGCCCGGGCAATCGACCTGACTATCTGAACCAAATGGCTTTGTTTCGCAGCTAGATCCTTTCGTAATCTCTCCCAGTGGCAAGGTAAGAATAGTATGTTGTTGTAATATTAGGCATTTTGAATAATTTTGAATCAACTTCAAGATAAATTCAAGTAAATTCTCAATTTGATGTTTTTTCTGTTTGTTTATAATATATTATATACAATCATATCTCTAGGTTTGCTGTGAAATTATCTGTTCTAAATGCAAATTCTTCTTCTCATAGTTAGATAATGTTAAGATTTAAATTTTTACATATCTCCTACATGGAATTTTACAGTCTAAATCCTTAAGGATTGAAGCCATTTTGTCTAATCTCTAAAGGTTAAATTGATGTTATCCGTAACATCAATTCTATCACTATTAGCATAACTTGTGAATCAGACCGCTATCGGGGTATTCTCACCTTATAATAGGTTCAAGTGTAAACGGCCCTAAGGGAATGACATCAAACGTCGATTATCTAGATGTGACTTGAACCAATATTGGTATAGGTCGGCACCGCATACGATATCAGGCACATACACAACAGTATCAGAGGTTCTGCGAATGTTGAAGATAAACATAGTCTTCAATCTATCTATACTATAATAAAACTGTAACTGGGATAAATCTGTACATTAAATATTTTTTGAAAATTATAATTGAGATAAACTTCAAAATCGATATGGAGTGCAAAACGTTTTTTTTAAATGTATGTCTGTCTGTCTCTTTAAACACGCATCACGCTGAAACTACCAGACGGATTTTGATGCAACTTGGCACAATCACAGCTGAGGTTATGGATTAATATTTAGAATACTTTATATACCAAAAAAATAAAGGGTTCCCGCAGAATAAAATGGTTGAAAGTCGTTTAAAAGAACAAGTATCACGCTGAAACTACGGTACGGATTTTGATTGAACTGGGCATAGTCAAAGTTTATATTATCTGTTAAAATTTAGAATACGTTTAATCGAAAAAATAAAGGATTTTTAAGGGATAGGGGGTAAGTTTTGTTAAATTAAAGTAATATATCCGTTTATAGAACCGTATACAGTATAAAGTACTGAGTTTCGTTGATTCCTTCACGTATCTGAGTGGCAAAGCGGTAACATGCGTGGAAATTTAATCCGTGGATCGAAACCACAAGCTTTTTGTTTTTTTTTGCTGCCTAATAAAAAGCATTTAGGTACATAATTTATGTGTTATTTTTATAGTTTTTAACCCCCGAACAAAGAGACGGGTGTGTATCACTGGTTGTGTGTGAGTGTGTGTGTGTGTGTGTGTGTGTCTATCTGTGGCATCATAGCTCCCAAACGAATGGACCGATTTTGATGCGGTTTTTTCTAAAATTCTGTGCTCCCGCCGAGTATAACGTTTGGTCCCGTTTTTACTAGGCCTTATTAATTAATCTTATTTCTTTTGTTTCAATTCAACTGTTACATATGATTATTTAGAGATGGAAATAAAGTGTCAAACTCTGTTTCTAAACAATTTTATCCGGTTTTTATCCATTGCCTTCAGAAACAGTCAAAAACTATTAAAAAAAAACTAAACAAGTATTACAGTCCATTATTTACTAGACTGTAGTATTAATAATAATAATAATAAATATATTTGGGACAATTCCACACCAGTTACCTAGCCCCAAACTAGGATACCCTGTAATATGGGCACTAGATAACGGATAAACATACATCAATACGAATATCAACATCCATGACTCGGAAACAAACATTTCTGCTCATAACACAAATGATTGCCCCTAGCAGGATTCGAACCTGCGACCGTTTGATTTAAATATTGTTAATATAGTCCTACAACAAGTATGATTTTATGAGTATTGATTATAGCCGTAATTGAAAGCTAAATCTCTGTTATAATGTTATCACACCACCTTACAAGATAGCCTAATGGTTCTCAATTTGCACACTAGAGCTATTTGTGTGGTTTCTCTGTGGCTCATTTGCAACAATTTAGTTAGCTGCATTATGAACCATTGATTGGCTATTGATAAAAGACCGCCCAAGTGTGTGGCATTCACCCATAGACCGGCAAAGGTCTACAATGAAAACCGTATGCCAATCGGCGCATTAACTTTTACGTGATGCCCTAACAAAGTTGTTTTTATGTTGATATTCTGTCTCTCATTATAGAATTTGTTCAAGGTTTATGTTGATATATCTTTGCGTTGACTTGGTCAGCTATTACATGATAATTTTATTAGTACCTAGTACGTATAGTTTTGATATTTTCAGGTTTTTTTTAACACATGGTGGTTATAAATATTTGTACCTACATGTGCCAAATTTCAACCTCGTAGTGTTTGAATTAAATGTAATGACAGACGGTCATGATGAAATATAAACAATAAAATAATAACAAAAAAACATAATTTCACTACATAGACCAGACTAAAATCAATAAAATGAAATGAGGAGTGCCGGAACAAAAATTAATAACTGCTTCTGATTCAAAAAAAGGCAAATGTTTTGGCCTTCATTTTTTTATATCCTAACCACTACTGGTATTATATCGCAACAAAAAATTAATGTTGATGTAAAAATCTCCTTAATAACGACTGACAGAACAAGAGTGTTTTGACTGAGCGTTTTTTTTTTACCTGTTATTGGCCTTGATATTATAAAAAATGGCGATTGAAGGATCTGGCAACATTTACGTACGTCAAAAATTAAGAAAAAGGCAAACTGTCAATGTCAAGGTGTCAAACTCTATTCATAAACGTACTGGTTTGAAACGTAACTAGTTAACTACTTTAGATTTGTAAAAAAACTGGATCACTGCTAATAAAAAAGTATATACTTAACTTCTATATTTTATAATTCATTTAATTTTAAACCACTTATAATTATTTATTTTATTTTTAACAAAATTTTCTCATGCATATGTAAAACATTTCGTTGATTATGTAAACGTTATTCGTTTTTGTTATTTTCTGAAATTTTCGACATTTGGTATAATTTTGTTCCGTCACTCCTCAATTATAAGACCATGCCATAAAATCGAACAAACGCAGTAAGGAGTTTCGATACTCACTATATAGTTTCGGAAACCATGTTGCGAGAATTCAATTTGCAATTGTCTGGTTTTATTTTCAAAACATTCGAACTCTTACTCGTACTTTCTAAAAATACCCGAATGCGTACTTGATTAGTTTCCTGCAAACATTTAATTAAACCACCCCAAACTTGTTAGCTTCCGTTGAACAAGCAAATATTACGTTTTCCCGGAAAACGCAGAGTTTTGTAGTAACATTTTGTATTGACATCACGTTTCCAATAACCGAGGGTTGTATGTTATTCAGATCATAAATTCCATTCCTTGTGAGTAATAGAGCCGCCTCCATGTCAGGTATGTTGACGGCATACATTATATGTGACGCTGCCGTGATAATATACTGCCGGAATATGGAACATAGTAGGTAAATCTGCATTTGGACAAGCCTATTCTCACTTACACAAGGATTTTTGTGATGAAAAATCTGCAGTTTATACGCATAGGACATTCTGCTTCAAACGGAATAGAGAGGTTATGTTTAGGAGCTTTGACCTTGCTTGACCCTACTAATATTAGGCAGGTACCTACTAACTTAGATTCCTACTGAGAACCAATTATATCAACGTAGTCCTTAGGATTAGTAATTTGAAGAAGCAGTAGCAGTGGGCTGGTCATATATTTATGTCGAAGGACGAGACCTATTGGGGTAGACATGTCGTATCGTGAAACGCCCGGCATGGCTGGCAGTAGCCGGAAAAGAAGAGCCGTAGGTCGGGCTCAGTGGCGTGCTTTTGGAGAGGCCAATGTCCAGCAGTGGACTGTCATGTGCTCTTGATGATGATCTAAGGAAAGAGAAGATTAGTATTAGATGTTCTTTTACAACAGATTTGCTATTGATAATATTATTATCTATCCTAATGTTATTTATCTAAGATCGGTCGACGTTAAACTAGCCAAAGGCAGTTGCGACTCCCATAATGACGATTTTCGATAGCCGAAACGAAAAGTAATTAAAAAGTGGTATCTGTTCTTTCCCCCTTGCGCCCCAATAAGCTTCTCATCTTCATAAACAAGGTTGTAAGAGTGATGTAGAAGGCTCTACATACTGAAGCCGGCTGCATAGCCCGACGGGCTAAGCTTCCTGTCTACTTTATGCCGGCTTATGCTGTAGGTTGTAACCACATTGCCTGTCCAGTGGGTTGTCCAGTGCGGCCTACGCGCCTGCGGATTAGTAACCATCTCATTGACTACCTAGTAATTAATCAGCTGTTTTGTTGTAGGTAAAATAAAACGTATATTCTATCGAAAGCAGATGGCGGTATAAGGCGTATCTGTCAAATGTATATTGCCCACAAAGTAATCATGTTAGCTTTGATTGTTTTTGCCCATGGTTTTTGTATGTGTTATATACATAAGTCACTGTGTTTCAAAAAAGATCTTTAATTATGAAATTTTGACATGTAAAAACATGGAACTCCATACATTTCCAAATGGTTATATTATGACAATCAAAATGTCACTGTGGATTAAAGTGATTCTGAGTGTACATTCCTGGAAGTTAATAGGGTCCAAAGCCATCTGTTTTAATAGGCTAGTTGACATTCTTTGAGAGAGTGGTAAATATTTTTCCTTAAGGTCTATTTTACCCAAAATATAAATATTTCAACAAAAAACAAAAATTTACACGATATATTTTGCATTTATAAAAACCCATTTATTATTCCTACCAAAACGCTCCAAACTGTCACGGCAGCTAATGACGTCAGGCTTTGTGAAACAACAGCTGTCTGGTTGAGTGTAAACAAGTTTTTCGAAATTTAATCTAATTATAATGAATACCAAGTTTTACAATTACTGTGTAGTGCCTCAATGTACAACAATTAAAACACGAAATTAATTGTTCATTTCATACACGTACCTACCAAACCAAGCCGCAACAAATACGGTACGGAAAAAGTGGCTAAAACTTGCCAGAATGTTTATCAACAAATTCTCGAATATATTTTTGTGTAGATCATTTTCATTGTATTTACGCTAATTTCATAAGTAAATGTGAAAAAAGTGTACATTATACCTATATTAGCACTAATTGAAAACCATCAAGGCCCCAATTCTACTAAAACAATTGTAATGATAATAATTGTCAACAATTTTCGCAAAATTTTCGCTTTTACCTCTTAAAAGTGGTAGAAGCGAAAATTTGTGGATATTTTCAAAAAAAAACATAGAAAAAAACTCAGAATGCAATAACTACTACTAAACTACTAAACTATACTACTAAAGTAGTAGAAGCAACAATTTTGTGAAAATTATTGCATTCTGAGATTTTTCTGTTTTTTTTTGAAAATTTCCACAAAATTTTCGCTTCTTCCACTTTTAAGAGGTAAAAGCGTTTTTTTTTCGAAAATTGTTGACAATAATAATTTTCATTACAATTGTTTTAGTAGAATTGGGGCCCTGCGGGGAGACCGCGGATACGCATCGTAATGGTAAATGTATTGAATTTGACATTTCTAGTAAAGGCAGTGTCAAATTGAGCGCGATTGTCATTACAATTTGTAGCCGCGGTCAGGCAGTTGATCACTAAAAAGAGTTTCTTCCGAAATCTAACCTCAAAAATATTAATAAATCATTTAATATTACCTATGGGATAAATACCTGTTAATTCAAATGTTAAGCACAAACTAAGCATAGTTGTATACTTCCATTGAAGTTTTGATATTCCAAAATTCTGCTGAGTAGAAATCACTGTTGGATACAATAACTTTCCCAGTATGGTTATACTGGGAAAGTTATTGTGTCCAACATCAAATTTATTGTATCCAACATCAAATTTATTGTATCCAACATCAAATTTATTGTATCCAACATCAAATTTAGGTGAATTGCTGCTGATTGTTTTTGTAAATTGTGCACTCATTGTAAATACTTGTTGTAATATCGAAGAACATTGTATAATTACTTCAAAAATCAATAAAAATATATTAATTTACAACATAAAATAACCGAATGATAATAGTAAGCAACTGGTGTTTTGCACAGTGTGACGTCATGTGCTCTGATTGGTGATCAAAGCTACGTTACCAATGGCTTCCTTTTCAATCGACTTGAAGAGGAGGTTCTCAATTCGACCCGTATGTTTTTTTTTGTATGTATGTTACACGATATCTCCGCCAATTGTATAACGATTTCAAATATATTTTTTTTAGTTTAATATGCCTCAGGGGTAGTCCCATTTAAATTTCATGAAAATATTCCACCTCTAAAGGTGGAAAATTAGGGATGACTTAATTTTATTAACTTTCACCCACTTTATGACGCGATATCTCCTTGATGGAGATATCGCGTAATAAAGTGTGTGGGTCGTTTTTGAAATATATTTTTTATAGAATAGGATCTGCTTTAGGTATGGTCCCCTAAATATAACTCGGAGAAGATCTGATGAAGACCTTTGGAGATACAAAGGAACTTCTCAATGGATAACAGCAAGTCACTTGCGATTGCTGTAATCGCAAGTGCAAGTGACTTGCTGTTAAAAAGGGAAGTAAAAATAAAAATAAAGAAAATGTAAAAACCGACTTTAAAATGAATAAAATAATCTTATGTGAGAAACAGCTAAGGAAGTCGGTGCCAAGTATTCTTAAATCTAATCAAATCAACGGCACAGACTTCTTTAACTGTTTCCCACATAAGATTATTTTATTCATTTTTAAGTCGGTTTTTACTTTTTATAAGGGTATTTTATAATATATTTTTATCTTAAAAATATAAAATTCTTTATTATTTTATTAAATAATATTTATTTTCGGTATTTCTAGACATTGACCAACTATAAAATACAAAAATCTATCATATTTTTTTTATTGTCAACTGCTCTATTCTGAGAACTTTTTATTTATTTATAGAAAACGCCTTAATAAGTACAACCCGCCGGCACAGCCTCCCAGGCTTGCAACGATGTGTGGCCACTAGCCGAACCCACCAGCTGCATGAACCATGGCTTTGGTGTATAGACCTTTCAATGTAAAAAAAATATATACAAAAATCCTTGCAAGAATTTTTGGATTCTAATATGCTTACAGCTGGATATTTCTTAGTTATTACAAGTCAATGTATGTAAATACCTTTACAAATACAACCAGAGAATATTATCAATCTCAGTATTGCTTACCAACTCCATTTGTCAAGTTATGTTGTTGGTACTGGTTTATGGCTTATTCCAAGAAACCACTCTGCAACTATGCACTATTGACTTACCTACATAGTTTGCAAAGAGCACGCTTTTGTACTTCACTTGTGATTTGTGACTATTATTTAATAGTTCTACGAAGTGATCGTATCGTGTGAGCAACGAGCATTGTATCAAATCAAAACATTGAGCGTCGAGGTGGGACTACGGAATTCGTTTCGTTATTACGGCTCGCTAAGTTGCACCAGCATTATTTCATAACTAGGAACTCGCCCCGGCTTCACACGGGTAGCTAACGGTTTTTCTAAATGTATAATCAATAGTTTTCGCAGCGCACGCCAAATAATGTCTTTTAAAGGCAATTTGTTGATACCTTGGGTTACATTACATTACATTATTACAATTTTGCATCTCAATTATTTTTTTTATAAATTAGAGACGCAAAAAAACGTGATTGTATGTATACATACGTATGTCCTCTTATTTCTCGGAAACTATAATTCCGATTGCTATCATTCTTTTTGTAATAGTTTCAATACCTTTCAACTTAGGGAATAGTTCAAGTTTAATCAAAATTAGTTTAGTAGGTAGTTTAAACTAACTGTTAACTGTTTCAATTATGGGTTTTTTCTTAGTGATCGGAATAAGTACTTCATTTTCTTAGGCCTACTTTAACGAAACTGAAAGCCAAGAAATAAAACTTAATTAAAAAAAAAAACACTGCAATACGTATAAAATCTAAGAGAAAGAAAGAATTCAAATTTTTTGAGGCCTGTGCCAGGTAGTGCCTACTTACTTTTGTCGGGATTGAGCGTAGCATAGACCTAAAAAACTTTTTTTTTAAAGTTTTATACGATTTGTTGTCGGTTCAATTCTTTTATTGAAAAATAATATACAGCCCATGTTACTCGCTGATAATGAAGCTTTCAATAAGTGAAAGCATTTTTAAAATCGGTTCAGTGCTTTTCATCCATTACAAACAAACACACATACAAAAAAAAAACAAATCTTTCCTTGTTATTATACGAGTTTAAGTGAAGATGTAGATTTGTTATTTTAAAACGTGCCACAGTCACTTGTAGCGTAAATGTGTCAGCGCTTCATACATTTCCAAAGCAACTAACTCACTTAAAACCTTTTATCCACCCACTTGACACATCCAATTTCATGAAACTAATAAATGTGACAAATTTATGATAGTCGAAATCCGAGCGTGCGAACATTGTACGTACGTGGCGAACCAACCTTTTTTGTAATTGTTTTATCTCTTTTCGGGATAGTTTGAATCTATGTTAGTTTTTATGGGTTTCCAATAACTAACATTAAGTCAGCCATACAGGTGAATAAACATCTTCAAACAAAGTTGCGTATTTCTTTGCAAATTCTCTGTAGCCTGCTGTCGTCACGTCATGTCTAGTTCAACAAGTGTGTCATTACTTCTATACGTATATAATATTATTTAGTATAGTCACTGCACGTATTTATTTCTGTACTGGAGTACTTATCAATAATTATGAGTACGTTTTTTTAAAGCTTCATGGTAATGTTACAATGTATCTAATAATCATCATCATCATCATCAGCCTATGTTCGTTTACTGCTGGACGTAGGCCTCTCCTAGTGAACGCCACTGAGCCCGATCTTCGGCTCTGCTCATCCAGTTCCTGCCAGCCGCATTTTGCAAATCGTCACTCCACCTGGCCGCCCTACACTACGTTTACGCGGTCTCCACTCTAGAACTCCTTTACCCCAACGGTTGTCGGTTCTTCGAGAGATGTGACCAGCCCACTGCCACTTTAGCTTGCTAATTCTTTGAGCTATGTTGGTAAGTTTGGTTTTCTGTTGGATTACTTCGTTACGAATTTTATCTTTAAGATAAACACCGAGCATAGCTCTTGCTATAGTTCGCTGAGTGAACTTAAACTTATTATGTCTTTAATAATCCTAATATGGGTTAATATACTCGTACTGTGGTAACGCTTTGTAGTTCTAAAGATGGAGGGATACATAGCCCCTTTTCTATCTGATGTCGGTGAGAACAGAGCTCTTGTGAAACTTATAAGTAGGTATGCCTGTTTGTTTACTTTACTTGTAGTAGAAGTGGTAGTGGTAGGTTGATGTACACTTTTTTGTTGAAAGGGGATGATCATCATCATATCAGTCTTTAGAAGCCCACTGCTGAACATAAGCCTCCCCCAAACAGCGCCACGACGAGCGATCTTGTACCACCTCCATCCATCGACTTCTTGCGATGGCTACAATGTCGTCGATCCATAGTGTGGGGATCTCCCTACACTTCGCTTGCGTGTTCGTGGTCGCCACTCGCCATTCGAGAATCTTTATTTCCTAGCGGTTGTAGGTTCTGCGAACTATATGACCTGCCCATTGCCACTTCAAATTGCAAACTCTGTGAGTTATGTCGGTAACCTTGGTTCTTCTACGGATTTCTTCGTTACGGATTCTATCACGAAGTGAAACACCGAGCATAGCTCTCTCCATTGCACGCTGCACGACTTTGAGCTTTTGTATGAGACCAATAGTTAGCGACCACGTCTCAGCATGATACTTAGGTGACTTTGAAGAGTCTATAACAAAAATATTACCAAAAAAGAGGAATTGATTATCATTCAATATTTCTATGCTAAACATAAAAAAATGATTTGCATCACTAACATATTTTTAATTACCAAGATTTTACATTGGCGACCGGTTGGTCTCGTGGCTAGAGATCCTAGGTACGAAATCGAACGGTCGCGGGTTCGAATCCTGCAAGGTGCAATCATTTGTGTGATGAGCAGAAATGTTTGTTTCCGAGTCATGGATAATATTCTTATCTATGTATGTTTATCCGTTATCTAGTGCCCATAGCACAGGGTATCCTAGTTTGGGGCTAGATAATTGGTGTGGAAATGTACCGAATATATTTAGTTATTTATTTAACGAAGCTATCTATAGCTGCACTTCTATAGGGCCAACACATTTAACACCTGTAAAAATCTTTCACAGATCCACGACTCAATAGGTCTAGACTCGGTACACTTAGCAAAAAGCTTTGAAGAAAACGTTTTAAGAGGCCTCTGGAAAGTCTCATTCCATTCACGTATTCCATGCTATCCGTAACGTTAGGCTTTGACTTTGACGCCGGCGGCATTCGGTTCAAGGCCCACAAAGCGACCACCAGTCAACAACCAGAGAGGATGATTTTAAACTATTTTTCCGGACGTCGGTTTTTTCGCTCACTCACGGAATCTAATTACTTTGGCGCTGTTTTTTTTTATTTTCATCCCGTTTGTGTACTTTCGTACTTGGTGCGTGGCAATTGGCATGTGAGAATTCGTTTCGTTTTAGTTTTACAATTTAGTTTTTGCTTTGTTTATTTGATTTGAGCATTTTAGAGTTGTTGGTATTTTTACGGGGAATTTCCCATCGCAAATACTTCGAAACGTGGATAAATGGACTATCCGGACTCAATTTAATAATAATGTAATCTTTGTTTGTTAGTTAGTGCTGGCTTCTAGTGTCAGAGTTGGTCAGGCTGCACGAGGGCCTGGCTTAACGACTGCTATTAATCAATAACGGGACTAATGGCTTAACGTGACCTGCGAAGTACAAAGCGATGGAAAACCGCACATAACTTAGAAAAGTCATTGGTGCGAAGCCTAGGACCGAACCCAGTATCGTTGGATCCTAAGTTACACTATTGAACCATTAGGCTACCTTCGCTCTTATAGTAATATAATATATCTAAATCAGTTATCTTGGTTCTCTATTGGTGCACTTCATTACCAATCTTGTACTTCAGAGAAATTCCAAGCATAGCTCGCCCCATTATTGCTGCCTAGCGACCTTAAACTTGTGGACTAGCCTGACAGAGTGTTCACATTTAGCTACTTTCACGATACATATTTTAAATACAAAACATAAAATGTATTTTAACATTCCTTAGTGCTAACAAGCGCGCTAGTTACCGTAAACTTATATACCCGCTTCTGAGTGCGCTCGCTTTGAGCCTTTGGAGCTTTAATACTCCTCTTTATTTACTAAACAACAGAGAGTATTTCACAAGGGTGAGGACTTGAGGAGATTAAAAAAGCAATTTCCGATGACCTGCCCTCGCAGAAATAGACACGATGATGTATTACTTCGGAAATGGGAGCTCGCTCTATGAAACTTTAATGCGACCTGTATACATTCCACGTGGATAATAACTATATAGTTCGTGTTTTCAATCGATATTAAATTTCATTCGACCGTTATTAATAGTAAACCATAAACCGTTTTAGAAGTTTTACAATTCGACGCGTAGGTATGTTATTTAGAAAAATAATAAGCGAAATAAAAACGTTTTAAAAATATCGTTTATGCAGTAGCCAGGTCGTGGTGAAACTTGAACGGGCTATCACAATTAAATGCGTATGCAACATTTCGTGTCTGTGCTGTTAAGCGGTAGGAGCTTGTAGAGTGTTGAGGATGTTTAGGGGTGGAGGATCGTAGCTCCAAATGAATGGGCCGATTTAATGTGGTTTTTAAGGGGTCGGGGGTTATATGCATTTTTAATTTGTATTTGTGCTCAATAATTTTTAATTATTAAAATGTTAAGAACTACCGACATGCAGTAACAAACATCGGAGTGTCATGTATTCAATTTAATCGTTAACAGGTGATTATGTAACTGGAACAAGAAAATTTACGCATAGAAAAAACCCGACTGAGAATAGTTGCTAACAATTAAATCATTATAGATCATAAATGGTAATTCGAAATGAAAAATGATATAATAAACCTAAAGACGATTTTCAAATACCTATTCAATTCTTCAACTTAGGTTTTTTTAAAAGCTTTTATTTAACTTGCAATGTTTTTATGTATGTATGTATGTGTGTATGTATGTTTGCTTAGGTCAAATCTTGCAAGCACTTCCTCGTATCCTACGGAGTTGAATTTTTGTATGTTGGTTCAGTTCCGATGACAATGCATTTTTTTGGTAAACATCACCTGAATAGACATCAAGGAACAGCTTTAGATAAAGAAACCCTTCAACGGAAAACAGCACAGCAATGTCACGAAATTTTGTGTACACATTCTATTATGAAAGCCGGTTCGAAGTTTCACCATGTCATGGCTGCAGCACTCCGGGTTGGATCCTGACTTGGGAAATCCTCATCGGTTACTGCACAGATACGAAATTTTTGTACGCATTATATTATGATAGCCGGATTCTTGTTTTACCATGACATGGCTGCAGTACTCCAGGTTGCCTCTTGACTTGGGAAATCTTCAACGGTTAACAGCATAAACACGAAATTTTGTGTACGCATTATATTATGATAACCGGTTTGATGTTTTACAATGACATGGCTGCCAGCACCCCGGGTTGGATCCTGACTTGGGAAATCCTCAACGGTTAACTGCACAGATACGTTTTTTTTTGTACGTATTATATTACTAGCGACCCGCCCTGGCTTCGCACGGGTAGATATATAGAAAGATAAAATTAGTAGGTACTTTAGTTGGACAAATAGAACAACAACAATTTCTTACACAAAATGTTTATGTTTATAGATTTTATACTCACGTACCATTTTGTCTATAGTATTAAGTATTACCGATTCATGATAGTATTATTCTGTTTAACGCAAGGAGGTTGAATTACGGTTACTGTTAAAAGGTTTAACGTCAGTAAACGTAATTCAACCTCCTTTGCTTTAAATAATTCAAAATCATGGGCAGCAGTACTTTTGACCATAGACAACTTCATTATTGCTCACGTACTTGACAGACTTGTTATTAATTCGTGTATTATATGCATAGAGCATTTCTTACGTCAATGATTATTAGATGTTCTGTAATTTCGTTTCTATGGCAACGTTCCATATACGAAGACCTGTATCTCCTTCTTAGTTTGTGATACAAAGTAATTGAGATTTTTTGCAAAATTTGATACCTCGTTACATTACATTATTGCAATTTTCGAAGGGAACTCTAATTTTTTGAAAAATAAAATACTGCTAGTGTTACTCGCTGATAATTTAGGTTTCTTAATTTTATTGTTTGTTTGTTTGTTAGTATCCATTACAAACAAGCAAACAAACAAACAAACAATCAAATCTTTCCCCTTTATAATATTAGTGTAGAAGATAGCCGGTTTGAAGTTTTACCTTGACATGGCTGCTGCACTGCGGGTTGGCTCCTGACTAGCGAACTCTTCAACGGTTAACAGCACAGACACGAAATTTTAAATTTTGTGTACGAATTATATTATGCAAGCCGGTTTGAAGTTTTACCATGACATGGTTGCTGCTCTCCGGGTTGGCTCCTGATTAGGGAACTTCTCAACGGTTAACATGTCTATGCTAGACATGAAATGTTGTATACGCATTTAAATGTGATAGTCCGTTCTGTTTCATCATGACATGACGACTGCATAAAAGCTTTTCTTTAAATGTTTTTAAATTTACTTAATATTTTACAATGTGGCGTTGTCGACATATTGAATTTGATTAGTATCATGTCTCTTAGTGACATTTGCAAGAACAAATCTATTGACATAAGAATCATCAAAATCGGTTTACGTGTTTGGTTTATACACCACTACTTTTAGATTACTAAAAAACAAAAGTTGTATCTACTGCTGGTACTGAGTATATTCAGGCTGAAAAAAAGACGATAGCTAAAGATTATCCTATAAAAAAACAATAATTGGTCACGTAGGTCACGTTTACATAGATTCGCACACCTAAAATTAATTCTAGCTAATTCATTCATAAATACTAGGTATATGCGCGCGCGATTCATAAATACTCGCCACAAAATAAATAATAGTGCCACAAAGAAACAGACATACACACAAACATACAATCATAAACACAAGAGTAGTAAGTAGGCTAGAACACTTGGACTACCTATATAAGCGTGTAATGGCATGTGGGTTGACCAACTGTGCCATGTAGTAGTTAGCTAGTTTTATTTTGTAGTTAGGAATTTGCCCAATAAGAAAAAATATAGTACAAGGTTTCATGATACATAAAACCCGCACAGGCGCAGTGCGGTGGATGATGGGCATCGTGTCTCTCACTGAGAGATGGCCTGTGTCCTGTATCCCATCTGTGGGAACGTAATAAGCTGATGACTATTATGGTGTTCTTAATTGAAATCGATTTTCAGTTCAAATCTATACTTTTAATAAAGCAATAAATACGAAAAAGTCTGTACAAAGATGATAATTAAAAGAAAATAGTCTAGGGTACTGATAATAAACTACTGACCAAGAATAGAAAAAAGTGTCTGTCTGTTTATCTGTATGTTTCTTTGTTTATTTGTTCGCGCATCACGTAAAAACTGTCTACGGGACCGATTGCGATGCAGTTTTCACTGATGGATACTCTAGATTTCGACTTAAAATCTGTTGTACTTTGTATTTCATTCCGATTTGTAGAAGCCGAGCAATCGATGAAAACTATTTGACGGCTCAACAAATTTTGACCAAAACGTAGTATATTGTACTTGTTGTTTCTGAACTAACACCAAGAATAAATATTAGTAGGTACACATAGCTAACTTTTAACCCAGATAAATTACCACTCGGGCAAAGCAAGTACTTATAATATAGCAGGAAGAAAATAATAAAAAAATATGGCTAAGGGTACTTAAAATAAGCTACTGAAAAGTATCACTTAAAAATAAGTGTCCGTCTGTTTGTCTTTTCACGCATTACGTAAGAACTACTGGATCGATTGCGATGCAATTTTCAAAGTTGAAAAAAATGAAAATTAAAATGAAAATGCTTTATTTGTCGGAAATATGGTACAATTAGGTGGTAAGTAGGTATAGTATTCGTGAAATAGTCCGGCATGTTTCACCAGAAACTGGCATACAATATTTTTTTACATATAAAACAATAGAATTAGAAATTATACAATATGATTAAAAAGATTCAAAATTAAAATTATTCACGCAAATTATGACAAAGGAATTATAAATATTAATAAAACTAAAATTATCCATGTCATACTAAGCACATAATATTTGATCAATCACAATACATTATTAGATTCAATTCAGTATTTATGTTAATATGATGTCAATATAATAAGTCATTTATACATTTTAAAATCAAAAAACTCCTTTATGTCATAAAAACAATTTTCGGTAAGCCACCTGTGTAATTTTAGTAAATATTTAATTGGCAGCTCCCTGATTGTTTCGGAATTTTGTTGAAGACTTTGATGGCCATAACATTACAGTTCCGGTAACGCAAATCAGTTCTGCATATAGCAGTTATAGCATAGAGTTTGACTTAAAAACTGGGGTACTTCGTATCCATATCCAATAATCAGAAACAGAGCAATCGATAAACAAACTGTCTGACGGCTGAACGAAATTTGGTATGTTGTATAAAATGATCATGATTAATTATTTCTTTTTGGGGTAATTAATATTATTACCTCATATTTTTTATAAATTTTTGTTATTAGTGACCAACATACTAGCAGTTGAGTGGAGTTACAGTACATTATTCTCAAACTGGCATCATGATTTTAAGACAGTAATAATTATCACAATTAACATGGATATTTACTTGTACCTGTTTAGTAAAAAACTTTAAAAACGCTGTATGTGTGACCTACGAATAAATAATAATATGTGACTCAATAAAAAATGAGAAGTTATTTGAAAATTTTAATACTAATTAAGTACTAAAACATTATTTATTTTTAGTTCAATACCATTTTACGATATAACTGCGATGATTACCGGCTATGGCAGGTAAGGTACGAGTAACTAGTAAATGCAAATCTTTAAAAGTAATTGAAACAGTGATTTGATACATAAAACATAAAAGAACAATAAAATACGAATAAAAACATTGAGTCTTTTAACGAACTTCTGCGACTATGATAAGCTAGGATAAAATGCAAGTAGTGCAAGTCAGTCGTAGCAGCGGCACGTATTGGCATCGTAACAGGTTCCATGTTTCCATCCAATCAGTTTGCAGCTGAAGTCGCAGAAGTCGTTGCTGCAACCCAGTTTCTTCTTTATGTACATGGAGTCCACCACAACAGCCTGGCTACGCAAGCGAGATGGTTCAGGACCTGAAAAAGTACAATAAATCCATTAGCACTACGTGTATGAGCTGATCCATTGAGATATGTCAGTTTGGAAAGATCTGAAACTATGAGGGGTAGAGGAATTTATTCAAGAAATAAGTCGTCGATTTCAGAGTAAGAAAAACTGCATTCAAATCCACACCAATATATAAAAGTGAAACGTTGTCTGTTTGTTTATTTGGTGAGCTTTCACGCCAAAACAGCTGATCCGATTTTAATAAAACTTTGTAAATAGGTACTGTACAATATAGAGACCAACATAGGATACATTTTATCCCGGAAAATGGTAAGTTTCTACGGTAAAACTGCAAACTGACAATTACTCGCTGTAAGAAACAGTTACCACGGAAACGAAATAATAATAAGTCTGTCAAAAAACATCAAGAGCGTTGGTGCTATACTTTTGCATTGGTTTATAATATTCTAAAACAATAAGGGACGCTTTTTTTCGCGATAAACTGTAGTGCGCATGGACGAAGTCGCGGGCGAACATTTAGGCGATAAACTGTAGTGCGCATGGACGAAGTCGCGGGCGAACATTTAGGATTTCATAAAAATTCATTCAAGAATAGGAAATCGGGGTTTGTACCAACGGATCGCACGATCCGTTTAGAGTGTCAACGGATCGCAGTGAGTCGTGTCAACTGATATCGCGATCCGTTACCACTCAAAATTTGTTAGATATTTTTCCCATCGGATCGCGCTATCCGTTGAGACTCGAATAAAATAAAATTATTTTCCCATCGAATCGCGATTTTGGTTACCGAGTGTAATATGGCATATCAAATAGGTAAACCTTTAAATCTAATGCCATATTGTATTGTTTATTTAGTACCAAATTATTTTTAATTTTTTATTAATGAAACTTCGAAGTACTTTTTTAAATAGGTAATGTTCGAATCGTGAAAGTTTAAAGTTTAACCCAGTTTAACCTTATATATCAGCAAAAAACAAAGAACCTATGAACAGTACATTTATCATTATACACCTAGGATTTATTTTTAATGAACAGATGATGATCATCTATAAAAATCCAGCAAGTGACCCTCCTATTTTTAATTGATCTTTTATCCAACATAGTAGAAACATGTTGAGCTCAAATAGGAACTCTAATACAAAACTTACCGACAGGGTTGCTCATCATTTCTTGTATTCCGTCTTCATAGTTGTTCACCAGCACAATGGAGGCACTCGCTGCCACAGTTATCAAAGTTAAAAATACTAAAAACTTCATCTTCAAATAAATGCAAATGATGTTTAAATTAACGAAGGGATAAAGGCTAAATACGTGGTCACTTATTGGGTTCCCGGCATAAAATAAGTAAAGCTTGTTCGAGTGAGTGAATAAGTGAGACTGAAAAAATGATTTCGTTGTCCCATAGAAGCATACAACTGCAAAGCTAACCCTAGACACTTAACATTCTATACAAACATAATCATAATTATGAACTTTAATGCCATTGAAATACGTGCCACTGTGTGCTCTCAGGTAAACAGTGGTCTCAGTTTAACTTGATAAGCGTTGTAACATTAAACTTTTTGTAACTTATTTTTTGATAAGCGTTTCTGTAAATAAATGAAATAGTTCTAAGAAGGTATGCCTGTGTGTGTTAAATTTACCTATTGGCAGGTTGTACACCTAAAAATATTCTTATAATTTAAATTGTCATTTTCTTAACAAACATATATAACACTATCAATTAATGCAATTAATTTATTATTGGAAAAATTAAAACCAATGATGAATTACTTCTAAAAACTATTGAATCAGATTTGATGAATATTATTTGCAACTTCATTGGAACTTTTTAGAATAAAAATACGTTATAAATATTAATTAAGATAGATATGAGAGAATATTAACACAAAGGGTTATTATATGGTTAATATTTATATTTATATATTTTTAAGCAAGTTTTTACTAACCATCAACTCAGTACCGTTTAGATCTGATAACTCATTGAAACCAACTAAAAATTCCATCACTTTACTGTTTACATCCTGTGACTACCTTTCGGCTTTATCGTCCAACCCTGGATACCACATAGGACCAGATAACTCATCAATACAAACCAACTGAGTCCGAACTCGAAGGGGTACCATCATTTGATTCTTGAGTGCTTGTGGCTATTTTCCGGCTACATCATCAGACCTTGGACCATACACATAAGACCAGAGAACTCAACAAGACAAACTGAATGAGCCCTAACTGGAAAGAATTCCATCATTTCAAGATCACATCACATCACACTTATATTATAAAAGCGAAAGTAACTATATCTCCCTATCTGTTTTTTATTTTGGCGATAAAAATTCAATATAATTGTTTTTCTTTTTCGGCCACTCTTTTCATTACATATATTTTATAATTGTAATATTTAATGCTTCATACCGTTTACAAATATTCTGTAGTCATGTTTTTAAGATACTATACTAATATATTTAAGACCAAAAATTACATGTGGAAACAGATAAATAAATATGAACCTTTTAATGTTTAAGCGGCTGAACCGATTTTGATAAAAATTTACATGTGAATAAGGACTTACTTTACTTTTTGCTCCGGATGAAATGTACATGCGGGCAAAGCCGCATTTTGATTTGGGTAGTACCCGCTATACATCTTTTAAACATTTCACATAACATTTCCCAAAATAAATTCCTACAGAATTGAAAGACCTTCGCGACGTTTGGTCCACGAAAAAAAACCCTATTTAAAAAATCAACTTGTCATCTGCTAATCACTCAAACAGTCTGTCCTTGGCACCACAAAGGCATGATTCAAAAGATAAGGGAATATCGTTATTCAAGTACCTACAATGCCTGCTTGGGCTTGTGGGCTATGCAACCGCTATGTTTAAAAACTGGTTTTAAATCAAACCAGCTGCTAGGTAAAAACTACCCTATGTTGGTTTCTATGGTGTATAGAACCAACAAACTAAATTTTATCAAATTCGGTTCAGCCGTTATCGCGTGAATGCGCCCCAGACAAACAAACAAGACAGACAACATATTACTGTTACATATAAGTGTGGATGGGGACGGAGTCTTAATTTTCAAACCAGAAAAAATAAAAAATCGGGCAGTGCCATACAAAAAAATGCGGGATGTCGTATAAAAAAGTTTTGAGGAAACGTTCAAAAATTTGGTAATATGGATAGCTTTGTTTAGACTCAAAATCTGGTAACTTCATATTTAATTCTGATGAGTAGAAACAGGTTAGGAAGAAAATTTTCTAACCTTCATACTGTCCGAATAGCAGTGTGAAGGTATGCAATTTTTTTTTACTCTATTACCGTTGAGATTTGAACCTGTTACAATATAATGATATCACTGGTCATTTGAAGAAAAACGATATACAATATTCGTTTAAAATCGTTTAGGTAGGTCTAAAATTAATTAATTTATTCATTCGTTTACATGGTAAATATCCCGTTTCTAATGTTTACCTTCTTACGAGTATGTAGAAATTAATAAAAAAAAAACTTTTACCTAGGATTATACAGGAAAAGTACGTATATTATTTAACTACTAGCTGTGCCTGCGGCTTTGCACGCGTGGTCATTTGTCTAGGTTAAAAGTATTATTTGTGCTACTCCAAGACCGTACTCATTCAGCCGTAAAAATCTTCTCATCGGTTTGAAATACCAAGTACACTTGTTTTAAGTCAAACCCTAAGCTATCCAACAGTTAAAACCGCATCGCAATCGGTTCGGTAGTTTTTACGTGGTGTGCAAACAAACATACAGACATACTGACAAACAGACAGACACTATTTAAAATATGTTACCTATATTCTTGTTCAGTGGCTTATTTTAAGTAACCTAAACTTTTTTTTTTAAATTAACTTAAACAGACTTTTTCGCACTTACTGCTTTTACTATAAGAGTTAGAATGTTAGATAGTATAAAACAAAGTCGCTTCCCGCCGCCTGTCCCTCTGTATCGCTTAGGCTGGGTTGCACCATAATCACAGTTAAAGTTACTGTTATAGTTTACATACGGTTATCAGTTAAAGTTATGACGTTATATAGCAATTGACAGATGGTGCATTTTTTTTGCCTAACCGGTTATTTAACTGAAGTGTCGATGTTTGTCAATGCTAAAGTAAGATGGTGCAACCCACCCTTAATCTTTTAAACTACGCAATGGATTTTAATGTGGTTTCCATCAGTAGATAAAGTAATTTAAGAGGAAGGTACTTCTAGTTTTAATATTATTAAATCTTAATTAATTGAAATATGACCACAAATGTTTAAAATGTCGGAAGAAATCAATACATGTATACGAGCACACGAGACCTAAACGTCGATCGGAGTGAAGGTCGAGTGACGAGTGTACGAGAACTAAATTTTTCACCTTTTTTTTTTTTTGTAATATACACACGTGCGAAGCCGGGGTGGGTCGCTTATTTTGTACTTTATGGTCATTTTGGGCCTACAATAACTCACAGGTTAGGTACTTACAACCCAGAGAAATTAACATGCAGACAAAGCCACGGGAATAGCTAGGACAAAATAATATTATAATTATTTGTTTTACTGTGCATAATTATGTCCTTTATGAGGTATTTCCTTATCGTTTTTATCACCTAATCCTGTTTGTGTTTTTGATTGTGCTGGACCTAATTAAAAGTTAAAGGAAACTGTAAAAACAGGAAAAAACGAAAGATAAATTGAAACATATCGACTTTTATTCTGTACTAGCTGTACCCGCGGCTGTCGCATGCGTGTTCTTTTCTTTCTGTTCAAAGTACCATAATGTTGCTATTCCAGGACCAATATACTAACATTTGAACAAAATTTCCTCAGCTGTCAAAAATACTTTATCAATTGCGGTTTCTAACTCACTGGATTGAGATAGCAATTACACCAGATTTAACCCTAAGCTATCTAACGATGAAAACCACATTGCAATCGGTCCATTAGTTTTTACGTGATGCGTGAACAAACAAACATACAGACAAACAGAAAGAAATACACGATTAAGAAAAATAATAATTCAATACCTTTTTTAAGCACCCAAGAGTATTTTTACCAATGTCCTACCTCGAAGTGTGAACGCAAATCAAACCAAATTTCATTTGAATTTATTAAGTATTTTGGGCGTGGTGCGTTGCCAAGGTACAGACAGACAGACGGACAGACAGACAGACAAAAATAAAAAAATATAGGATTGGCTTTAGTAGTGAACATACGAACGGCCTCCAAAAAAATTACATAATATCTTCAATTTACAGAATTTTGGACATTATCCCGAAGGAACACTTTTCGGGATAAAAAGTATTCTCAATTTTAACCCATCATATAAACTATAACTGTGCCAAGTTCCATCAAAATCCGTCCAGTAGTTTCAGAGTGGAAAGTATTTTTTGAAATAACTTTCAACCACAATCCTGGGAACCCTTTCATTTTTCGGGATGAAAAGTAGTCTATGTCCTACCTCGTAATATGAACTCAAATCATACCAAGTTTCATTTAAATTCATTCAGTAGTTTCGGCGTGATGCCTAGCCAAGATACAGACAGACAGACAAAAATTACAGTTTTGGCTTCAGTATCGAATCTAGAGTAAAGTCCAAAAAAATATTCAAAATATCTTTAATGTACAGAATTGGGCCTGTTACAGTTTTATTATAAGTATAGATTTACCACGGACGCCATTAAGGGTTTAAAATAACGATAACCTATTTATCGATGACAATTGCGACGAAATTTAACGAAAGCGTATGTTGCCATCCTAATAATAATCGTAAGAAAATTGCTCTTAATTTTAGAAATTGTTCCAATTTTAATGTGCATTTTGAGTAATTTAACCTTCCTTTTTTCTTGAATAAATGTCTATTTTCGCTTAAATCTTTTTTTTTAATCGTAGTCATGGTATAGTCTGCAACTCTTGAATAAAATGGATTTATATTTTTATAATGTGATTTTGTCATTAGAGTCCTTCACTTGCTCGTGTTTCATCTATGACCCTCGCTTTAAATCCGTCCTTTACTCACTAATTGCATATTATACTATTTCCCATACAAACATATTGCAAACCTAACACTGGACACTTAACATTCTTAAATTATCCATATTATGAAAGTTAATGCCATTGAAATACGGTTTGCTCTCAGGTAAACAGCGGACCCAGTTTGACTTGATAAGCTTTAATGTAAAAAAAAATTATATACTAAGTAGTTTTAAAATATGTTATTATATTTCTTCGCTTCATTCTTCAGATTTAATTAACCACGTAGTCCTTTATACTACAAGGTAGCTTTCACACGCATTTAAGAGATTTTTCGCATATTGATAATTCGATCTTTTAGTCAATATCTCGATTTGTGTACGACTACCACATCCACTAGTGAAACGGTTATTCTTTTTTCGTGCGAGTTAGCAAACATACGCGCTCTCCGCATTAATTGAAGAAAAAATACTATTTAATTCAGTTCAACTGGATCACTCTGACGGTGCCACGGTTAATAGCAGTATTAGACGTGGTCAAATCGGAGCCAAATTTATCTGTTAATTTAAACTGACTGTTAAGACAATGGAAAGGCCTGGTAATTTACATATTTTTCATAACAATATACAGGGTATTTCCAGCAAAGAATTAGAGTTAGAACGTTTAGAGGTCGATGTTATGTGTGTAACTGAGCATTGGTTCACGATAGGTACTATGTTACCATCCATTAGAAACTATGTGATTGGTAGTTCGTTCAATAGAAGAAAAGCAAAGTCTCATGGTGGTTCTTTAATTTATTTAGTGAATACATGTAAATTTAAGGAGAGGAAAGACATTGTGGCCTTGTCTGTTGAACGGACTATTGAGTTATCATGTGTTGAGCTGGAGCATCATATAATTGTATGTGTATACAGACCCCCACTGGCTGATTTCAATGTGTTTGAGTCTATTATGGAGGATGTTCTGAGGAAATGTTCTAACAATTCAAAATTCCTTGTTGTATGTGGAGATTTCAATGTAGATATACTTGTTAAATGTCCATTAAGCAATAAATTTCTAAATTTGTTTTTGTGCTTCAACTTAAAAAATCTTTTTAATCAGCCAACCAGAATCACTAGCACTTCTGCGACCTGTTTAGACAATGTTTTTTGCAACTGTGAACCTCGTAGCAGGGCTATAAGTGATAAGCTTAGCTCTGATCATATTGGGCAAAGTGTTGTGTTTCAATGTAAATCAGGTAAAAACTCTCAGGAGTTCACTTACAGGCCTATTACTTGCAATCGTTTGGAACGGTTTGCAGATAACATTGATAATTAACAAGACCCTAGGAACGAAACCAAACGGTCGCGAGTTCGAATCCTGCAAGGTGCAATCATTTGTGTGATGAGCAGAAATGTTTGTTTCCGAGTCATGGATGTGATATTCGTATTTATGTATGTTTATCCGTTATCTAGTGCCCATAGTACAGGGTATCCTAGTTTGGGGCTAGCTAATTGGTGTGGAATTGTCCCAAATATATATAATATAATATAATATAATAATGATAATAATCAACTTAGTCACTTGCCGTTTGATGGGAATTCTGTAGACCTTTGCAATTCCTTGTTTAATATAATGGATAAAGAGTTTAACGATATATTTAAATTAAAAAAATGTAAGGGGGGCATAAGGGTGGGATTTGATGACTAGGCTACAACAGGTATTTACAAAAGTAGAAACAAATTATACGATTTATATTCTCAAAAAAAAAATGAATGCTAATGATACGTAATTTGTTGAATACTTAAAACAATATTCTAAGACATTTAAATCCGTGTGTAATACCGCGAAATCTTTTCATTTGAGTAGGTAAATTAAACAATCGGAAGATAAAATCAAAACAACATGGAAAATAATAAATACCGAAACCGGCAAAATTAAACCTCGAGACCGAAATTTTATCCTAAATATCATATATATAAATCAATATATATAAATATCATAAATTAATTTCCAAAGATCACGAAGTTGCCAATGCATTTGAAGATTTATTTACAAAAATACCAATAGTTACTACCCAGTCTTTAAAATCATCCTCAGTTGAGGCTTCTTGTATGCTCTCAAGCAACGTTGAAAAGTGTGATGTTACATTTAAATTTAAACATATTAATGTTAATTCGATTGTTAAGACATTTAAATTGCTTAACATAAAAAATACAGAGGATCTCTGGGGAATATCTACTAAAATTTTAAGTTCCATTATTGGTATAATTGCTCCATACTTAGTAATTATTTTTAATAATTGTGTTGATGAAGGAGTTTTTCCCGACATAATGAAAAATAGTAAACTTATTCCCTTATTCAAGTCTGGCAGTAAAAATGATCCGACTAACTACAGACCCATTTCGATACTTCCCGCTCTAAGTAAATTTTTTGAGAAAGTAATATTAAATCAGTTATTAACACATTTCAATCTCAATGGTCTGTTTCATAATGAACAATATGGCTTCACTAAAGGCCGTTCAAAGACAGACGCAGGCACAGGGCTCTTAAAGCATATATTCAATGCTTGGGAGGAGTCACAGGACGCAATTGGCGTTTTCTGTGATTTATCCAAAGCATTTGACTGCGTTTTCCACGAAACATTAATTTTTAAATTGAATCATTACGGAGTTAATGGGAAAGCTCTCGATCTTTTATCCTCGTATCTTAGCAATATAATCCAAAAAGTAGATGTAAATGGTGCGAGGTCATCAGGATCTCTCATTACAATGAGAGTCCCACAGGGTTTAATACTTGGGCCATTCTTGTTCTTGGTTTACATTAACGATCTTCCCTTTTTCATAAAGAACTTATGTGATATTGTTTTGTTTGCAGATGATACTTCTCTAATTTTTAAGATTGACAGAACCTTGAATAATTTTGACGACGTTAACAAGGCAATCGCGCTAGTTCTTAGTTGGTTTACAACTAACAATTTAATGTTAAATCCTAAGAAAACTAAATGTATCAAATTTTCACTACCCAATGTCAGAGGGGTTCCTACGGATTCAAGTATTTTAATAAATAGTGAGCCTGTAGACCCTGTGCAGTCAACCACATTTTTGGGTATTACTGTAGATTCAAAATTACAGTAGGGTCCTCACATATCGTTGTTAGCTGGTAGATTGAGCTCTGCAGCCTATGCAGTACGTAAAATTAGACAGTTTACCGATATAGCTACTGCAAGATTAGTATATTTTAGTTACTTTCACAGTATTATGTCATATGGCATTTTGCTGTGGGGTAAGGCCGCGGAAATTCAATCAATATTTGTGCTACAGAAGAGAGCAATTCGTTCCATTTACAATATGAAATCCCGAGATTCTCTTAGGGAACGTTTTAAAGAGATCAATATTCTTACAGTGGCTTGTCAATATATATATGAAAATATAATGTATGTGCGGAAGAATATCAATACCTTTGTTAAAAATAGGGATGTTCATAATTTTAATACTAGAAATAAAAATAAACTAAAAGTGTCTGGATTTCGGTTAAAGAAAGTTAGTGGTTCATATATGGGGAACTGTATACGATTTTTTAATAAGTTACCTGACGGCATTGATCAATTACCAATGCAAAGGTTTAAAACTTTTGTTAAAGTAAATCTCATAAAGAAAGCGTATTTCAATGTAAATGATTATATTAATGACAGAAATGCATGGCCTGATGTCTCCAAGTTCCATGATAATAATAAGTGATAGCTTCGATGTTAACGTTAAGTGTATGAAATGTTCAAAGTACTTTGTGAGATGTCTCAAACATACCATGAGATCACGTTGTTTTATACAACATAATTATCGAGTTAGAAGTTTTTACCTTATTTTTTCCAGTATGATTGTTTGATGTTTGTGGGATATCTCATTGTCACTGTTACTTTTTATATTTGTAGTTAACATGTTTTGTTATAATTGTGACATTTGAAAAAAACATAAAGAATTAACAAATATGGAAAAAATACATCCCGTAGAGTTTCTTGGTGCCATCCAAATGAATCCCCCAAAGGATCTATGTTATGTATATATATGTTAAGGGAGCCAAGTGGATGGAGGGGAAAAAACTGTAAGATTATGTTTATAAATGTTGAAGGCTTTATACAAAATTATTTGAATCATACTTCTGGAATCGCTTGTTTTCAACCAACTTCAATAGGAGATTCTCAATTCGACCCGTACGTTTTTTTGATCGACTTCACTAAAAGAGAATTCGACTGTTACCTAATTGTAATACAATTGTGGTATTTTTGTCAAATGTTCAGTATTTTTTTTGACTGAAAACCTTTTAGTGGCAAACCGGAGAAGCTATTATTACAGACTGTTTGAGTTAAGCAATTTTGAAGCAGGCTGCCCATGCCTGCACCTATTTGATCACTGAATACCAAAGTTTTTCTAGGGATTCAGATGGCTTCAATAAACAATCTGAGCTTATTGGATAGGTAGTGAGAGGATCCTGCACAGGTGACTTGTGCTCAGGAACATCATTGGGGCTATTCTTTACTCCAAGTGTGTTAGGCACTATCCTGGAGTTTTCTATGACCTGAACATTGGAAGTGCACTTGTCAGAGCTGCTAGGGCTTTGAGCCACCAAGCAAGCCATGGCTGCAATATGGCCTTTGATTTGCTTATTTGATGCTACATATTTGCCGTTTAAGTCACACAATTGTTTTTTAAAGCAAGTAATTTCACTATTCATGTAATCTATTTCTCTATTATTGCGGCCTAATAAACTAGAACATTCATCAAGCTCTTTATTTAAATTTAATTTTTCTTTGCATATCTTTGAGCATTTAAAAAAAATATTATATTTTTTTAACATGACTGAGGTTCTTTTCAAAAATGTATTAACCTTTACATATTTTTTAATCTTATTAGACCCTCTAATACTGTTAATGTTAGAATTGTTTTTTTTTTTACAATCTTAGTTGTAGTCAGGTCCACTAATGACATATTATTACATACTATTGACTTATTTGAGTTAGTTTCAATTAACTCCGAATATAAATTAGTTTTATTATTTTCCATCTCGAAACTAATACTATTTTTAGATGAAAAATCTAAGGTCTCTAACTTAACCCTGTTAAGGTTAAGCTCCTGCTCTAAATCCCTTATATACCTGAGGGCCGCCTCATATGTGTCTTGATCCTGGATACAGAAATCAACGGTGCGCTGTAGACGATCACGCTGATCTCTCATATCTTCATACGCCATGTCTAACTCAGACAATTGGTTTTTCAATGCTGTGTTCTTGTTCAACATGTCAGACATATCAGCTTCACGTCCTTCTAGCTCTCAAAGTAGCCTATTGTTGCACTCTTTGGAGGCTTTGAGCTCCAGCAACGCCATCTGCAGCTTGGCTTCACGGTCACACGCTTTGCGAGTCAACATTGTCGAACGGTAGCAGGGTCTGAAAAAAAAAACAGTGGAGCACCTTAAATTTAAGCTTGGTTAGATTTGAGTCCCAATTAGTGACCTACTTCAATGATGATAACGCCAATGTTTGACTAAATACACAAATAAAAATAAAAAAGAATGTCTTTTATGTAAGTCACTCAATTGGTTATGGTCATTATTTGTTCAGTCAGAAATACAATATGTCAGCTGTAAGCCGCTTCTTTTTTGTCACTTCATTTATCCTATAGCACTCTCGTGATCTTGACGAATCCAAATATACCTAATTTATCAAAATATCATCAATCAGTTTACCCGCCTACCCGTGCAGTGCGCCTACCGTTTTTCCGTGCAGTACGTGCACCCTCGCGCGCATAAACCGGTTTTGGTACTGAGTTTTGGCAGCCACGGGTACCAGGTGCAGTGAGCCTCTAAGAAAAGTACAAACAAACAAACAAGTAAATAATCCTTGATTCGAGCTACTGGCAATCACGCTCTTAAGTCACGGATCGACTGCACTAAACATTCTGCATCTCAAAACACATCACAAGTGCGCTCTTGAGAGTCGAGATTGGTTTATTATTAAATACTAACTCAGCTGATTACGACATCTCAGTCAACAGCTTATGATGTGTTTATTAATAAGATTCGTATCTTGAGAACGCTCTCAAGAGCGCTCTCAGAGTTGAGGTCGGTTTATTAATACGGCCCTTAGTTAACGTAATTTTAATTGATGTGGTCCTTTTATAATATTTTATGTATTTCTCTTTGTGCATGAGATGTTAATTTTGACTTGTGAAATTGCTATTATTTATTTTGACTTTGACTTTCATGGATTCTAATGTCGTTGTCGTGTAACCGTAATAATTAACTGTTCGTATGATTTCGTAACTGTTTTGGCGTTTACCAATTGACCGGTGAACGACTTCACGGTAATGTTATGACTTCAACGTAGTACTATTATTTATTCTGTGTTAGAACTAGTATTAGTTTGCCGTTGACGCTAAACGGTCTTGTAGTGTCGACGAACGATAATCGTCAACGAACCGCCCCTTTTAGGTAGCAAAATAGTGAGTGAGTGAGACATGACAGGAACTTCTCTCTATCCCATGCATCAGCCACAATACATAACATTTATTTATTCAATTTATCAACAATTTATATTGTGTCAAAATTTTAATTTGTAATTCGAAACCGCGGCCGTTTGATTTTCCTAGATTTTTTTCCGTTTCGTACCTAGGGTCTCTAGCCACTAGACCAACCGTGGTCAAAAACCTTAAACACTTTAAATCACCTGTGGTGCGTAAACCATAACATATATGTGTATAGTTCTGATTAGAATATTCCACGAGTGCTTAAGTGCAAATGCGAAATGATGATATTAATTTTTCAACATGGTTAATTCCAATATAGCAACTGGATGTTAACATGTTCCAGTAATCAATTTCTGATGGTTTCAACAGTAACTATTACAAATATTAAGACATATTTTATAAACCATCAAGATGGCCGCCCAGCGAGCGACTACACGTCGAAATACACAAGCAAAATACAGCTAATTATTAATAGTAGTTAATATTTCCATCAATGATTATTTCCTTTTGGGGTAATTAATGAGGTATTTTCCTCATCGAGGTTTTGTTTGTGCCGCACCTCATTAAAAGTTAAAGGAAACCGTTAATACAGAGAAAAATTAATAGATTAGTTAAAATATATTGATTTTTATACTAAAAATAGTCCACAACTTTATGCAGTATAGGTACCACGGTCGCCATTAAAATTTGGAGTTTACAACTATATAGCATATCTTACACTGACAAATCGAGACAAAATAATATATAGCAAATATCCCTCACATAACCGGGCGGGACAAATCATGAAAAATTGTCTTTCTCCCGTTTTTATCCACTTCTCAGTGGATATAATTCTCTTCTCTACTTACATAACACGGCAATCGAGGAAAGGGATAAAATCAAAGGAGAAAATGTATCTATTGACGTTTGTCATAGACATTATGCGCCGCTACTCCATCGCTACTCCCATGCTATGCTTAAAAGCATAAATTTAAAAAACATAAATTAAAATACTCTCCGTTTGACACAAGACGGGGAATATATATCACCATCTCTTGAAGGTGGGTATAAAAGTTTATCTTCATACAACCACAATGTCGCGAGCATTTTATAATTATATTTTGATGCGAGAAACGGAGTGGGCGGTATATCTGAGACGCCCGTGACTCGTTGAAATTCTGGACAAAAAACAAAACGTATACAAAACGACTGTGTCTACTCTGTCTATTTGGTAGTTAGAACGCGGCTGTATAGAGATCTAGGAAAGTGTCCGAGGTGTGTCAATGGTACACACGAACATTTTTTGAAATATAATCTATTAGCACAGAAATTAACACCCAAGGGACGAATGATTCTTGAAAGTATGTTGGATTTGTCAAAATAGTAAAATTAAATATTAAAATTAGACTAAAATGTAAAATTCAATGGTACTGAACCATAGAGAACGCTACTCCCGCTGTACATCCACCGATTTTTATCCTGTCCCCGGGGAATATATATGTCCACCTCCCTACCAGGCCAGTCGCACTCCACAACAAGTACAAATATTATACCTACACATTGCGCCCGCAATATTGCGGTTAATTCAGTAGTGTCAAGCGTGCGCTCGATGAGTCGCGCGCGCCGTGTGCTTACGATAAAGTATCTACGTACGTAAAGTTTTTGTAATATTTTATTCTTTTCTTAATTATGAGTTCCAAGAAGAGACCTAGAAGGTACTGCACAGCATTCGTAAAATACCTACACACTGACATTTTATTACGTAAATAGTTATTTCTTTTTCATTCATTATTAAGCATGGAATTCAGACAGGCACCTTATTATTCATCACAATGCAATACCTATTATGTTATAATCAAATAATGAGGTACTAGGTCTATTCTGATAAGAATGTCATTATATGTAGTTAATAAAACTATCAATATTTATAATAATAAGAATAAAAATAATACATTAGCTATTATTATTATTGCTAGTGGACCTAGCGATTTGATTGTCAGTCAGTAGGTATATCACAGTTCTGTTTAACAGTTATAAATAAATCTATTCAGGACAATTCACACTAATTACCCCAAATCAGAATACCCTGTACTATGAGTACTAGACATCGGATAAACTTGCATGTATACATAAATACAATAAATTAATTACATCAAAACTGTTATAATGAGGAAAGATTAGTTTTTTAGTATGTTTGTATTTTTGTATGTTGGTTTGTAATGGATAATCTAAAAACACAGAGCAAATAAAAATTATAGTTTAAAAAATTTAAAAACACGCTTTTATAGAAAATTTAACTATTTTATTGCATTGTCATCGGTCTTTGACAGGTGTGCAAAATTTGAATGGAATATGACCGTTTAAAGTGGGTCAAAATAGCGTCCAAAGGAGCCGGTTACAAACATACAAACATACAAGTGAAGCTAATATAAAGCGTATAAATATAAAGAAAACACCTGCAGAAAGCTACATTATCAGAATTTGAATTAAAAAAAAAATTGAGATTCATACGAAAATTGCAATAATGTAACCCAAGTTATAAAAAGTATTAGCTGTATGGAAAGGAATGACATGATGCCATGGAAAGTAAATCATTATAAAATTTGTTTAGGAACTCAATAACAGTAACTACCTATAATAATTTGGACAGCCTTTTAATTCTGCAAAGTTATTATACGGCATTTAACAATTTTGCAGTAGTAATTTTGAATATTCTAAGCTAATTAAATAGCCCTGCCTTAATAAAACTAAGGCACGTTATAGAGTCATGACAATCCGTACAATCTAATATTTAAATGTCTCCAAGGAGCTATTGTGTATATTACCTCCTAATATAATATGAGACTCAAATAAAAATATAAAAATGCTCATAGAGCCGTATGTAAGCAATTTTAAAGACTTTTCACGTTAAAAATATATTGAAAATTGATAGTTTCCAGCTAAAGCATACTATTATTTCTTCTGTGCCTAAAGTTCACATTTGTATAGAAAAACCAATAACAACAGTAAAACAAGTGAAAGTCAGAAATCAAATAAATATCAGAAAAACTTCACTTGTTGTTTTATGGCATTTGTGGAGTTGCCATTCCACAATTCCGCCAATGTCACTATCAGAAAATCAATTGAGTGTCGAGAGAAGTGTCAGGTGTCAAAGTGGCAGGTGTCAAAGTGACAGGTGCCAAAGTGACAGGTGCCAAAGTGACAGGTGTCAAAGTGATAGGTGTCAAAGTGTCAGGTGTCAAAGTGACAGTTGGTGGGGAAGGGGTGGAGAAAGAACGGGGAGAAAGTGGGAAGAAGGTGAGGAAAGCTGAGGGAAAGAGGGGGGAAGGTGAGGAAAAGTAAGATAAAGTGGGGAAAAGATGGGGGAAAAGGTGGAGGAAGGGTAAGGGAAGGTGAGGTGAAGGTGGTGAAGAGTGGGGTAGAGTGGAGGAAGGTGGAAAAGGAAGTGAAAGGTGGGGGAAAGTGCGGGTGGTAAAGTGGGAGAAGGTGGGCAAATATGAGGAAAGGTGGGGAGAAGGCGGAGGGAAGGTGGGGGGGTAGGTAGGGGAAGGGTGTGGAAAGGTTGATGAAGGTAGAATGGAAGGTAAGAAGAAAGTGAGGGGCAAAATGGGGGGGAAGGTGGTGATGATTGGGTTGGGTGGGGGTAGGGGGGTTGGTGGTGATGAAAGGCAATGGGTGGAGCAAGGTGAAAAAGGGTGAGGGAAGATGGCGTGATGTGGAGGAAGGTGAGGAAAGGTGGGAATGGGAGGATATGGGCCAGGATGATTGTGTATGGGTGGGGATTAGTGATCATGGGTGGGGAAGGGTAGGCATTAGTGGAGATTGGTGGGGATGGGTTAAGATTTGTTGGGATGGGTGAAGTATGATGGGTGGGGATGATTGGGGATTTGTGGGGATGGGTGGAGATTGGTGGGGATTGTGGGTGATGCGTGGAGATTATTATTATTATCGAGTAGGGGTGCCCCATTGTAGTAAATAGTGACAAAAAAGTTAGACAAAATCCTATAGTGCATTTCAACATTCGACGAAAGATTGAAAATAATTGAAAATAGCACCAAAACAGATACATCTTAGTAATACACTCAACATTTTCGCGTACAACTCAAATAGGCTAGAAAAACATCATAATGAGTTGCAACTAGTCGGAGATTTAGAATAGATACCCGTTCTTGTATGGAGTACTGCTGCCACCTCTGGGACGGTTCTGCCCAGTATCAGCTCGAGTCTTTGGATTCAATTGAGAGACGTGCCATCAGGCTCATTGGGGATGACACTCTGGTAAAGAGTAAGCTTCAAAGTCTGGCGCATCGACGTAAGGTAGCAAGCCTGGCGGTATTCTACAGATTGCACGATGGAGAGTGTGCACAAGAACTGCACAACCTCATTCCCCCATCACCTTTCCATCACCGTACGACTAGACGATCAGCAAAGCGCCACCCTTTCATGGTTGAAATACCTCGCACAAGAACGAAGCGTTACGCTTCTTCATTTATTATAAGAACTGCAAAGGAGTGGAATGCCCTGCCCTCGTCAGTGTTTCCGGTAAATTATAACCCCGGTGTGTTCAAGTCAAGAGTGAATAGGCATCTACTAGGCAAGCGTGCTACACCTTCGACCACATCATCGCTTACCATCAAGTGAGATCGTGGTCAAATGATTGCGTAGTCCGTAAAAAAAAAAGAAAAAAAAGATACTTGATGATGAACTCTTTAAAATGAAAAAATATGAGAAAAAAAAACATATCGATACATTTAGACTCAAAGGGCGTAACCACCATTTTGGCAAAAATGATATTTTAATGCAGTCATATTAAGTTTTCGTCCACTTTCAAACTGTATATTTAGAATATCAAAACTCGCAAAAAAAGTGGTGTTTACAGCCCACAACTTTTGGATCGCTAAACACGTTATTTTGAAAATTTGGGCCTTATAATTAGTAATATTTGATTTTTCATTACATCAAAGGTTAAAAAAGGTAAATAAGATTTAACAATTGGTTGTATATGCCGTGTTCTATCAAATTTAGTCCTGAAAAATTGATCAGATTGGAATACTGACTTAGTAATTGTCGTAAACTTTATAACTTACTACCTACTATACCTTTGCGAGGTCAAAGTGACTTTAGCAGCCACTGCGGTTTATTTATTTAGCGCATCTTAAAAAAAACAAAGGTGAGCTATTATTAATATTAGCTAACTACTATGTCTACATGCTGCGACCCGTGGCTTCACATGCATCATTATTATCATCATATAAGTTTTCTTCATAAATGTCGTTTTTTTATTAGTTTTCTACTCTAGTCCAGTGGGTGGAGGGGTAAATGCGAATTACCCGTGCACCCACTAGTGGGTAAACCCATAAATTCCTATTAAGCATAAACCCGATAAACCCCCATTAAAGGCACAAACGATTGCTCTCTAGAACTTCTATTAATACCTTACATTAGCGGGTTGGCCCATCTTGGTGATCGCAATAGTTGGTTATATGAATATACGCAAAAAAATGCTGTTGAACATTTCCTGAATTGCCTCGCCTGGTTCTTCACAGCACTCTCAAATGAGAAGTGGTGGTAATTTTTTTATTGCGTACTATGATCTCACCTGATGGAAAGCGATGATGTGGTTGAAGGTGTAGCACGCTTGCCTAGTAGATACCTATTCACTCTTGACTTGAACACACCGGGGTTATAATTTACCGGAAACACTGACGAGGGCAGGGCATTCCACTCCTTTGCAGTTCTTATAATAAATGAAGAAGCGTAACGCTTCGTTCTTGTGCGAGGTATTTCAATTATAAAAAGGTGGTGCTTTGCTGATTGTCTAGTCGTACGGTGATGGAAAGGTAATGGGGGAATCAGATCGTGCAGTTCTTGTGCACACCCTCCATAGTGCAATCTGTAGGATACCGATAGGCTTGCTACCTCACGTCAATGCGCCAGATTTTGAAGCTTACTCATTACTACAGTGTCATCCCCAATGAGCCTGATAGCACGTCTCTCAGTTGAATCCAAAGATGAGCTGATACTTGGCAGAACCGTCCCAGAAATGGCAGCAGTACTCCATACAAGATTGGACCTGTGCTTTTTAAAGATTCAAAAGCTGTCTCGGTGTGAAGTACCGCCTTAGACAGAATACCAAGTTTTTTTGCAGCTACCTTGGCTTTGGATTCAATATAAGACCCAGAATTCAGGTTTGATGTGAGTTTGACACCCAAAAGCTCCGGTCGCCTATTGTTACACTTTGGAAAGACGGAGATCGGTTTAGAGGACTCTTTTCAGCAGAAAACAAACACGCCAAAGAATAGGTATCTCGTATGTCTATATATATGTTTGTTTAGGTCAAACATCGCAAGCTGAATTAGAACCACTTCCTTTTATCCGATGGAGTTGAATTTTTGCATGTTAGTTCAGTTTCGATGACATTTTTATGGTAAGCATGATCTGAATTGATATCCAGGAACAGCTCCAGATAAAGGAACTCATCAACGGTCAACAGCAGTATCACGAAATTTTGTGTAAACTTTTTATTATGATAGTCGGTTTTAAAACAATACCATCATATGGTTCTGCACTCAGGGTTGGGTTCTGACTAGGGAACTTTTCAACGGTTAACAGCAGAGTCGCGACATTTTGTGTACGCATGATATTATAATAGCTGGTTTGAAGTTTTACCATGACATGGCTGCTGCTCTCCGGGTTGTCTCCTGGTTAGGAAACTCCTGGACGGTTAACAAAGTATTGTATACTCATTTAATTGTGATAGCCCGTTCTAAGTTTCTTCGTGACATAGTTAATGCATAAATGCTTTGTTTGAATGTTTTTAAATTACCTTTTTATTTAGCTTAGTACATTATCTTCTTAACGATCAAACCGTTTAACTTAATTAAGCCCCTTTTATTTTATTATGTCACATTTTCATATATTTTTTATTAATTATGTATTTCTTGATCTGATGATGTACTGTGTTCTACTTGTCAAGCCTTTTCATTTATACCCTCATTGAGAAGATTGAAAAATAATAAAATAGTTGGTCATTTGGTGATGGCGGCTATCTTGGATTTGGAATTTTCATGTTGAACTGTATTTTTCTAGTTAAGTCCTTTCATTTGATACCCATATTGAGAGGGATGAAATAATATATTAATGTAACCGCCATTTTGTGGCGGCAGTCATCTTAGATTTACAATGATACTGAATGTACACAATTGTATTTGTCATAAGAACTTAAAGAAATGAACTGAAACTGACCGATTGATCTGAAATTTGGTATACACCTTAGTGTATACCAAATATCAGATCAATCGGTTCGCAGGAAGTGAGTATAATGTCAGTTACTAGATTTGACCCAAACAAATAAATAAACAAACAAAAATCAACAATAAACAGGGCAAGCTAAATAAAACCGGTAAAAATGTGAGAATATTCACGACTCTACATCTGCTTAAAAATAAAAATCTACGGTATCCTAGTGCCTGTGGCTCCCAAGATATTAAGACAGAAAATGAAGGGAGAGTGTGAAATTACAAGAATTGGTGATAACACACGAATGGCAAATCAACGGAGTATTTTACTTCTAGCCAGTTCTAGCACTTTGATGACGGAGCCCAATTCAGTTGTAGCAAAGGCACGTATTGGGACCATAGCAGGTTCCATGATTCCAACCGGATATTTTGCAGCCGAGGTCACATAATATTTTGCGGCAACCTGGTTTCTTCTTTAAGGTCAAGAAATCCACTAAAGCAAGACGGCTATGCAAGAGAGACGATTCAGTATCTGAAAAATACAATATATAATTGAAAATATATAAAGGCTGGGACTTCATCTCTATAATATCCATATAAATATATACGATGTCTCTTAAGGAGGCGCGATGAGGTGAATGACTTCAAGAAAAGGCAGAGGCCAGAGTCAATATTATTGAACTTAGAAAAAACGAGCGACTCCAGAATCATTATTCGAAAGTCTAAGTAAACAGCATGTTCGGCTAGTACGCAATTTGTTCGGATCTAATATGTCATACTGCTCAGTAGAAAATATTGTTTGTTTTTTGTCCAATTTATTCTCTAGTAGAACAAATAATATAGAACCAGTTGGACTAACCCAAACAAGAACTAATTTTTTAGCAAACTTTCAAGGTTTAGAATTATTTCCTCAACGTATATCTTCTATACACTTATAGCAGGTAACGAAAAGTCTGTAGGTTAAAGATATAAATGAAATAAATTATTGGGTAGGGGACTTAACATAAGCTACTGATCAAGAAAATTCCTGTTTTTTAAATAGTGTCTGTCTGTTTATCTATATGTTCGCGCATTATGTAAAAACTAATAAACCGATTGCGATGCGGTTTTTACTGTTAGAAAGCTTGGGTTTTCCTTTTAGGTACTCCTTTTTTGGCCAGTCGTGTAACAATAAATAGCCTCGTCTCCTTCGTCATCATGCACACAATTTTCTTGTCAAATTAAATATAGATCGGATCAGCCGTTCAGACAAGAGAACGTAACAAAAAGTATAATAATTATTAGTGTTGTTGTTGAATATACGAGATTTACCAATGGATTTACTTAATTTTTGATTAATCTTGTATCAAACATAATAGCAATGAGCTAGATATGCAACATTTACATGAAAGTTAATTAAATAACGCACCAATATTGTTGTTCGTAATTTCATTGATTTCGTCTTCTAAATTGTGTATCTGCAGAATTGAGGCACTCGCTGCCACAGAGATAAAGATTAGAAAAAATAATAATTTCATCTTTGAGTTTTAAAGCTATTTTTAAAACTGACAAGGAAAAAGACAAGGCAACTTTACGTGTCCGAGCTCAAGTGTGAAGTGAGTAAGTAGTGAAACAGTGTTGCCAGATCTAAATCTCAAATTGCCGTGTTTGTGTGGAGAACTCTCAATTGCCGTAGCATAAAAAAATAAAAATTGGTGTGGAACGCACGCCCTGAGGGTTCCGTACAAACCAGAATGTATCTTGTGGTCTTGGTGATCGAATAAGTGGTGACCTAAAAAATACCTACCAAAAAATACCTAATAATACCTTAGTATCGATATAGAATGTACCAAGGTGTTGGTGATGACTAAGTGGGTGACTATAACTTAGTATCGATATTAATTTAAACGGAGTAAAAGAGTACAGGAACGAGCAAAGGTAACACCTTTTTTCTGATATCATTTTTTTACTGTAAATTTTATTATTTTATTTTTAGGTGTTTGTTTTATTATTATTTTTTGGGCAGTCGTGTAGAAAGGAAAACCAATTTTCTCTTAATGAATATTCTATCAAATAAAATTCTAATACTTGAAAAGTAGGGTCAAATGTACATGAAACAAATTACTCTTCGTATGTTGAGTGTTCGAACTTTTTTTTGATCTTTAGACACGGTGTAGTGTTGCTACTTTTGGCGATTTCGCACTGTTTTAGGGCGAAATGGTCCATTTTGCATACGGCATAGAGCTTACATTTTTTTTTAAATATAGAGCAAATTGGGACAAAATCTCACTTAAGGTGTAAACCATATTTGTTTGCACTAAACAGGCAACACCTTATTTTTAAATGTACTATATGGCAATCACCCATTTCATAAAAGGGGATTACCCCAAACTCCTAATGAATGTAGACAGTCCAAATTTAGTTTACCATAATTAAATATGTTGTATCGTTAATTCGAAAAGCCATCGAACTTATTCGTATAATGAATACATTAACGAGATATTTCAGTTAGCGTAAAATTAAAATACTTATCAAAGCAGTGCAAATATTTTAAGTTGCTTCGGTCTATCATTTTATAAAATTAAACGTGATAAACTGAACGAAAACAATCTAGACGCCTCATGTTTTTTAAACTAAAAATTTACTTAATTGTACGTAATCATTAGATAAAGTAACAAAATAATGTATGTGTAACGCAAAGTAGCAACTTCTGACCATAAGTATCTGACGGTTATGTAGCAGAAAGGTGCCACAGCGCGAAGCAAGCAGGCCTAGTTACACAACGTGACAATATGTCTTTCCCACGTCAGGCTTTTGTCAATTATAAAGCCTAGAAATGTAGTTGTTGTGACACTTTCAACAAGTCAGCAATTAAGTGCTACGGACATTTGTCTAATTGCTCGGCCAGCAAGATTGAAATGCATGAAATGCGTTTTTCCTACGTTTAGTATGAGGTCATTTATGGTGAACAACTTGTGCAGCACTTTAGCCACTGTATTAAGTTTTCTCTCCAAGTGATCAACCAAAGACGCAATCAAGACTGCAGCGAAATCATCAGCATACATTAGTATGTGACCGTCATGTATGCTGTCGGCGAGGTCATTGAGGAGGATGGAAAACACAATATTAGATATGAGGAGCCCTGAGCTACACCAATGTTCGCCTTTGCCCACGACGACTAGGAAGAGATTTCCTCATAGAAATGTAAGTATTCTAACGATAACCCATACGTCTTAATCTGTTCCGGTATTTAAATTTAGTAGTTATGGTGCAATAAAGAAAGTCACATACATACAAACAAACATACATGAATCCTAAAAACATTACTTTTTTTTGGCATTTGTGTAAAAAGAAAGTTTATCTAAGATTGTACAGGAAAATGAAGTAATAAAATTAACTTCATATAATTTAACTATACACACCTTTAGAATAAGCTATGCCATGCCAATATGTATAAAATAATTGACATGATTAGACCAATTTTTAGTTTTAAAAGCTTATGAAACTTAAAATACCAGTTATAATTTTTATGATAGGTATTATTATATTATGACACCTCAATTTAACAAAACTTTTGTTTCGTTGCGATTGTACTTTTTGACGTTTATATAAAATTAAGAATTTGCACGTCTCTACAACAATAATATCTTGGAAAACTCACCACTATGCTTACATATAATGAAAGTAAGGGTGAAATAAAACGAAAAATAATAAAGCATTAGAATATTATTTTTAGTAAAGATCAATTTCAAAATAGCATATGACGAAACTTAAAATACTTAACCTCTAGAGAAATGAGAAGATTCAGAGTGCCGTGCTATACTACCAACGAGAAGGAAAGTTAAAAATATGTTTATCAAATGCCTACGAATACGATTGAATTTTAATTTAATGGTAATTTTCATTTTGACTAAATTGCCTGACCTTGCAATTTAGTCAAAATGAAAATAAAAGTTAAGTAGTTCAATTTATCTTGAATTGAAATCATGAGTTTACTATAAAGATTAGAACTATTCTTGCACCGATATTAAAAAACCAATACGTCAGTTCGGCGTTAACATTTTAATAAATGTATTAAGTATCAGATTTTAAATTGTCACGATCACTAACATAACTCAGTTGTCGCAGCGCCTCTGAGGTTGTTAAAGTTTTTTGATCGGAATTGTCTTCACCTGACCACGGTTGCAAATTAAAAAAATTGAAAATATTTGCCAAAATGCTTGAAACTGTATTTATATGTGGTTAGAGTCGAAAGTCATCATAGCAAACCGTTGCTAAATAAATTCTTGACACAAATTAAGCGATATTGCCAACATGATGGAACAAAAGCTACATAAGAATTATCATTAAAAACGAGATATTTAACATGTCATATATTTCTTTTGAGATCTCGGTTTAAATTACATGGTAACTATCTAGTTTCTAATGATAATTCTTGGTAGTAAGTAGTTAAACCCCTAAGTAAATCCGGCCTGCAAGATGTTTCGATGCAACCCGCAATCCATAGTGCCTAAGGCACGCGAAAAAATCAATTAGAAACTTTACGAAGTTATTTGTAAATATTTTATAGCCGTTTTCTTAATATTTTATTTGTTCCGTCCGGCGAACAGCGTTCCGGTCTTCAAAAATTATGGTAGAGCCCGCATCACGAAATATGTCCCACTAACGTGGCACTAGTTTCTTTGTGAAAGCGAAAATATTAAAGGTGTTGAACGCTAGTTCCTCTTGTTTGGCGCCGAAAGACTTCTTTTGTGGCACGGACTTTAAAATCAGAATTTGTAACAATAATCAGGTCACTCTCAAGCTCCACTCTCAATTACCGTTCTCCATTACCTCGCGTATTAGACGGTTTATTTTGATGGTTCAGTTGCAAGGAGGAGAGACAATTAGATAAATTGATCTCTCATAGGCATCACAATTACTTTTGGACTAGACTAGGTAATATGGATACAGTATGTACAAAATATCGTTGGGTACAAATTATTAACAAGCACAAGGGTACCTACTGTAATCCTGAATTACGATGTTTGATTTTGCGATGTTCGTTATAGATAAAGTGCGATGAACTTAATTTTACGATGTATGTTATAGTTAAAGTACATAAGTACGATTTACTTAATTTTGACAACCTAGAATTTATGCAGAAAATACAATATAACATAATTTCGGGCGCGTGTTATTTATTTACTCTCAAACGTGTTCTCGAAAATATAGCCGTTTATTATATTTGTCTAGGTAACAACGATTCCCCAGATTCCATAAGAAATATTATAGGATTCGATATCATAAAAATATGACCCTCAATTATAAGTCTACAATTGATAGATTCAGGCGATATTTTGCGGAAATCCATATTTAAAATGAACAAAATAAAAATATGTAGCTTACTTCCGCCAAAACTGTAAGTCAGACAAATGATAAATGGTAAAATTAACACAAGTAAAACCCCACGCTAAACAAAACCCTACCCAAAATTGAACTAATGAAAAATATAAATTAAATGAAAGCTAAGGCCTGGAGGCCAGAAAAAACACTTATATACAAATAATATATATAAATATATATACACAATAAAAAACCCCCAAGCTAAACAAGCCCTACCCAAATACAAGTATCGTAACACTTATATATTCATATACATATAATATAAAAACACAATAAAAAACATATACCACGATCCAAATACCAAATACCAATATTTTATTGTGTATATATATTTATATATATTATTTGTATATAAGTGTTTTTTCTGGCCTCCAGGCCTTAGCTTTCATTTCATTTATATTTTTCATTAGTTCAATTTTGGGTAGGGTTTTGTTTAGCGTGGGATTTTACTTGTGTTAATTTTACTATTTATTATTTGTCTGACTTACAGTTTTGGCGGAAGTAAGCTACATATTTTTATTTTGTTCATTTTTTTTTATAAGTCTACAACATAATAATAAATATATAACATGTACTCGTATGTATGTAGGTATGTTAAATGATATTGTACCGACCTCTGGTGTCAGTTGTCAGGCCGCCCAACGACGTGTCTGACGTGGTTCAATTATTATTGATAGCAACACGGACATGTCTTCCTTTTGGAGCAGGAGCAATAGCCGCACGTAACCTATTCAGCCTTATGTCACTGTGATCGTTGTAATGCATAACGCCTTTATTCCTGCTTGGCCGTCATCTTAATGGTCACTATTTCTAAAATATCTTAGATCACGGACTACTACAGTATGCAAGCAGCCGTGGCTGGCAAGAAACTATGAAAGAAAATTATGATAGAGGGTGAAATTGGTAGAATTGGTCCCTTACACACGTATGGCAAATCAACGGAGTATTTCACTTCTAGACAGACTAGCACTATTCAGTTGTAGCAGCGACACGTATTGGCATCGTAGCAGGTTCCATGATTCCAGCCGAGCATTTTGCAGCCCAGGTCACAAATCCCGTTGACGCAACCCAGTTTCTTGTTTATGGTCAATAAGTCCACTAGAGCCGTCTGGCTACGCAAGCGAGGCAATTCAGTATCTGAAAAATTACATTAATCATTGTAAGTTTGACAAGCCTTGGTCATCAGTAGGCCTAGACAAGTCGCATAGGTACATTTTGAAGCAATTCCATCTGTACAATTGTTAACGCTTTATCGTTTGCGAAAATAAAATGGTATACAATGTCACAAGAACTAGGCGAACGCTCATTTTCATCAGTCACACGACTCAAATCTGAATATTGTTAACAATTACGTGTTCTCAAACAAGTCTCATGGTTACTGTTTACACCTATTCAGTATTCGGTGGATCTCAATTTGTATTATTATTTATTCTGTGTCTCATGTAATTTTGCACTTTTTTATATACTGTGCTCATAGTTCAAGGCCCATTTTATATAGCTACCTATATATTAAGTAAGATGCAATACAGAATTAAGAGTGATTCCTTCATAAGAATGGTGACCTCAGCAGGGTCGGTTCAGGAGCAACACAACGTGGCGAGAGTTGCGAAGTTTATAAAATTCTCTAGGTGGTAATGTCCAGAAATCTATATCTATAATAAATCAATAAGAACGAAAAACTCTGTACAAAAAAGATAATTAAAAAAAAAAACTAGGGTACTTTAAATAAGCTACTGAACAAGAATATAATAACTTTTTAAATCGCATCTGTCTGTTTGTCTGTATGTTTGTTCGCGCATCACGTAAAAACTATTACATCCATTGCGATGTGGTTTTAACTGTTATAGCTTAGGTTTTGTCTTAAATCTGGGGTACTTGATATTTTAATCCGATGATTTGATACCGAGAAATCGATAAAAAACTATTTGACAGTTGAACGAATTTTGACCTAATGTAGTATGTATATAATTGTACCAGGGTACTTTTGGTCCTGGAATAACACGTATGGACTAGTTTTAAATGAAATGACCACGCGGGCAAAGCCGTGGGAAATTTTATCAATAATTAGAAATAAAATACTGAGAAATACGCATTAAGAGCAGCCTACAACTGTATTTCAGTGTGCATAATCTCGAAAACGATAAATATTCAGAAACATCACAACACGTTACGTTACGTTTTCTACGGGGTCCTTGCTTACGCTTGCTTTCGTTAAAAAAACGCATTGTTTGTATTATTGCTTGTCAAAATTGCCACTAAACTGAACTACGCATTGTATTGGCTTAAGCGTTCGACTGGTAGGTATGTAACGTCTAATAAAATAGAATTTCAACAATTCTCTTTTAGAGAAGTCGATCAAAAAAACGTACGGGTCGAATTGAGAATCTCCTCTTGAAGTTGGTTGAAAACAAGCGATTCCAGAAGTATGATTCAAATAATTTTGTATAAAGCCTTCAACATTTATAAACATATCCTTACAGTTTTTTCCCCTCCATCCACTTGGCTCCCCTAACATAGATATACATAACATAGATCCTTTGGGGGATTCATTTGGATTATTTGTCCACACGGATCCCCTGGGGATTCATTTCTTGGCCAATTCAACGTAATAGGTACAAGTATCTTCAATACTTATAAAAAAGCAGTAACGAAAAGTTCTTAAATTGAAAATATTAAGAGGATAGGGCACACACGCGGCTTCTTCAGGTTTTGCCATATATTTGCGTTTTGGGAGAAAACGTTTCTACCATACTAAACCATAACCAAATCCAATAATTGTGGTATTTTTTTATTCATTACATAATAAACTATTTTTGTAGCATTTTATTTTTACCATAATTAGTAAACAATTTGAATTAATTCGTGGTTTAATACCGATATTTTCTCTCAAGTTTGTGTACTGTTTAAATGAAATATAACGATAAATTACGATAAAACAAATTCTACAAACGTAGATTATTCTGTGATTAATAAAAAGAGATCTGAATTATTGGATTTGATTATGGTTTAATATGGTAGAAACATTTTCATCCATAACGCAAATTTCACGGAAATGTAACGCAAAACCTGTAGAAGCTGCGTGGGTGCCATTCGGTCTTAAAAAAGTTTGTTAAGTATTTTTGCAACTTAGGTACTGCTTTGTTGTAAGTAAGTTTACCATTACCCGCAGTTTTGTTAAGTATTTTTGTAACTTAGGTACTGCTTTGTTATAAGTAAGTTTACCATTACCCGCAGTTTTGTTAAGTATTTTTGCAACTTAGGTACTGCTTTGTTGTAAGTAAGTTTACCATTACCCGCAGTTTTGTTAAGTATTTTTGTAACTTAGGTACTGCTTTGTTGTAAGTAAGTTTACCATTACCTGCAGTTTTGTTAAGTATTTTTGTAACTTAGGTACTGCTTTGTTGTAAGTAAGTTTACCATTACCCGCAGTTTTGTTAAGTATTTTTGTAACTTAGGTACTGCTTTGTTGTAAGTAAGTTTACCATTACCCGCAGTTTTGTTAAGTATTTTTGTAACTTAGGTACTGCTTTGTTGTAAGTAAGTTTACCATTACCCGCAGTTTTGCCCGCGCGCCAATTCTGGGAAAATGTTTATAATAACAAAGCACACCATGTTTGAAGAAAAAACCTCAGCTATCCAACAGTAAAAAACGCATCGAAATCTGTACATTATTTTTTACATAATGCGCGAACATATAAGCAAACAGACAGACACCTTTTTTAAAGGTATTTTCTTGATGAGTAGCATTTCAGTTGACAAAGAAATAAATTGGGTGTTGTGACTTAAAATAATTTAAGTCCCCTACACCCAATTTATTTCTTTAATACCTTCAATGTACAGACTTTTTGTTACTTTTGTTTTTTGTTATTAAGAGTAAAGAAGATATGTTGAATTGACCAAGGATGTATAATTTAGTAATAAAAAAAATTTGTCTCTTTTTAAGTACTTATTAAGTAATTTTTTGGAAATATAAAATATTACAATGTTGAATACATTGTAATATTTTATATTTCATTGACACTTTTTGTTTCTCAGTCTTTTTATTTTTCTTTTTTTTAATTGCTTTGTAATCGATTTGTGAGCTATCCTGAAAGTTTCAGCCGGATGGTATTTGGGAAGTGCTCAAAATTTGAATTGCAAGATTCCAGGACAGACAGATATACATAGATACATTGATAGATACATACATACATACATACATACATACATGCATACATACATACATATATACATACACGCATACACACATACATACACGCATGCATACAAGTGAAGTTATATAAAAGCTTTTAATAAGAAGGAAACCGACTTTCGTACAATGCTTCTGGAGTCGCTCGTGTTTCAAGTTCAAAAATATTGACTCTGGTACGACCCCCGCCTTTTCTTGAAGTCATTACCTCATCGCGCATCATTTAGACAAATTTTATAGATGCTCTTCACACAAATTAAATGTTTGCCCGGGCCCGGCTGGGATTTGAACGCTGGATACTAAGCATAGAAGGCAGGTGCACAACCAACTGTGCCAGAGTTTTGTTCAAATGTAGCATGTAGGTAGTGTATATAATGTTATTATTAAGTTATTCATCAAAATCTTACTTCGTCAAATACGTGATTTGTCAAATCATTGTAGAATCGAACACATCTTTTCATTTATATACAACTTGCATCTGCAATCACTGTCTAATTTAGTTTTTAATATCAATGAATAGTCGTTAAACGCAGGTGTTGAAAGTTAAGGGTACATCATAATAACCAGTAGTTCTGTGAACAATAGACCTCGCGAGCATAAACTTTTTTGCAACAATCTAGATGTGTACAGTAGCGCCATCTAGAGACCATATTTAATGGTGCTCCATCAACCCCTACCTGATAGATAAAGGGCTGATTCCACTGGTAGAAATCTAAAAGTGAGCAATTTACTGCATTTTGAGCAGCTATTCTGCTCATCACTCCGAAGTACCTCATCAGATCTTCAACAAAAAATTTAAGACCAACCTTATCGTACTAGATTTCAAATAAAAAAGGAACCATCGAAATCACATCTCTTAAGGCGGACCTACATAACTCCGAGTAAAAACATGTACAGATAAGACAAAACATGTCTTGTTTTGACGACTTCAAACATTAAGTAAACAACCAATGATTTGTGCAAACAAGTATACATGTCGGTGTTGCTTACAATAATAGCATAAACTTCTTGGTATAAAACTATATAAGTATACCAAGAAGGTAAAAATAAAGACGGAGTCCATCCCGCCAAACACACAAGTTAAGCATAGCAAATGACGGCAGCATGTGTGCGTGAGTGTTTAATTTGTGGTTGATATACGATTTCATCACAAAGTACTGCCATGTTTTTGTTTTTTTCGTGAGAACTTGATAGAATTAATACGACATACAAGGTCGAGATCTTGATTCGATGTGGCGACTGATCGCCATTATATGGTGTTAATGTGTGCGTGAGGCTTGTGCGTACGAGCGGATCAGCATATCTTGGGTGCTTCACTTTCAATATGGCGGTGTGGAATCTGCATTGTTTAAACATTCTTGTTTTATACTTTTATTTATACAAATTATAATGCGTGTTATTTTCCATTTATTTACAAAAGCAGCCTTGCCCGTGTAGACATCTTTCCGTACTAAAAAGTAAAAAAAAAAAAGCTTATCTTCTAGCCTGCTCATATTTAATACATATGGGTTTAATAGTCGTTTTGTCACGAAGAGGTAACAAAATGACAGATAGACAGACAGTTCTTTAACATTTTATTAGTGTTGATTACCTTTGTCAACTGAAACGTACAGGACATGTTTAATTAATCTTAATGTTTATTTTTTAATGAAGTTGTTAAATTAACTCACCAATATTGTTGTTCGTAATTTCTTTGATTTCGTCTTCTAAATTGTACACCTGTAGAATTGATGCACTCGCTGCCACAGTGATCAAGGTTAGAAAAATGAATAGTTTCATCTTGAATTAATTTGCGAAGTTATTTTTATCATCTACCAAGGAAAAATACGTGGTAGCTTCACGTTCCGACGTTCCCAAGTCCCGAGCTCAAGTGTGAAGTGAGTAGTGAGTGAGTGAGACGGGACAAGAACGTTCTCGATAACCCATGCAACTGCCACTCTACTCATAAAATTCCGTAAATAAATCAAATTATGAACTTAAATCCATTGAAATACGTTCCACTTTGTGCAAAACAGTAGTAAATAGTATCCGTAACATGGTAAGAAATGACCTCAGTTTGAACTTTTTAAATAGGTCTAAGCGTAAGTTAGGTAGGATATTGTTGCAGAAACGAATCAGTTCGGTAATATTTTTACGATTTGTTGTATATGTACTTATTTAGTATGAATAGCATAATGAATAAATAAAATATGGACTTAATAAATGGATCGTATTGTATTTAATAATAAACATTTATACCTAGACTAAGCTTTTAGGTTCCAATATCCACACCAACATATAAAAGTGATAACGTTTGTTTGTTTGGGGAGTTTTAACGCGATAACGGCTGGATGGATTTTGATGAAATTTGAAATGGAGATAGCATATACCCTGGAATAAAACAAGGGGATTTTTATTCAGGAAAATTGAAAGTTTCCACGGGAAAACTGCAAATGATTACTCGCTGTAAGGAACGGTTGCCATGAAAACGAAAAGTCTGTCAAAAAAAACATCAAGAGCGTTGGTGCTACACCTACTTTTGCATTGGTTTTTAATATTCTAGAAGAACAAAGGATGCTTTTTTGGCAATAAACAGTAGTCCGCGCGGGCAAAGTCGCGGGCGGGAAAGCTAGTGTGGTCAGGTGGAGTGACGACCTGCGTAAAGCGTCGGGCAGAAACTGGACGCAAAGCTGAAGAGCTCAGTGGCGTGTATTAGGAGATGCTTACGTCCAGCAGTGGACAAGTATAGGCTAATGATGAAGTTTAAAAAGGTTTACAAGTAAACACTTGCAATGTTATTGAACCGCGCCCAGCGTCCGGTACATAGTAAGTCATTGTGTGATCTAACCAGTGACCGCTCGCTGCAACTAGAGACCATATCACCTACACATAGAGCATTTTTACCTTTGAATTACAATAACAGGAAAATAAATTACGGAGCCATCAACAAACTGCACGAGGAGAATTACTGCGCTGCTGTGAGTACAAATACTTGTTGCATTATCGATGTCTAAAATAAGACAGCATACATATTAAAGAATAATATTTTCAATGAACTCTTGGCGCAGTTAAAATGGAACAATGTTATAAGGTGCCCATGGAAAAACCACTCGTCCACACGTAGGGAACTTCATTCCAAGACGAAACAGCCAGGACCAACCACCTTTGTAGATTGACGATCAAATAACCAGGATAATATACAATACAATACAATACAACGACACTTTTCTACAACCTCTATCTCGCACTACAAAATAAAACAATGAACTGAGCAAATTATTGAATACCTTATTTATTACTGTATCTAGTTATATATTTAAAATATGTACCCTAATTAGGTATACTATGTATTAATGAAATTATATTATTATGTAGTATTATATTATACACGTAGGTATATTATGTAAGTATAGAAATAGTATTGATATTATTATTAGGAATCGTTGGTCTCGTGGCTAGAGATCCTAGGTACGAAATCGAACGGTCGCGGGTTCGAATCCTGCAAGGTGCAATAATTTGTGTGATGTGCAGAAATGTTTGTTTCCGAGTCATGGATGTAATATTCTTATCTATGTATGTTTATCCGTTATCTAGTGCCCATAGCACAGGGTATCCTAGTTTGGGGCTAGATAATTGGTGTGGAAATGTCCCGAATATATTATTATTATTATTATTATTAGTTTTCAATTTAAAATAGGCACTATTCCGTATTAAAAACATCACAGTACACCGAGGTTAACTGGAAGATAATGCTTGCTAGCATTAAGTTCGCCTATGTACCTATCATAAGTGTGCAATAAAGAATTTTCTATCTATCTATTGCACACCAACAAGAAGGTAATATATAGGATAAACTCATGAAATGAAAGGTATAATATAGTGCTCTAGGAAGTACTACACCCTGCTGCCAAAGTATAACACACCCAATTCAGCCGCTTTTTCCATTTACCATATTAGCCATAATTGCAGAAATACAAAAAACGACTAAAACAGACTGTACAGAAATTATATCAAAAAACACAAATTAAAAATTCATATTACCCCAGACTGCCCATTATAGCTAAGAAGCATCTCGATCACATCAGTTTTCAAACATAAAAACCACATCAAATCGGTCCATTCATTTGGGAGCTACGATCTTCACCCCCATTCCCCCCCTCCCCACCCTTTATAGCTAAGAACCATCTCGGTTACCTCAGCTTTGAAACATAAAAAACCGCAGCTAAATCGGTCTACTCGTTTAGAAGATACGATTCCACCCCCCTTTTCTCAACTTATTGCTAAGAATCATCTCGATCACATCAGTTTTCAAACATAAAAACCACAGGAAATGGGGGTGAGGATCGTAGCTCCCAAACGAATGGACAGATTGGATTTGATTTGATGCGGTTGTTTATATTAAAAACCACCTCCCCCATCATAGCAAAGAACCATCTCATTTAATTCAGCTTTTAAACATAAAAAACCACAGCTAAATCAGTCCATTCGTTTGGTATGGAGGTAACTTATACCCTGGACATAACATCGGCTGGTAGCGTATACATAGGCTTCTTACCATCCCATAATATGCATGCACGCTTCCTGACAAATATAGGCTGATGATGATTATCCTATTATATAAGATACTAGCTTCTCCCTGACTTCGTCTTTCTTCAGTTTTACGCGACAAAAGCATCCTATTTTCTAGGATATCAAATATCATGCAAAAGTATAGCATTATTAGGTGTTCTGCGGTATAGAACCAATGCTACTGATGCGTTTTACAGAATTGTTAATATTTCATTTCCATGGCAACTGTTCCTTACAGCGAGTATTGTAATTTTCTTCTTTCCCCGTGGCAACTTACCATTTTCCGGGATATAAATTAACCTACGTCAGTCTCTATATCGTACAGTACCTAATTTACAAAGTTTAATCAATTGCAATCGGGTTTTACGTGATGCGTGAAACATAGAGACAAACAGAGAAACAGACAAACAGACAGACGCGATTTAAAAAAAATACTTGATCTATGAATTAAAAATGTTATGTTTTTTTATTGAATTACCTGCTTTGTACATACTTTTTCGTATATATTGCTTTATTATAAGTATAGCTAGATAGAAGTTAGATATATAGATATTGGTATCAATACATTACACGGTCATCACGTCGTCGTGATGAGCATTTATGAGAGTCCAATTTGTAGAAATTGTATGAAATTAAATGATTTCTTATTCTTATGTGCCTACTGGTTATACACTGTCGTCTAAATTATTTTGCTTAATACCAAACCCTTTATCCAAACCCGTTCAACCATTTACGCGTGAAGAATTTTGTTAGTTTGTCGTACGAGGTTAGAGCTGGCCTCTGGTATTTATAATAGTCAGAACCGTCAGTGTCATCATAACGACGATAACCGTCAATTTTTACCACCTAATATATATATATATCAAGACGTGTAACATCTTTTAGAAAGTTTTCGTGAGGTCTACAGTTTGTTTATGTCGTATGAGGTAGTGCTGGCCTCTGGTGTCAGAGTTTGTCAAGCCGCCCGAGGACCTCTGATAAGGTTTAACGACTGCTATTTATCAATAATAGCCGGGACTGACAGCTTAACGTGCCTTCCGAAGCACGGAGCGATGGAACACCGCACATAACATATACAAGTAATTGGTGCGGGGCCTATAGTATAGGGCTGAACCCGGTTTCATTGGATTCTAAATTGAACTATTGAACCGTTAGGCTACCTACCATCCCTAATCGTGAAGAAGTAACAAATATACACATATACTCACCCTTATATACATTCAAATTTTTGTTTTTTGTATTTTGATAATAATTTTCTTGTTCAGTTCAGTAGCCTACTTTAAGTCCCCTCGACCTTTTTTTGTGATATATCTTTAAAGTACAGACTTTTTGTTACTTACTGCTTTTTTATAAGTATAGATAACCTATTTAGAGCATAGCACTAAAGTGATGTTTCACTGAAGTGTTGACAGGGTTTTGCGAGTGGTATTACCCTTAGTGAGGTACTTCATAATGGTAGGATCTCATGTCGATTGCCTATTGTGGCAGATGAATACGTACCTTTGACGAATCGCAATGAATTATTCCCGCTCTTAATTATTTTCTTTTCATTATTCATCGTTTTCTGTTAATGAGAGAGCGCAAAGATAAAACTCAATGAATGTATTTCAATTAGCTAAAATTATATAATTGGAATCTCAATGTCTTCGTTTATAATTTCACTCTAGTTTTAAATATGCAGATCAGTACTGATCTGCATATTTAAAACTAGAATAAAACTTACTCATGACCTTTTTACCCGACTACGAAAAAGGACGGTTATGCTTTTAGCAGCGCTTGTATGTTCGTCTGTTCCCTCGCAGCGCCAAGACATTTTACTCAGGTATAGATGAATTCGTCTCGATTATCCGCATTGATCTTACATTTAGGCAGCACATACCTATGTACCAAACCTAAAGCCTAAGGTAAAATTAGCCTGTGACATTCTTGCGATGAAGACGAATCGATTGATACCTTGCTTGTCAAAATCGGACCAAATTTTTAGTTTGAACCCATATCCCATATTTGCGTCGCCGTAGTCGTTTTTTTTATTACGGACTAGGCAATCGTTTGACCACGATCTCACCTGATGAAAAGCGATGATGTGGTCGAAGGTTAGCACGCTTGCCTAGTAGTTACCTATCACTCTTGACTTGAACACACCTGGGTTATAATTTACCGGAAACACTGACGAGGGCAGGGCATTCCACTCCTTTGCAGTTCTTATAATAAATGAAGAAGCGTAACGCTTCGTTCTTGTGTGAGGTATTTCAACCATGAAAGGGTGGCATTTTGCTGATCATCTAGTCATACGGTGATGGAAAGGTGATGGGGGAATCAAGTTGTGCAGTTCTTGTGCACACTCTCCATAGTGCAAACTTTGTGAAGGTTTGCTCAATAGGCTACCTAGTTTAAATTTAAAAGCCAAGCTGTGAAAACAACTATTCATAAAGTGTCAACTAACCTCACAAAAGTGTTCTACCGGCATGGGTAAACGGCCTTACCCATGTTCATTGTAGGACCTACCTGTTGGGGAACAATATTAAGGTCACCGAGCATTGTGCTTAGGTCTTCCAGGGTTTCTGCCATGATGGCAAATATAACATCGGCAAATCAAAGGCGAGTGATGCATTCGCCATTGATGTTAATAATATATCCTTTCCAGTTCAGAAGCTTTAATATATCTTCCAGTGCACAGGTCAACAGTTTCGGAGAAATAATGTCTCCCTGTTTTACCCTTTTTTGCAAATCGACAGAATGTGTGCTCCAATCTTGGAGACGGACTGTCATGGTGGCCTTGCTGTACCAATACTTCAACACTTCGATGTACCGGTAGTTAATCTGGCACCGCTGTAATTACTGTAGCACTGCCCAGGTCTCGACTGAATCAAAGGCTTTCTATTAGTCCACAAACGCTAGACATCAGGCCGATTATACAGAAGACCGAATCTTCTGTATAATCTACCGGAGCGTATGGATGTGGTCAACGGTGCTAAAGCCTTTCCGGAATCCAGCTTACATACCAACATCTCTATTACATTCATTACCCTTCCCTTACTTCACCATAGTCGGGTGAAAATTGATTTTATTCAAGTGGGTGTAGGTTGAATTTTATTTATTATTCTGTTGTTAGTACCTACTGAGAACAGTCGCGTTCTTTCACGTCTCAGTGGTCCTTATTCATAAGTAATTTATCTTGAAACAAAATACAAATATATTTTCGTGACCACAATGTTTGTGATCTGTATAGTAACCTACATACATGTGTGAATGCTTCTGATTCATCGAAATGTAAACAAACCAGAATGCTGAGGCTAACAAAGACCGAACTGTATTTTTTGTAGGTACTTAATTATTTCTTGGTAAGTGGTAGCTACGAGTATATCAAAACTACTCAATTTATTTCTTACATTCCGATATTCTGTATGATATACTGTTCCACCAAGGAGAATAAAAAAAAACAGCTACTTATTTGAAAAAAAAACTGCATTACCGCCGCCAGAATATTATGAGCTTCTAAATTACTAGCTGCGCCTCGCGGCTTTGTCCACGTGGTCATTTTTCTAAGATAAAAGTTTCCTATGTGTAATTATAGAGTAACATATACCAAACTTCAATAAAATTCGTACAGCTGTCTTCTGAAAGGTCTCTAACTAAGATCTTGAATTACGCCTGGATAAAAGGCAGATAGATAAATGACGTAAGAAATTGTCTTTATTATTACACGATTGCCCAAAAAAGGAGTGTTATGTTTTTTGCTCTGTGATCAAATAACGGAATTACGCCTTGTACTATCATTTATTCTGTGATTACGCTTCCTGGCGTAAATTAATTTTAGACATAGATTATAAGTATAGAATCATCATCATCAGTCTGTGTTCGTCCTTTGCTGGACATAGGCATCTCACATTAAATGCCACAGAGACCGATCTTCGGCTCTTCTCATCCAGTTCTCTCTTCCGCAGGTCGTCACTCCACTCCACCTGGCACCTGGACGGCCGTCCTACACACGTTTGCCAAGATGCCGTCTCCACTCTAGGACACGTCTACCCCGGCAGTTGTCTGTCTTTTCGAGAATACAAGCAACTGTTTCTACATGGTTTAAACGGAGTTGGTTGTGTGATCGAAGCTATACAAACACGTCACACAAATAGCGCAAACGGATCTACGTAAAGAACGGCCAAAGGTAAATTCACGTTTCCGAGCTCAAGTGGGAAGTGAAGTGTGTAGGTTGTGAAGCAGTATTGCCAGAGCTAACTCTCAAATTGCTATCGATATCGAAATATAGACCTATCGATTACCAAGGCATAAAAATATATATTAAATTGATCTAGTCCGTGTGGAACTGCCACCCGAGAGTTCTATAGAAATCAGAATGTAATTTGTGTCTTGGTGATGAAATAAGTGATGACCATTGTTGAGGGTAGGAGCTCAAATAATTACGACTTTTTCTGTTGAACTCATCAATCTTCCTTTTTTAAAATAATGTGACACTGCTAAAATACATATTTTAAATTTAGAAAATAAAGTACTTTTTCATTATACTGGCCAGTATCGCCAACAACCATAAACCTTAGTAATGATAGAATGTATCTAAAGATCTTGGTGACGATTATAATAAGTGGTGGTAACAATCGTATAAAATTCTAATACTTGAATCAAATTACTCTTCGTTTGTTGAAAGTTTGTACTATTTTAAAATATTTTATTTAACATGCAGTGTTTGTATGTATGTATGTCTATATGTATCTTGGTTTAGGTCACACCTTTGAATTAGAACCACTTCCTACGGAGTTGGATTTTTACATGTTGGTTCAGTTTCGATAACAATGCATTATTAGAATAATGCATTATTAGAATAAGCTTGACCTGAATTGACATCCAGTATTAGCTCCAGCTAAAGGAACTCTTCAATGGTCAACAGTAAAGTTAGACACGAATTTTTGTGTACACGTTTTGTTATGATAGCCGGTTTTAAGTTTGAATATGACATAGTAGCTGCACTCAGGGCTGCACTAGGTAACTCCTAAATGGTTAACAGCACAGACACGAAATTCTGTACACGCATTTAATTGTGATAGCTCATTCTAAGTTTCACCATGGCTATTGTTTTTTTAGGCGTGTTTTAGTTATTTATTTGATCATTAGTGTCACGGTGTAGTGTTTCCACTTTTAGGGATTTCGCCCTGTTTTAGGGCGAAATGGGCCGTTTTGTATATGGCTTAGGGCTTTTTAAATTAGAAATTAATTATTATAAGAACCTAATATTAAATTGTAAGAGTGCATCAAAAAGCATGGGGAGCGTAGTTAACATAGAAAGGGAGAAAACAACGCTCCTAAACTTAAATTTGCAGTTATTGTAGTAAATTCTGACGGTAGCATTAGTAGTGCAAGCGGTTGATTCTATAAATTTACGGTTATTGATCGCGGCTGCTGCGTTCAGTGCACCTGCAGCAAATCTCTCCGCTATAGGCCGAGTCTTATCGGCCGCTCGCACGCACTCCGACCGTTCGCTGCGACTACATCCCTTTATTGTGGACCAGGTATTCTGCACTGTAATAAATCGTATGCCTCCGAAACAGTCGTAAGATGTTTTCAGCCTATCAATGGAGCTGAAGAGAATGGCCATAATACGACTTGCCCCATTGGCGTCACTCTTCAATGCTTGCTTCAAAGTGGGATCATATCCAGGACCATTGAAAGTAAGCAAAGTGGCGCCGATATTCAAGGGTAATGGGAAAAGGGAGAATACAGTTGGATATAGACCCATATCCATCATACCTGCATTAGCAAAGATCTGTCAGGTCGAGCTTCAAAGCCACTGGCGGTCTTAGTAGACGGCATTCAGATAGTACAAGTAGTAGTAAGTAGTGAAGTAAGTAGGTAGCAAGACTAGCAAGGTTGCCAAATTTAATGCCAACACGTATCTAGATAAGGCCTTGAGCGCACTGCCTTGCATTGAAACGTGGTGCGTTTATTGAAGGGGAATCCCTTAATCATAGACAACCGACAAACTAGGGATGTGTCATATACTGTTAATAAGTTACCATTTTATGTTTATATTTTGTAGTTGGTAAGATAAATGACTGATTACAAATAAAACCTATTGACTAACTACGATATTTTCAATTTTATTTCAAATCTCCCTGTACCCGCAAGTATCTTATATCACTAAGGCATTATTATTTTTAGAAGACGTTTTGTTTCAATTTTCTCTATCAATTGACACTGGTATAATTTAATTTCATTGAAATTTATTTGCTGGCGGTACCTACATTAATTTTTGTTTAGGGACCTGTGACGGGGTGACAAAAAACGAAATTGATTTTGCACTATCCTCAGAGAATCATATCATCAAAGATGTTGGAGTTATCAACAAAATCAAATTTAGCTCCAACCACAGAACCCTTCGCATAAAATTAGCTTCAATTTTAAAATCCACTCAAAACATAACCTCTATAGTAATTCAGAAGAGTTTAATTTAGAACTTTCTAACCATTTCAGCGCCCTTCCAATCGAAGAAATAGAAGATTCAGAACAACAATATCAATCAATAGTAACAGGTATCAGTAAAACAAGTAAGAAAATAAAGGAAGTCAAGAAAAAACAGCAAATTAAGTATTAGCTCATTAAGTTTAATACAAGACAGAGTACAATTACCTATCAGATCAGAAGAATACAGAAAGATGGATAAAAAAGTAAAGCGTAGTATAAGACATGATTTAAGATAACTAAACTGCCATTTACATAAAGTATCGTTGGAAAGACACAGCTCACTTAGGACGGCAAAACGAGGCATTTCCAATGGAAAGTGTTGGATCAACCACTTACAAGATTAAAACGGGGTCAAACAAAGCAGTAGAGAAAAACTAGTGGATATAAGTACTAAATTTTATGTAAACCTTTATTCTGATGACACAAAAGATACTACAAAACCACATTATTTCCGACCTAACGCAATCCCCTCCATGACTGGTCTTGAAGTTTATAACACTATAAAGACTATGAAATATGATAGGAGTCCTGAAGATGATGGCGTCACAACGGAAGCACTTAAAATTGGCACACGCACTCTACTCCCGCACATTAAAAATGTATTCAACACCATTCTAAACAAAGGCCAAGTTCCAAAAGAGATGTGTCACTCCAATATTGTCCTCCTTCACAAGAAAGGAAACAAAACTAACTTTGGCAACTATAGATCTATATGCCTGGTGTCACATCTCTTTAAAGCTTTTATCAAAGTTGTTCAAAATCGGATAGAGGGAAAACTGGACAGTCACCAACCACCCAAGCAGGCTGGTTTCCGTCCCAGCTTCTCGACTACTGATCACCTCCATGCTCTTAACCAAGTCATAGAAAAATTTACAGAATATAACAAACCTCTATATTTAGCCTGCGTGGATTATAAGAAGGCTTTCGATAGCATTAAACACTCAGCCATATTCACAGCACTAGAAAATCAGCACCTGGATAAAACCTACATAGACCTAATAAAAATCATCTACAATAACAGCACAGTTTCCGTTAAACTACAAACTCCCGGCCCTCATTTCAACATAGAAAAGGGAGTAAAGCAGGGCGATCCACTTTCTCCAAAGTTATTTACAAGCACCTTAGACGAAATCTTTAAGAACCTAGCAGATCCGTGGACAAATAGGGGCATAGACGTTGGCGGTACTAACCTAACCAATTTGCGCTTTGCTGATGACATCGTCCTTTTTGCTCCGAATGCACCCGAATTACAACAAATGCTGGAAGATCTAAGCGCAGCAGGCCTTGAGGTTGGACTTACTATGAATCGATCAAAGACTCAGATCATGACACAAAACCTAGGATCGAGGTAGATGGGCAGATACTGTGTATGTCGATGAGTTTATTTACTTGGGCCAGCTAGTTTCCTTCGAAAACAGACAAGATAAAGAAATCGGTCGTCGTATCGAAAACACCTGGTAGAGCTACTGGTCCATGAACACACTAATAAAGGGTGACCTTCCTCTGTCGCTGAAGTGCATTCTCATCGACAGGTGCATTCTGCCCGTCCTAACCTACGGTGCATAAACATGGTCATTGACTGAGGCGCAGAAGTCCAAACTCAAAGTTTGTCAGAGAGCTTGGAACGTAGCATACTCTGAGTGAAAAGGATAGATCGAGTGCGGAACACTACACTGCGCTCGAAAACTGGCATCACTGATGCTAGTTTTAAGAGTGCTAGGTTGAAGTGGGACTGGGCCGGACATGTGGTCCGTATGCATACAGCGAGGTGGGCAAAAGTCATCATACAATGGGAGCCTGCAGATGGTAGACGACGTCGTGGTCGACCTCGAAAAAGGTGGCGTGATGACATAAATGCTTACAGAATTGGTTGGCAAGACCTAGCTCTGGATAGAGATGCATGGAAGGATATGGAGGAGACCTTTGCCCAGCAGTGGGACACAATAGGTTAAAAAATAAATGGGACTTATACTATTATTTATTGTGTGCTTACGGGAAATACCCGAATCATATTTTGTTCCATAATAACATTGTTCTCTTTTGCGCTACTCTCTGCGTATGGCTCTCTTTCTTTGTTGTTGATGCATGAAGTGCGACATTTCAAATGTAGCTGTGTAGGTGAATTTGGCTGTAGTTGTATGTAGTCCTAGTGTTGTTAATATGATGTTCTAGGTTGCCCTATCTCCCCCCTTTTACTTGCGCCCCACGGCTTTGCACCTGTGGTAATATTTCTGGGATAAAAAATTATAAAGTAAAATATACCAATTCGTAGATACAACTTTCTTCTGAAAGATCTCAAAGAGCTTGAATTACGCTTAATGTATAGAAGGCCACTAACGTAAGAAATTGTTTTAATTATTTTTACTGTCATCAAAGATCTTGAATTACACTTCCTGGCGTCATTTTTTTTAGGTATAGATTATCAGTATAGATATAGAATAGATGGATGATAATTATATTCCCTTGGTCGATGTAGTCCTTCGTTACCTTCGAGAACACAAGCAACTATTTATACATGGCTTAAACAGAGTTGGTTGAGTGCTCGAAGCTATACAAACACGGTTCACGAACAGCGCAAACGGATCGCTCACATATCCGAAACAATTTAACAGTTTTTCACGAATTGTAAAATTCGCAACTCGTGTACCAACTCTGTAATTCTAATCATACATTCGGTATTTTTGAACGAAACTGAACAGGACACCTCAGATGAAATTTTGAATCGAATTTCGACGGAACAAAATGGAACTAATGTATGTTCACTGTACAGGCTTCGCGCGTCGGCGTCGTAGGTAAGGTAATTAGATTTTGTTTGGTGTTCAAAAGGAAAAGGTGAATTGTTGTTTTTTGAGGGTTTATTGTTTGCTCGCTTCCATAGGATTCAGCCCTCGATGTCCTACACGTGACCCTCGGGTGGTGCCAAAAGAGCAACCGAATCACCTGGTGGTAGGATTCGGCCGCCGGCTTTTCATATTACCACCCTCTGGACAAAGTCTTGATGCCAAACGATTTGTCGTGTTCCATCATGATGTTAAGGGATGAGTTGTAGGATGCAGTTGTGTTGGAAGGGTTGACCGTGATCGGAATCGTGGTGTTTCTGCGTCGGAGGCCTTGCTTTGGAGGGTAGCGGGATCCAAAGCACGGTGTTCTCTGCTGGCCGACCGCAAGTTGTAGGGGGCCCAAGTAGTAGTTTAGCCAGCTACGAAAGGCTGCCCCACCGCTTGTGAAAAATCCTGAAATGATGCATTGGGCTGGCTGACGACCGGATGTGAGGAACTGATGTATTATTTCAGGGGGGTCCCCGCGGTCTCCACGCAAGTTCTTCAATGGCGTAGTTATGCCTTGACTTCCATGGGTTAGCCATTCCGACATCTCGTTTGCTATTACTCGTCCAACCTATTCACAAAAACACATCATGAAAAAAGTCCAAAGAAGATATAAGTTAAAACGGCAGATGCACGTCCTCACACTTAAAGTGGATATTGCGAATATTCGCGGGATTCACTCCAATCTCCAACCGGTCCATTATCATCTGGAGACCTCTAAGCCCCCACTTGTCCTTCTTGTCGGAGACGCAGATAGGATGTCAAGCTGATACGGCTGAGCGTACTAGGATTACCCAGACTATATCTTGGAGCATCTATTTATCCCAAATGCCGGCGTTTGTGTATACGCCCGTGGTGACATTTGCTGTCTGCGTCTCCGAAATCTTGAGCACCCTTCTTCTTCTCAGTGATTTGGGTGCTGGTGGACACGGGCATAGAGAAAATTATGTATGCTTGTGTGTACCGCTCAGACAGCGGAGATCGGGGGACGACTTTATTGGTAGACTATCGAGGTGAGGCGGCAAGTGTGGCCCAACAGCGTTACCAGTCTGCTCAATTAGTGTTTTTGGGGGATTTTAACATCCACCACAAGGAGTGGCTTGTCCCATACCAAAAAACCGACCACGCTGGTAGAGAGACGCGGAAGCTTGCTCTGGCGTTAGATCTCTCTCAGCTTGTGCAGGAGCCGACACGGGTACCTGACCGTGACGGTAACACTGCCAACTGTCTCGAACTGTTGATGACGACTGAACCAGACCGATACTCCGTATCAGTATCCCCACCTCTTGGTAGCTCTGATCACTGCCTGGTTAAGTCCGTCTCAGTGTATTCCCTACCTGATCCTAGCCTTAAGGAAAATAGGCGCGTGTGGAGATACAACTCAGCAGATTGGGACGAGATGCGGCAATTCCTTGCATCGTACCCTTGGCGGCAAACATGTTTCATCTCCCAGGACCTGTCGACTTGCGCGTCTGCTGTTACAGAGGTAATATGTCAGGCAATGGAATATTTCATTCCAATCAGTGACAAGACTCTTTCTAGCAAAGCTCAGCCTTGGTTTGGATCCAGCTGTGGTCATGCTGTGGCTCTAAAGCGTGCGGCATATCTAGACTGGGCTGATGCTCGAAAGCGCAAGTCTTCTGATATTCGGGCTAAGAAGAGAAAATTTAACGTTGCCGCTAAGACCGGCAAGAAGATACTTAGGAAGGCCAATTTTGATCATGTAAGTCAAATTGGGGCCAAACTGGCTTCATACCCCACGAGTAGCAAAGCTTTTTGGTCCCTGGCCAAGTCGGTCGAAGTAAACTTCTGCCGCCCCTCACTGCCACCATTGCATTGCTGAAATCTGATGGATCATTAGCTCACACTGCTGGAGGCAAAGCGAATTTATTTGCTTCTCTTTTTGCAGAAGCCTCGCATCTAGATGCTTCTGGCAAGACACCTTCCTGCCTTCCTCATTGCGAGGTTTTTATGCCCGAAATTTGCATTCGCCAGAAGAAGGCCAGTGGTCCTAATGGTATTCCAGCGATTGTGTTGAAAACTGTGCGCCCCAATTGTCTCCCATCTTAACGCGTTTGTACCGCCTTTCTCTTCACTCAGGTAAAGTTCCGAAGAGCTGGATGCTTGCCAATGTACAACCAGTACCAAAGAAGGTAGTAGTAGTCGTGCTACTACCTTCCGGCCAATTATCGTCCCATCTCGATTACCTCCTTACTCTGTAAGTGTATGGAGCGTGTCATAAACATTAGGCTCTTGGCATACCTTGAAGACAATGATCTTCTCAGTGACCGGCAATACGGATTTCGCCGAAACCGGTCTACTGGGGATCTTCTCGCGTATGCCACTCACGTACTGAGCGAAGCCATAGAGATGCATGGTGAGGCGCTTGCCGTCTCCCTTGACATATCAAAGGCATTTGATCGGGTCTGGCACGATGGCCTTTTAAACAAGCTTCCCTCATATGGTTTACCTGTTGGCTTATGCAATTGGATAGTTGATTTCTTGAGGGAACGATTTATTCGAGTAGTCTTAGAGGGGTGCTCGTCTAATCAAATGGCTATCAATGCCGGTGTACCTCAGGGATCGGTTCTCTCGGCTACACTGTTTTTACTGCACATTAATGACCTTCTGAAACCCGGTACCTTAGGGGTATGCTGATGACAGTACTGTAGTTGAGAGATATACATCCAATGCTCAAGCCAGCTGTAACGCTGTCCAGTTTGAAAGAGAGGCTATGGTAGACCGTTTAAATTTAGCCTTAGAAGCCGTGTCCGATTGGGGCGATGCTAACCTGGTTAAGTTTAATGCTACTAAAACGCAAGCGTGTTTGTTTTCTGCTAAAAAGAGTCCTCTTCACCGATCTCTGTCTTTCCAAAGTGTACCAATAGGCGACCATTTGGAGCTTTTGGGTGTCGAACTCACATCAAACCTGAATTTTAGGTCTTATATTGAATCCAAAGCCAAGGTAGCTGCAAAAAAACTTGGTATTTTGTCTAAGGTTAGGCGGTACTTCACACCGGGACAGCTTTTGAATCTTTATCAAGCACAGGTCCGATCTTGTATGGAGTACTGCTGCCACCTCTGGGACGGTTCTGCCAAGTATTAGCTCGAGTCTTTGGATTCAATTGAGAGACGTGCTATCAGGCTCATTGGGGATGACACTCTGGTAAAGAGTAAACTTCAAAGTCTGGCGCATCGACGTGAGGTAGCAAGCCTGGCAGTATTCTACAGATTGCACTATGGAGAGTGTGCACAAGAACTGCACAATCTGATTCCCCCATCACCTTTCCATCACCGTACGACTAGACGATCAGCAAAGCGCCACCCTTTCATGGTTGAAATACCTCGCACAAGAACGAAGCGTTACGCTTCTTCATTTATTATAAGAACTGCAAAGGAGTGTAATGCCCTGCCCTCGTCAGTGTTTCCGGTAAATTATAACCCCGGTGTGTTCAAGTCAAGAGTGAATAGGTATCTACTAGGCAAGCGTGCTACACCTTCGACCACATCATCGCTTTCCATCAGGTGAGATCGTGGTCAAACGAATGCCAAGTCCGTAATAAAAAAAAAAAAAAAAGGTGAAGGATGTGAAAGACAATGGCTTTAACAAAGGGTCCGCAATTTTGGTCTTCTGAGTGATTGAACCGAAATTATCTCTAACGATTGTTCAAATCACAAGTGCCAGCCGCGGTGTTCTTCTTTTGGTCAAATAAGAATGCCACCTATATGGTTTCGACAATAAGGTTGTTGTACTGTTATTTATTCTGTGAATTAAGTATGTTGGTCAGGGTCATTCCACATGCATATTGTTGGCCAAATTGATTCGTGTTTCTTTTCTGTACCTACATTATCAGCCAGCTAATTAACTATTTTTAGCTTAACTATATTTGCCTGCTTTTCTGAGTTAAACGAACTAACCTATAGTTTAATTATAAAAACTGTACCTAAAATAAGTTTAGTTATGTATTTTTATGAACATGAAACAGACTTGTAAGAAATAATATAAATTCACGTGGCAAGTACAATTTCAAAGAGAACGCTGACCTCTCAGTTCACGAAGTTCAGCAACAGCTGATAGTAAAAAACTGTAATCAAAGCAAAAGTTACAAATAAAAATCCAACATCCATAGCAATAAATAATCCAACCATTAAAATAATCGTCAATTAGACATCCACAAAAACAATACGCACCGTCAAAAACACAAGCTGACGAATCGTCCATCTGACCTCCTTACTCTGTTATGCCAACAGAACCATTTGGCCGTTGTTTACGTGAGAAGCGGAAAGCTGTTATCAGAAATAAGTCGTCAGTGTAGACGCGGAGACGTCAGATACTTTGACAGAGTTGAGTTAACAAGGTTAAAAGTTTCGGAATTGTAAATCCTGACAGGGCAGGCGATGTTCCGAATATTTAATTACAATTTGAATTGTTTAATTCTTCCACATGTGGTTTAATGCAAAATACTGTATCAAGCAGTAGGAACTTCAAATTACGCTATCAAAACACCTGTTTGCTTATTAAGTTCATTATAATAGCAATCACTTGGACACTTTGACAAGGTTTGATGTATCAGAAGCAGATATAATATAAAAAAACCTTTAGAAAATTAAATCGACGCAAGTATGTTTGTTTGTTGTATGAGGTAATGCTGGCCTCTGGTTTCAGAGTTTTTCAGGCTGCCCGAGATCCTCTGACACGGCTAAACGACTGCTATTTATCAATAACAGCCGGGAGCGTAAACAATACCTTAACCTTGCCCTCTGAAGCACGGAGCCTAGGACTGAATCACGTATTAAAGTGATCCTCTTAAAGGGACGTTAAAAGCAAAATATATCTGCTAACACTTTTAGTTATTCTGTGACTACAGCTACAAAGCCCTCGGTAAATTTAATGTTTTTAGCAGACTATGTAATTGAAATGAAACCCACCTTACACCACCAGCTGAAGTTAGTCCTTGTACAAACACCTCGCTTAAAGTGACCGGTTACATCTTCCAAAATCACGGCGGTATAAATCAGCGGTAATCTTGTTTGTCAGACGCGATCGAACGGCTGTTTTTGCATGTATATTGGCAAGTGACTTTTACAGCGACTTCGCTTGAGTTTTGCGGAAAATGTTCGTGACAACTTGTTTACGTGTGATTGCAATAGGATTTCCTCCATCTTCGAATCTGGAGGAAACATTTTCGTTCATGCTGTCAGTCAATGTCATTATCTATTTTTACGAATATGTTATCTACAAGATTTCACGCCGAGCGACAACTGCATTATTACCGTAGAAAAAGACAATTATTACTCACGTATTCTAGACAAGCTTTTGCCGAACTTTGCAATAAGAGCATTGGATTATCGCCATTTTGGCGCGGATAGCAGTAGTTTGACAGTACGAGCGTCCACGGAACTAATTTATTTGAACTATTATTTATTCTGTGACTAACGTCAGGAGATGAAACGATGACAATTTTAATTCCATAGACGCTCGGTGGGGGCGCTTTGAATAAGCACAAACGAAAGTACGGCAACTGTAGCGTGTATGCCATTGAAAGCCACTTTATCAATTCTATTTTATCGTAACCCTAATACGAAGCTAAAATGTGATTGCAACCTTATTTAAACTTTACCTACAACACCGCAATACAAAAACGGGTAAAGTTTTAAATGCAACAATTAAGATAGTAGGTACCTACAGCTGCTGCTACGGCTGACCATTTAGTGAAACGCAAGGTAATTTAGGGTAAGCAATTAGGGGAGAAAACTGGCAACATAATTATTCAACTCTCCTCCGACAATGCATTAAGGAAAGAGGGTATTTTTAGACTATTATAAATCTGCTCAGCGGGCGGCCGGGAAACTGATTTTTGAAGCGGTGGTGACGCAATAACGTCTCAAAAAATGTATCTTTTTAACCGACTTCAAGAAAAAGTAGGGTTCAAGTTGATGAATTTGTATGTAATATTGTTGAAAATGCGTAATGTTCATTTATTATGTTAGTCTATACGAGTGTCTAAGCAAATGTACCACGTGTACAAAAGACAAAAAAAAAAACAAAAAAGACAAAAGTGCTTAATATTCATATAATGTTAGTCAATAATAAGTATTCTGAACAAATATACAAAATTTCGCTAATTGGTGTTTGTCCACGTATTTCTCGGAATAGTTTAATTTTCATCAAAATCCGTTCAGTAGTTTAAAATATATGGACTGTTAACTGTTTCCAGTATGGCTTCTTAGCGAACGGAATAAGTACTTCATTTTCTTAGGCGTACTTTAATAATACGAAAAAGTAAGAAATTAAAACGAGTATTACAAAACTACTTCAAATCGTATAAAACTTAGAAGAAATATCATCCAAATTTTTTCGAGTCTGTGCCTTGTAGTTCTTACTTCACTTGATTTCGAATCACGGTGCCTACTATCGCACTTAGTTAACTTTTAAATATTTTCAAGTAATCGGTAGCACAATGCCAATATTTTGAAACCACCACACCATGTCTATTTTTTTATTTTCTTTATTATTTTTGTCGCAGCTAAATCGCAGTTTGCCAACTTTATAAAACATCTAACGATAGCGTAATGCCTATCTTAATACAATTATGTTCAAAATGATATGTCTTACTCAAAGGGCTTAGCACAGACCTAAAAAAATGATTTCTTCGTTTCTTTTAAGTTTTATACGATTAAAAGTGGTATTTTTTTAATTTGATTTTTACTGTATAGTCGTGGAGAGTCCGTGCTAAAATATTTTTAATTTAGTAGGCAGTTAAGTACAGTAAGTTTGGGGCAACAGGAAAGTCAGCAATGGGCTTGACAAAAGCTGATAGTAAACAAAAAGTACAATAAGCATTATACTACCGGCAAAACTGACTCTGCAAGTTTACACACTCTGTATATTCATAACATCCTTTTCTTTACCTTTATGACCAACAGAAGTCAGTAGATAAACATTTCTGACGTGTTTTTGCTGACTGTACATAACCACTGACTAGTACTCATAATAAAGCAGTAGGTAAACAAAAGTCTGTACAATGAAGATAATAAAAAATATATGGCATAGGTTACTTAGAAATTTAGTTACTGAACATGAACATAACATTTTATGAAATCGTGTCTGTCTGTTTGTCTATATGTTTGTGTATTCGCGCATCACGTAAAAACTATTAAACAGATTGCGATGCGGGTGATAACCGCATGTTGGATAGCTTAGTGTTTGACTTAAAAACTGGTGTACTTGGTAAATCTGATGAGTAAACGCCGAGAAATCGATGAAAATAATTTGACGTCGGAACGAAGTTTGATGATATTGTGTATATTGTACTTTTGGTCCAGGAATGATACATAGTTTACTTTAAATACCTTTTTTCAAAGCAAGTACTATTTTCTAGTAGCTTTTACTATTTTCTGACATTGAAATAGTATACCTAATAGAATACTTTGTACATAGATTAATTATAAGTTTAACTAAATATGACATTTGATGAATATTAAATTAATATGCTTCTAATGTAGGACAATGTTAATAATATGTATTTAATAAACATTAATATTATAAATATGTGTAATATTACGTACTAAAGGTTTTAATGTTCATTTTAATTTGATACACCTAATTTATTTTATAACATTAATGTAAATTTTGCATGCCTGAATTGGTGATATGTTAAGCCACATAATTATAGCATTTAACACCTTGTTTAGCCACATTTATGCGAATAAATAATTGAATTTGAATTTGAATTTAGACTTTTCATAAAATTATGAAAGAACTTTTGACTGATTGTCTTATTAGGTCAACTGAGACCTAATAAGACCCTATTTGACCTGTTTGGACAACCAGTCACATTAAAACTGATAGCCCTCTTTTTGAATCGATTTAGCTCGTACACAATTATTACTAAAAAAAATATGTATTTATCTGTTTGTCTGCTCTTGCATCACGTAAAAACTACTGTACAGATTTTGATGCAATTTTCATTGTTGGATAGCTTGGTGTACTTGGTTTCTCAATCTAATAATTAGAAGCGGAGCAATCGATAAAAATCATTTTTACGGCTGAAAGAATTAGGATGTAATGTAGTATTATTGTACTTTACAGGTACTTTAGGTCCTGAATAACACGTATGTTACATTTAACTCAGATAAGTGATCTCGCAAGCAAAGTCGCAGGTACAGCTACTTTATTTATACAAACGCCGATTCGATAAAATTGATTTGAAGACCTTCGCTCGGTCCACATAAATTATTAAATCCTTCTAATATTATAAATGAGAAAGTTTTTGAATGGGAGGGTGTGTGTTTGAGGGGTGTGTGTGTGTGTGAGGGCGTGTGTGTGTCATTGGGAAGATGTGTGTATGTAACGAAATCTTCGTGGAGTTGTTCGTGAATTGTCGTAATGACGCCACACGGTTTCGGCAAATATTTTCGTGTGGCATAGTAGTAATACTATTCATCATCATCATCATCATTCACACGGGTGAAAACGCGGGCGCAGCTAGTATATATGTGTAAATATCATAACAACAACTAATCACAACTTCCGTAGTCGCAAAGACAAAGTTTTTATTATCGTTACGTAATCTCAAGACACTGGAAAAAATCAACAGTTACTGTCGAGATATACCGTAACATTTATTAGAACTTTCTTACTGTTACAGAAATTTCATCCTGGCCGCGTTATAAATTAGATCCTTTTATCAGTTCGCGGGAAGTCTACTATCTTACCATTTTGTTTTATGAAGGCAGAGTGCGTAAATTGAAAAAATAAGACTCAATTCTAGTAGAAATAACGCCTCTTTTATTGAAAGTATTTTGTAAACAACGATGCTTGGAAGTGATAAGCTCGTTTTATTAAAACTGAAATGAGTAAATTGGGATGGAAACGACAGATATTTTTTCTAATAAAACTCGAGGCGTTATAAGGGCAACCAATTAATAAATGTAACAGTCAAGGACTTAGATAAATGAGTTATATATAAATTCAGCTGGGTTTGAATCTCAATCCAATTCAGTTAAAATCTAAGCTGTGATCGGAATGCATCCGTATATAAATAAATATATTCGGGAAAATGCACACCAATTATTATTATCTAGCCCCAAACCAGGATACTCTGTACTATGGGCACTAGATGACGGATTAACATAGATATATACGGATATTGTATTCATGACTAGGACACACAAATAAACGCACCTTACGGGATTCGAACCCGCAACCGTTAGATTTGGTAGTTAGGGTCTCTACTCACTACTAGACCAACTGATCGTCAAAATATTGGCGAAGTACTGACTAAGGATTGGCTAAGAATTATTTTGTCACTCATTACATCTCCTGTGCATGATTTCTAAGCATAACATGGAAAAAAAAAGATGCTTAAGTCGAATTTAAATCAATTCCGCCACAATACCAAACCAAACTCAGTATAATTTATGTGTAAGCTGCTGGTTTCATAGAACACTTTGAAATTGATAATTGAAACTTCCTATACGAATTGTTCCAACAAGCGTATTGATTTTAAGGAATGTCGAAAAATTCTTAAGCGAAAAGCCAACGATTTACCTTTGACATACTCCTCAGTAAGCTAACTCGTAGTAAATAACAATTTTACAAGAATCTTTTACGCTAACATTCGTGAACAAATTGAAGTAGGGTTGTCACAAGTTATAACCTTTTAATTCCAAAATTTTTAACATAACTAGATATTAACGTACATATGTCATGGCCATATCGTAAAATTAATCACTTCATGATATGGTCAAACATTAGTGATCATATCGTAAAATAGTTATATTGTCCACCGTTAGAGGCTCTTGACGGAAGCCCGACTTGGCCATGAAGTCTTGGCTTCTATCCTAGAAGGCAAATGAGGGAGCGAAGCGCAGTGAGCTTCCTCCTTCGTCTTCATGTTTTTAGGCTTGAAAACCTATCTGTTTGAACACTTGTCAAACCTTTGATATCATGGAAACCTACACTAATGATATAGCCAAACTTGGATTGACAAATCATTAAACGTTGATGTTTAACAATATGGTCAGTTTTAGCCGGCCATTTCATGAAATAGAAGCATTTCATGAAATTATCGGTCACATCATGAAGTGACCAATTCTACGATTTGGTAACGATACATATAAAACAGTTGCCAACCATGACTGTCTCAAAGTCAAAAATATAGGCCATGGGCCATAGGCCCCAGGAGGGTCACCATAGTTAACTGACTATACCGTACGAATGTGTTGTACTCAAATACTACTGTAGATAATGATTTGTTTCAGTTGGTACCGATTTGTAGGTTCATTTCGGAGGATCGTTTATTGTAGCCTTTATAAAAAAAAAAACTTGGCTCACTCTTCGCGCAAAATAATTGCAGTTGCATATTGTGTGGTTTTTTTTTTAAATAATATGGAAGATAGTCAATTAAACCTTTATTGGTCAGCCCTGATATAGCATTTTCTTCATAATGCTATTTAAATTTTCTTCTTTTCTCTTTTTCTGGGAAAGATTGGGTCGGATGGATTGTAGTATTTTGTAAGGGTTCTTTGGCCCTTAGTTGGCGTTACTTAGCCCAAAAAAACATGTAAAATGCAGATAACAAAGTACAGTCACAAGACGCAGAAATAGTAAATATCGACAAAACCAAAAAAAATACAAAACATCGCAAACGCGCATATTGATATTGTGTTTCTACCCAGGTTTGCAACCATTGAAACCCAGTGCTACTCCCGTGGTGCTCGAAATTCTGTCAATTGCTTCAGTTTTTTCAAACAAGCTACCAAGAGAAAGCGTTATTAGGATAAATTCACTTTCATTTGATACTAGTTTTCCTGCCTGCGACTTTGTACGCGCGTACTTCTGTTTATCACGAAAAAAAACTTATTTTCTTCTAGGATATTAAAAACCAATGCAAAAGTAGGTATAGCACCAATGCTCTTCATGTTTTTGACAGACTTGTTATTTCGTTTCCATGGCAACCACATACCATTCTGTAATGACAACCGTTCCTGACAGTGAATAATCAATATTTTCCAGTCTTCCCGTGAACATTTTCAATTTTCTGAGATAAAAAGTATCCCATGTTTTATTCCAGGGTATAAGCTATCTCCATTCTAAATTTCATCAAAATCCATCCAGTCGTAATCGCTTGAAAGCTCCCCAAACAAACACACAAACAACACAAACGTTGTCTGTACAACGTTTCACTTTTATTTATTTGTATGGGTGTTTTTATTTTACTTCTCTGTATTCAAAATTAATATAGTTAACTTACACTTCCGTGTTTGGGTCTCAAAAATTCATAATTAAATGTACCAAAATCGGTCCAGAAGATTCGGAGCAAATTGACTGTGACAGACGGACAAAAAGTAGAACACACGAGTGATCAGGTTCCTCCGTTTATACATTCTGACGTACGGACACTTAAAAATCGTAGATACATGCTTATTTGCGATGTTTGATGGTTTTATGGACGGGTAGCTGATAGGAGCAAATAGAAAAAATACGGTAATAAGGTGGTAATAAATAGGTCCTATTATTGGCAACCCTACCGATACTCAAAAGATTGCCTGAAAAGGTTTACAATTTATTTTGCCCGTTAAATTCCCACGGTGCGCCAGAACAAATATTTTGCACTTACTCGTACGGAAGCTACGTTGCATTACATTCACAAAGGAGTCTTGACTGCGCCACCGACAGAGGGCCTTTGTGTGCTTGTAACGAGATGAGTAGTGCTGTTGTATTGAATGTGACAGTGATAGTTATTGGCATTGAAGTCAGAGTGAACGAGTGAAGTCGAACCTCTGTTGTTTGTGATCGGAAAAAGTAACTGACGAAGAGAAGTGCTGGAGTGACTTTTGAATCGTAGTTAAACCACGCTTCACTTCATGACTGAAAAGGGAACGTCACGAAAATGGTTATATAACTATTATACCTATGTAGTTATAATTATGTAACTATTAGCTCTAGAGATCTATTTTTAATTGACTCCTAAATGGAGGAGGCTCTCAAGTCGTCTGTATTTTTTGTGTTTGTTACCGCATATCTATAAAAATTCTGAACCAATTTGGATAATTCTTTTTTTGTTTGAAAGGATATGACTTGATTAGGTCCTGTTGCGGACTCTCGCGTAGGTGCAGGGTCCCAGTTGCAGAGAAAATGAGACTGCGGTGAGCTCAAGATAGGAGGACGAAACGGAATCGCACTTGATGACAATTTAGTTGGTTTATTATCACAACAAACAAGGATATATTCTGTATATATAGTTTTTGTAAACCCGGTTATAAAGGTTGGCTATTGGAGCCGTAATAACTTGTAGTGCTACTGAATAACTTTGGGCACTTATAGGACAGCTTCTTGTTTCGACGGCTACTGCGAACGGGAACTTTGACGATAATGCACCCCGTTTTAGTTTTAGAAAGTATGCGTATTTATACAAAACGTAAAACAGTCGAAGCTTTCCCATTGGGTAATTCATTACATTTTATTCGTGGCATACGTGAGCTCCATTGTTTTAGGCTCTAACTATCCCACGCTCGAAAACAGGCACAAAAATAGACCCGGAAGTCTGTTACGGTCGTACTTCGAATTCGTACCGTAAAGGAAGCCCAATTTTATGGCTTTGCTACGGGTATGAGAAGAACTTTCGATCTTGTGAACTCCTCGCACTAGTACATGACGGTACCCGAACTTCAGGCAGCTAACTAAACCCTTGGCTGATTTTAGAAGAGCTTCTCCCATTGAGCCTCATCTCGCTCTTACTGCCTGTATTTCTCATTACCTTTACCGATTACCATTGAAAATTACCTTTAGATCAGCCCAAGTTCGCCCCGCTTTGCAAATCAGTACCCTTACAAAGCGGGGCTCTTCCTGAGCCAACCTGTACCGATGTCCATGCAACCACAGAGAACTTCAGTATCTCTGTGGCTGCATGCTTCCATTCAGTTACCTAAAGAGTATGCGGCCATCCCGTATGCTATAGTCGTCATAAGGGATGGCACGTAAATTTAAAACCACGTTTGCCTGTTTTCAGAGCCTACACAAAATAATTTATGTCTCGCTTACGTGTTGACCTACCAATATGCCGATTAGTGCAAAATGTAAATAACACCGAAGCCCATTATCGTGTGTTGCTATTTACTGCCTACCCATTCACATATTTTTGTAGGCTTCAGTTGCGCTCTTTTACAAACTTAAATTGTTATGATTCTATACATGACTTACTTATAGTTATACCTATATCTAGTTATAGCTTGGTTGTTTGTGGGACCTGTTGGTCCCATTTTTTTTAATCAAATTAATTAATTTTATTAATTTTGAAGTAGGAGGATTTCTGAACCGAGTTGAATGATTCTTGTTTGGTTTAAAAGGGTAAACTTTCATTGTTTCATGAGTTTTTTAATTAGTAAATCGATAACTTTCCACTAAAAAATAAGCTTCTTATTCGGTTCATAAATCCCGAAAATATGGGGAATATAAACACCAAAAATCGTCCTACACTTTGGTACTGTATACATTTCATCAAAATTGGTTTAGTAGCTTGTTAACTCATTGTATTCTTTTGTTTGGGAACAATCTTGCATATCAATTTGGAATTACTTTACGACGACGAATGAAGTTGAATTTTTACGCACGGGTGTAGTTCTAATGACAAAAGAATATCATGGTACTTTAGAGCTGGTCTGATGATGGAGCGGGAATTTGTTTACAGCAACTCAATCATACATAATATAATAATAATAAATAATAATATAATCATATAAAGGAACCATTAAAGTTTGGGCTCATTTGGTTTGTCTTGATAAGTTATCTGGTTTTATGTGATTTCCAGGGTCTGATGATAGAGCTGGAAGGTAGTCACTGAAACTCAACAATCATGTGATGGAACTGCTTCGAGTTTGGGCTCATTTGGTTTGTATTGATGAGTTCCCTGGTCCTATGCGGTATCCAAGGACTGATGATGGAGTCGGAAGGTAGTTACAGGAAATCAACAACCAAGTGATGTGTGTGTAGTATTTAGTAGCAGTATAAATATATAAGAAATAAATATATACCTCTGGTTTAGTTTAAGTGGCAATGGGTAGGCCATATAGTTCGCAGAACCGACAACCACTAGGGAACTCTTGTGCCACCTCCATCCACCGACTTCCTGCAGCGATCTTCCTGAGCGATCTTTCGCTCGTCATGGCGCTCTTTGGGGAGGTCTTTGTTCAGCAGTGGACTTCGAAAGGCTACAATGATGATGATGATAAATATATATATTATTACACATACATATAAAAAAAACTTATAGAATAAGTTTTCTAACCTTATATATAAGAAAGAAAATGTAACCAATAATAAACTAAGCAACAAAAAAGTGGGGAACCTGGTGACCGCAGAGAGAAATTAAAAAAAATACAAAATTTAGGCCCATTTGATTGGTATAGATGACTGCTCAGGTCTTGTAAAAGCTATTTTTTATATAAAACTTAAAGGAAAACCGAAAACCATTTGAGTTTGTGTTTATGATTCCTGGCATCTACAAAAATTAAATATTATTTTATTTCAAAGTGTTCCAGTGAATTCACAGATAATTTGAATCATAACTGATTCAGTAGTTTTTACATAAAAAGTACTACCTAATACATCTTTGGCATTAATTCATATTTGCCTACTACTTACCATTGAACTATTTTAATTGACGTATTTACTTTACGATTTTTGCTTAAGCTACTCAAATAAAAAAAAAATACAAAAAAAATAATTCAAAAAATAAAAACGCCCGTAAACAAAAACTTCAAAAAAATTTTTTTTATTACGTATTAGGCAATCGTTTGACCACGATCTCACCTGATGGAAAGCGATGATGTGGTCGAAGGTGTAGCATGCTTGCCTAGTAGATACCTATTCACTCTTGACTTGAACACACCTGGGCCCTGGGTTATATTTTACCGGAAACACTGACGAGGGCAGAGCATTCCACTCCTTTGCAGTTTTTATAATAAATGAAGAAGCGTAAGACTTCGCTCTTATGCGAGGTATTTCAACCAAATAATATTTCGCTTTGCCGATCATGTAGTCGTACTACCTATTATTTATTTTGTGGTCGTACGGTGATAGAGGAATCAGATTGGGATATTACATTTTTAATTTTGCGAAATTGGTACTGTTCTTTTTCAATTGTAATTATTTTATTCTTTTTAGTGTTTGTTTTCAAAATAACATTTTTATTATGAAGTTATTTTTTTTTTACGAAAAAATATTTTATTGTATTAATCTATGAATGTATCACACAACAAAAAATTAATTAATTTATGATAAATTAATGATTTATTAATTAATTTTCAGTTAATTGTAGGGATACAATTAACTGAAAATTGTACAAAGCTTATCAATGTATATGGTATTTTATGTTTTTTATGCAGTAATCGCCTGCTTAGCGTAAGTAAATATATATAATAATTTTCTAATGGAAAAATTTGGGTCACGGACGAGATTCGAACTCTCATACTGTGCCTCAGCGCGGCACATGCCTTTACCAATTCGGCCACCGAGACCTATGTGTCGTCATCCAAATCTTTCCACTAGCTTCTTTGAAACTAGAAAGAAGTTAGTGTAAAGATTTGGACTCGCATACTGTGCCGCGCTGAGGCACAGTATGCGAGTTCGAATCTCATCTCGAATCTCATCTCATCTCGTCCGTGACCCAAATTTTTACATTAGAAAATTATTATATATATTTACACTAAGCAGGCGTTAACTGCTATAAAAAAAGCATAAAATATAGATTTGGTATAGATATATATTTGTATCTTTGTATCTATATATATTTGTATCTATAGATTTGTATCTTTCAGACACGAAGTTAATCAATATTAGCCGTGTTTGGTTGGTAGTTCGTAATACGACCAATAGATAGCGTTACCGTACATCATAAGATAAGAAAGAGTTTTTTGAATTCAATATTTTTTTTGGAAAAATATTTTTCAATGTACAGTAAAATATTAAAGTGTGTCATAGATGACTGCTTTGAAAAAAATGCCGTTGACATGTCAGATTTCCTCAACAGATTACGAAATTTTAACTATTACAAGCGAAACTTAAGAAGGCGAAAGTAAAATTATTATATTTTTTAATCAAAGCGCTTTTATGTTATGAGAGAGGAGTTTCCATTTTTTGAAGTACAATTGATATTATTTCGTTTTTTTGCACCATTTAAGTGTGACGAAAGGTCATCAGATCATTATTTTCTAGTAATAACAAGTTTGTACTAATGATTTATTAAATAATAAAATGTTGTTGTACTTACTGAAAATTTTAGTTTTGTTAATCATTGTACACATGCGTCGGACGCCTTGGGAAAGAGTCGAAATATAGCATGAAAAGTTTAAAGGAAACTGACTAGATGCACAAAGTGACGTATTATGAATGGGACCTATACGGGTAGCAACGAAATAGCTAATGTGACGAATGGTTATTGCATCCGTTGGAGCGTGAGGAGTTACGACCATACACACACCTACACACATTAATACATAATTTTTTTCGCCTTTATAATATACGTGGGATTTTATTCTGCAAGCATTTTTTTTAAACTTATAATTACTGTTCAACTTTCAGCAATGGCAATAGCTGCAGTTATGGCAGCGTTTACAAGATAAATAAGTGTATTATTTATTATTGTTTTTTATAATTGCTATTAGGAGTGGACATGTCTATCACAGCACTTTGAGCTATATTTATGCACTTATTCATGAACATACTGATGTACGCTTACGGATGGAGATACGTACTGTGGTACTTATCTTGAGGTGCCATCTCTTTTCATTCCTTGTTAGCTACCTATTTACTTAGACCAACAAAAAGGTACTTAAAAGCACCATCAACTAACTGCAGAAGAAATGGTGCCACTTATTAAGGAAAATAATAAGCAACTTATTAATGGTAGTGTAACTCGATTTTAATCCCATCTATTCGAAAAGGATGACTTGGTTCGCCTTTAAGTGCTCCCAAAGGTGGTGTTTTCTAAGAAACTTTTTGCGGGCAGTGATGAGTTTTTAATCCTCTTTATAAGAGCGCCGCAATTGGCTTTGCCGAGCATTTTTTGAATTTGGGACATCTTAGTGTACAGTGCCAAAGAAATCGTACGCAAATATTGTTTGAATAAAGACTGGCTGGTACGACGGCCCCTAATCACGCTGCCGACTGAATAAAAAAAAACGCGCGAACTACAGCCCGCGTCTTGTTCAATTTTCACGGATTGTTAGAAATTCATGGTTTTGTTTTGAAAAATGAGTTCTTCAAGTGACAGTGAAAGTATAGAATTAACTAATGAAAATATTAGAACTGACGCAAGAAATGTGATGGATAATCTATTTATTACCTGCAAAATCCCGGGAGAAATATATGAAAGCCTATGGTAATTTTATTGAATGGAGAAATGCAAGAGGCGCCAAGAATTTTTCATAATTTGTGTTTTTGGCCTACTTTCAGTACCTAGCCAAAACTAAACAACCTTCCACTCCTTGGAGTACCTACTCAATGCTAAAATCAACAGACAGTTCTAATAACGACGTAATACTGGACACATATTCTAAATTAATAGCGTATCTGAAGAGGATGTCTGATCGATTCAAACCTAAAAAATCCAAAGTGGCAAAAACGTGGAGACTTTCCTTAATGAGGACCTTCCTTAATCCGACAAAGTCTTGCCGTAAAAGTAAATAACTATGTATATGGTGGATTATTAAAGTATAACCATAGTGTTTTAAAATGCGCATTTAATTGTAACCTTTACTTCGATAGATACTTGTCTTATTCACATTAGGTTATGTTACAGGTGGCTGAACTGTTAAAAATAACTGTTGATGATGTCGAAAATCACTCGGATGATTTACTGTTAGTAAAGCTGACTGTTGACGAGCGCAACAGTCACGTTATCGCTAGCGACATAGATAGGTTTTTTTTTGGACTAGGCAATCGTTTGACCACGATCTCACCTGATGGAAAGCGATGTTGTGGTCGAAGGTGTAGTACGCTTGCCTAGTAGATACCTATTCACTCTTGACTTGAACACACCGGGGTTATAATTTACCGGAAACACTGACGAGGGCAGAGCATTCCACTCCTTTGCAGTTTTTATAATAAATGAAGCAGCGTAACGCTTCGTTCTTGTGCGAGGTATTTCAACCATGAAAGGGTGGCGCTTTGCTGATCGTCTAGTCGTACGGTGATGGAAAGGAGATGGGGGAATCAGGTTATAGCTATAAGATAAACAATATAGACATGTATAAAATCGTAACACTCAAAGAGCGCAATTAAACCTACAGGAAAAAGGCAAATAGGTATCTAATAAATGACAACACACGTTGTTAGACTGTAGTGTTATGAACATTATGCCTTAAACAGCATAATGATAGGCCGACGCGTTAGCCAGCAATATAATATTTAATAAAGGCTTAGAAAAAGGCAAATGAAGTTCTGAAAACTGCGTGCCATCCCGTATGACCACTATAGCATACGGGATGGCTGCGTAACGTTATAGGATAAAGCAGAACATGCAGCCACAGAGGGACACTGGAGTTCACTGTGGTTGTATGTTCAGGTACAGGTTTTGTTCAGGAACAGCCCCACTTTGTAAGGGTATTTACAACGCAAGGTGAACCTGAGCTAAACCTATAAAATTGGTAAAAGGTAACTGACGGTATGAGCGGCGAGAGCGAGAACGAGCTAGGAAAAGCTCCTCTAAAAACAGTCAAGCTTGTTGTCAAATAATGAGTCATACTTTGGAATGTTATAATTCTGAGACAAAAGTAATTTAGCTATCTCAAGTATAGGTGCCGTTTCTGTACGACTGCGAAAAGCTTGAAAAATTGGAAGATCCCTCGCACCCGTAGCCCGACCATATTTTTTGTGCCTATTTCTTGAGCGTGGGAAAGTTCTTGCCTAGAACAAAGGCTCATATTACGTCATGGAAAATTTGTAGTTGGTCGCCCAATGGAAGAGCTTTAAACGCTTCTGAGAAAACTATAAATACCAATACTTGATAAAAAACAGTGTACATTATCCGATCGACGTTCAAGCAAGCCAGAAGTTCTTCCAAAAGGGACCAATATAAGTGAAAGCACCACCCAGTGGATTAAGGCTCCATATCCAAAGTTTGTAAATCGGCAACAAGGCTAAGATTCTATTCTGCCTTTGTTTATAAGTGTGACAATAAATTAATTCGAACCGTGAATCGTAGAAAAGTCGTGAAAGTTTCATTTCTCTGCTACTGGGACCCGGCACCTATGCGAGAGTCTGCAACACTGACAGATACAAAACTATTGTACAGAAATACCTGGACCTTCGTCCTGCTGATATGAAGACCAATCAGTTTTTCATCCGTTATCAAAATGGCAAGTGCTTCAAAAAAGTTATGGGGAAAAAAAATATCTAACATGCTACAAGAAATCGCAGTTGCTATACCGTCGATTTTGGGGGTGGGGAGGGGTGGAGGGTGTAGTGGGAGGATGTAGGAACCCCCCCCCCCCACCTTTGAAGTAAAAGTTTCGCAGCCCCCTCCACTTTTCGAGTTTTTTTTTCTTTTTTTTCCATCCTTACTTTCAAATGTACTTCCGATGCCATTGATTTAAGGTGGTGGGTTGATGGGGGAGGTAGAGGGCTACCCCCTACTATCTCTATTCCCCCGCGGAGGCCCATAGTTTATGAGATATTTCAGTGTAGATTCTTTAGTAGAATCCTGAATATAGCGAGGGAATCAAAGTACGTCGCCCGAGCCAAAAATATATTTTGCGCCCGAGTGATACACTCTACTTTTCATCACCTACTATGAGAAAATAAAAGGCACCTCATATTTTATTGTAATATTATTATTTAATAAAACTGAGTAACAACTAAATAGAAATTAAACAGTATCTAATAATAAAACAATTAAAAACTTATATTTACATTTGAGACATTTTCGCAATTATGAAAATGTATTGTTATAGTTTTATTAAGATTAGAGATTGTTGTAGATTTTATATTCTGCATGTTTGAAATAATGTCCGAATCTGGCTCATTTTGAGGAAAATGTGACGGTGAATCTCGTTGTTTGGATGTACTCGTAGATGGGCCCGGCGACAGTAGCATGGATGGATTAACTGAAGGTTGCAATTTAATGTTTTCCACGATGCGTTCACATGTTTTCGCCTTGTTCTCAATAGAATCTTCTATATACCCCTCTGCTACAGCACTTGACTTCCATCCTCCATGTTGCTTAACAACAGCTAAGTCCGCTCCAGAACCTGCCAAAAGGGTAGCAGAAGTACGACGAAAACAATGTCCTGTATACAGCTTGATATCAGGTAACTTCAAATAAGTAGCGATTTCGGCAGGAATGTAGTTGCTATACCGTCGATTTTGAAGAAGCGGAGGGGTGGGGGGGGTTTCTACACCCCCCCCCACCTTTGAAGTAAAAGTTGCACAGCCTTACCGAGTTTTTTTTTTCTTTTTTTTCCATCCTTTCAAATGTACTTCCGATGCCATTACGAGTACATCCAAACAACGAGGTTCACCGTCACATTTTCCTCACAATGAGCCAGATTCGGACATTATTTCAAACATGCAGAATATAAAATCTACAACAATCTCTAATCCTAATAAAACTAGAACAATACATTTTCATAATTGCAAAAATGTCTCATATGTAAATATAAGCTTTTAATTGTTTTATTATTAGATACTGTTTAATTTCTATTTAGTTGTTACTCAGTTTTATTAAATAATAATATTACAATAAAATATGAGGTGCCTTTTATTTTCTCATAGTGGGTGATTAAAAGTAGAGTGTATCACTCGGGCGCAAAATATATTTTTGGCTCGGGCGACGTACTTTGAATCCCTCGCTACGCTCGGGATTCTACTCTAGAATCCTTTTCTCCACTCTGGATTCAAAATAGCACCGTCGCCGGCAATATATAATTTTGCTCCCTAGTAATACAATCTACTATTTCAAGACCAGAAAAATAAAAAAATATTTCTGCTTTATTGATAATCGTTGGGTAGATATGATCTTGAGTGGAGACCGCAACTTAGCAAACGTAGTGTAGGACGCCCTCCGGCTAGGTGGCGTGATGATCTAAGCAAGGTGGCTGGTGGCAGTTGGATAAGAAGAGATGAAGATCAGGATCATTGGCGTACTTTTGGAGAGACCTATGTCGATCAGAGAACTGATACAGACTGATTATAAACATAATTATCAGTGATTAAGTAAAATAATTTTAATTATTATTTATATTTATTTTACTGCTTGTGAATAATATTATATTTTTCAGGTTATTAATTTTTTCTCGTGGTTTTTTATTTTTCTACCATATATACCATGTATTGAACTAACTCACATTTGACAGAAGGCTAATGAAAAACATAGTTTATTGACTATGCAGACGACGTTTCCTCACGCGCTGCTAACGCCATGCACTCGCAGCCTGTGTATCTTTAAACACGTGAATTGCACAATATGGTTAAAATATATCTGTGGCCATTCTGCAAATTAACATCCAAATGTACCTACTTCCAACGGGAAGAAACTTCGAAAATGCAAATGCCATGCATCCAACATTGTGGTTTTTCATGCCCGCCAGATACTAAGCCAGTTTGCGAGTCAGTTCAGTCACTGGCCTTTCACTGACCTCGTGTACAAATACTTACATTTGAAGACAGTGCAGTCAATAGGTAGGCGTCTTCAAATACACGAGACCAGTGACTGAACTGACTCACTGAACAGAGTCGAAAACTGGCCTCATGTGCGGCGGACATAACTTTACGGACTCTTTTAATCATTAGCGCGAGTCTGACTTTCAATAGACCGTATTTTGTGGTTATTTTACTTTAGTTGTACTGTAGCCACACCAGTTTGGCACTTGTATATAGGAATTATATATATATGTATTAACGATAGAGCATAAACAAAAATACTCGAAAAAAATACGTTGTTTAAAAATTTGTGAACATTTGAGTTATTATTTGTTAGGATATAAAACATAATGTTGTTTATTTGTCGTATGAGGTAGTGCTGGTCCCTGGTGTCAGAGTAAGTCAGGCCACCCGAGGGTCTCTGCCATGGCTTTACGACTGCTATTAATCAATAAAAGCCGGAACCGACAGCTTAGCGTGCTCTCCGAAGCACGGAGCGATGGAAAACCACACATCATTTAGAAAATTATATGTAAAGTAATTTTATTATGTTGGTGTGTTTATTGTTAGGAATCTGTTAGTTTTCCAATTTAAAATATTCCGCATTAAAAACATCACAATACACCGAGGTTAACTGAAAGATAATGCTTGCTAGCATTAAGTTCGCCTATGTACCTATCTTATTCGTGCAATAAAGATTTTTCTATATATCTATCATTGGATTCTAACTTGCACTATTGAACCGTTAGGCTACCATCACTCGACTTCCTCACCATAAAACATAATAAGACATATCATATACTGTGAAAATTTCAACCAGCTGCCTATTACGGGTCAACAGATTCATTCATTTGTAAGCTCAATAATTGGGCTCCATTTGGACCCTCTGGGTACGGAACCAACAAGTTACCACTTTCTTTGTTTTGCCCTAATGTCACTCTATACATGAAGACCAATCGATTGATACCTCGCTTGTCAAAATCGGATCAATAGGGGCGACGCTATAGTGGAACATGATCAGAGAGATTAATTTAATGTCATGGGAAAGGCAGCAATGCTTTCTTTCAAAGAAAGCTAATAACCAATTGCCAACAAAAAAAACCTCATTGAAAACAGTCAAACAAAAAAATTGTAGATAAGTAGGAACTGAACACGCTTGGAGAAGGTTCCGTACGGTGAACCGTATGAGATCCCTTACAATAATTTTATTGTATGTGACACGGTATAGTTTGCAAGACGTTTTTTATTATTTTTCCATTTTGCCCAGAAAGTGACCCTCATATTCAAAATTAATTTATGTACATGTCCGTGTCACAAAATTTAATATTATACATATTTTAAATTAATCGGTGCAGTAGATTCGGAAATTTCGGAATTTCGGAAATTTCTCTTTGACAGACGAGCAGAAAAACAGGCAGACATACAGACTCACGAGTGATCCTATAAGGCAGCGGTCAGCAACAGGCGGACCGCGGTCCGTATCTGGACCGCGGAAGGTTGAACCACGGACCGTCAAATATTGTTAAATATAACTACATATTAATCTATTGTAATATTTTCATGTAACTAGCACTATATTCATACGTTTGAGAGCCACGTAGAATCTAATTCTTGTAGTTCCCTACCTATTTTCATCGAACTATCTTCTTAAAAAACGACTTTTTTGTGGAATAATTATTGTTCAAGATTAACGGACGTCAAGCTTGAAGACACTTTGCATTTGCTGTTCCCCTCCTGAACCTAACTATAAAAATCTGGCTCAAGAAAGTCGGTGTAATTTCTCGCATTAATTTTACATATTAGGTTTTATATAAAAACTTAATTTGAAAGAAAAATAAAAAAGTGTACTTACCTACTTAATTATTATCAGTTTTATTTCTGGACATCGTTTTTTTTTTTACGTTTTCCTGACCCCACGTGAAACTACTTGCCGACCCTTGCTATAAGGAATCCTTTTTTCCATTCGTTCGGACGAACGGAATCCTAACCAAAACAGACAAAGGCTTGCAATTCATAACTGACTTATTTTTGAGTCGGAGTAAACTCTAATAAATAGGCAACAGCACCATTTTGTTATTCTCATGCATTGTAGTCAAACTTTCAAACAACTGATTATATTTATATACAAGCTATTGCCCGCAGCTTTTCCCACGTTTTCATTTCTCTGGCTTACTTAACAACTTAGATGTTCCTTCAGCCGTCAAAAAGCTTTTTATCGACTACTCGGCTTCTACTCATCGGATTGAGATATAAAGTACCTACAGTAGAATACAAATCAAAACATACGCTATTCAACAGTGAAAACCGCATTTCTATCGGTCAATAAGTTTACGTGATGCGCGAACAAACATACAGACAGAACGACAGACACAATTTTTAACATTGTTAAATTCTTGTTCTTGTGGTGTAGTTACTAGTTAGGCAAACTAGTTAGGCCACGAATACACGCCCTTAACACGGAGGCCAATAAAAAATACTTTGTACAGACTTTTTGTAACTTACTGCTTTATTATATGTATAAGAAGTGCCCGCGTTGTATTTTTTCTGAGATCTAAGTATCCTATTTGTTATTCCTGGACCAAATCCAGGAGCAATGTAAGGTACAATACAAGAAGGTTTAAAAAAGACGGAGTCCACACCGCCAAACAACAAAGTGAAGCTAAGTGGCTGCTACGTATGTGTGCGTGAGTGGATAATTTGTGTTGTTTTGTGGTTTATACACAATTTCTTAACTGAAGACTGTATCGTTTTTTTTGTGAGATCTTAGCAAAGTTAATACGACGTCGAGATCTTGCTGCGATTCGGCGGCCGTTTGGCGTAACATGGTGGGTGTGCGTGAGGCTTGTGCGTACGAGAGGAAAAGCATATCATGGGTGCTTCACTTTCGGTCCGGCGGTGTAGAAGGTAGGACCTTTTGTAAGAATTCTTGGTAAAATTTACCATATTTAGTTTAGCAGTCAAATAGTTTTCATCGATTGCTCGGCTTCCAAGATACACCAGATACCAAGTACACCAGCTTTTCAGTCAAACCCTAATCTATCCAACCACAAAACCACATAGCAATAAGTCCAGTAGTTATTTCCTTATTTTCGAAAACACAGACAAACAGATAGACAAAAAGTCACAAAATTACATATTATTAATAAGTAGCTTCCTTGAAATCCCCTAGACCATTTTTTGTTATCTTCATTGTACATACATTTTGCTGCTAACTGCTTAATTATAAGTATAGATACTCGTACAAGCACATTGCTTAGCGCACCTTTGTTTACATAAAACTCGGCCAAGTCGTGGGAATTTCCGCACCTGCGATTGAACTTTATTAATTTAGTAAGTTTCAGTTCAAAGGAACTAATACCAGTAAATGCAGGAACCAACTGCTTGCTTTGGGAATGGTAAACAGCCGGGTGGAAATATAATTGATCTGAAATAGGTAATGATAGTTTGAAGGCAATATTCCATAATGACGCTCAGTAGACGCTTGCTTGCTTAACATTTAATACTTTCCCACTCTCATGTACAACTTCACTATCGCCCTGCAATTACAACGCGTGCAATATACGTTTTACATTTGACCGGGCTTACAAAGACACGCCAATCGTTAGTGAGAACGAGTATTAATTCATATCGGGAAGTGAATATGGTACCTGCTCTTGTTTTAAAACTTAAATACTCAGTACACCCGCGTGGTTTTTATAATAAGGTCATCTAATTAAAACAGTGCGTAGAGTTTGGGATTGAAAATAAAGCAGATTAGAAAAGTTTTATGTTATTACACTATATAGTTACAAGGTTAGTGCAAACTATATACGAGTAAGACCTCTCTAACAAAAAAAAAACAGTTATATTGTTATGCTAGTGCATCATCAATAGGGTCAATATAACTGGCATTTTTTTATTTAGTTGCTTTTTATGTATGTATGTTTGTTTGTAATTCCGCAGAACCTAAAGACCAAGGGTTTTAACCAATGTGTCTTTCCCATCCTCACTTATAGTTCCGAAACATGGCCGCTCACAACATCCACAGTATTGAAGTAGCCCAAAGAGCAATGGAACGCGCCATGCTAGGAATCAAGCTGGTGAATCGTGTGCCGAATAATCGAAATTCGTCAAAGGACGAAGGTCAAAGATGTTGGCATGCGATATGCCAAGCTTAAGTGGAGATGGGCGGGACAAGTTGCAAGGCGGAACGACGGAAGGTGGACCAAAGCAGTCACCGAGTGGTGGCCACGGGAAGGTAAAAGGTCAAGGGGCAAACCACCGGCCTGGTGGAGTGATGACATAGCCAGAGTTGCTGGCAAACAGTTTCTGAGGACAGCACAAGATCGAAAGGGGTGGCGTCTAGGAGAGGAGGCTTATGTTCAACAGTGGGATGACAAAGGCTGAAAAGAAGAAGATGTTTGTTTAGGTCGAATTTTGCAAGCTGAATTAGAACAACTTCCTGTTATCCTACAAAGTAGAATTTTAACATGTTGATTCAATATCGATGACAATGCTTTTTTATTGTAAGCTGTAAGCTTTACCTGAATTGACATCCAGGACTAGGTTAGGTAAGGTTTTTTTTTTTATTTTTGCCTGCAAACCCTCCGATATTAAAAATTCGGAGTCCTTAGAGAAAAATTTGTAAAATATTCGCAAATAATAATTATAAGAAACAGCCAAAATTAAAAACAATAAATACATTATCAAAATACTATTCATTTAACAAACACAAAATAAATTAAATTCATTGAATTAAAAACTATAATAAAAACTAAAATTACTCTAGTTAATATTAAAGCTCCCCAAAAACGAATTAATTACCTATTTAGCATATACAATATTAATATTAAATCATATATTTTCCCCCCATTATGAAAACAATTAATTAATTTATTAATATATGATATAATAGATATTCCACGAAACATCAAAATAATTCAATAATATACAAATATAATTCATCCTAGAGAAACTTAATAAACTTTAGCAAAACTGAAGTTCGAAGTCTATAATTATACACAACACAAGAAATAAATTATACACACAACAAATAAATTATACACAACACAACAAATAAAATTAAAAGAAAAACAGCAAATCAACTCTTATTTAAATCGGCCACCCGCCGCATCACATAACACAGGAAGTCACGAAAAACACGACCAGAATCACTTCCAGCCAGAAGACTATTCCACACCGAGGTGGAGATGACCGAGTCTAACTCCAACTCCACCTGCAGCCTCCTAGCAGCAAACATCGAGCAGTCGTTGACTAGGTGGTGGTGGTTGGTTAGGTTAGGTTAGCTCTTCATCGGTTAACAGCACAGACACGTCATTTTGTGTACGCATTTAATTGTGATAGCCCGTTCTTAGTTGCACCATGACGTGGCTATTGTATAATATTTTTTTAAATGATTTTTAACTAACTTATTACACCTTACTCTCTATGCACTAATTTCAAGTTGACTAACTAATGTTATTATTCAAGTGACCACCTCATTATTCATAGGTGACATAACTCAACGTAGACATGAGATATAAACAGAAAAATTACTGAGTAAAGACTACTATAAGAATAAGAATAATTTTTATTTCCAAAACAAACTAATAATGGTGTATATTACACAAAAATATATAAAGGTTTGAACACAAACTAGTTGTACATATGTATTAGCGTCGGGTCCCAAACTAAGCGAAGCCTGTATCTTGGGAACCCAGAAACCAATTGCCTAAGATAGTTTCCGCTTAACTGTACATGTTCGAACGTGTCCCCGTGCATGCAGAAAGTTATACCCAAATCATAATTTATAAAATAAAAATTTGAATGAAATTATACAATGGATCAGAAAATAAAAATAACATATTAAAGTCTTAAATTAAAATCAATAAGAATAACATGCATAAATTATTGATTGAAATTAGACCGAATTAAGTCGGGCTTTTCCGGGCTAGCTGGATATGTGGACATATTTGAATGAATATATCTGATGACTTAACAACAACAATAACACATGTACAACATGTAAGTTTAACATTTAATTTGTGCTCTGCACAAATAAAAATATAAGATTTAATTATTCGCTCGAACTGAACATTTACTGAAAGACTAATTAATCTCATATATTAGGATATCGAGAGCAGTGCATCTGCATGCCTATGGCTTGCGTCTCTATATACGCGTAACAATCTGATTGTTATAGGCACTGTTGGTGTTTAATACAGATGCATGCTACGTTCGTCTTATCACAAGTTAAAAATAACAAGCACGAATAAAAAAAACATAACATTTTCTGTGTATACATATTTTATTCCTGCTTTATATTTTAACTTTTACTCTCTTACCTGTTAGCTTTTATATTATACGTACAACCAAAAGTACCAGGCTATCATACATATAATAGGCTATCATATAATAAACTAGCATAGCAGGAGTTGAAGTTTTTTCAAGTCAAGACTCATTTGTTGGCAGTCAAAGCAAGGAGAACTTGTACTCGAGGACTTGTTTAATACCAACAAGGACCATAAAGACTGACTGGACTCGATCTTCAGATCTATCCGTCCATTTTCTGCCAGAGGCTTTTCGCAGGTCGTCACTCCACCTGGCCACAAGGCATCCTACACTACGTTTGCCTAGACGTGGACTCCACTCGAGAACTCGTCTACCCCAATGATTATCGGTTCTTCGGGAAATCTCACTGCCACTTTAGCTTGCTGTAGAGCTTAGAATCCGGTATAGTTGGATTCTAAGTTAACTGTTTAACCATCGCTCTTGATATACTGCAGTTGTAAAATAGATAACTACATGTCTAAAGATAGTTTATGTTGTCTAAAACAGTTTATTTGCTTATATTTTATAATTATCCGCTGAATCCCCTTTGGCGCTGTAGCGACCAAGATCCAAAACCGCAAATCCCCCTTGGTCGCTAGAGCAACCAAAAAAAACACGGAAGTTAATTGTAACGGTTTGATCTACTAAAATCGAGTTAAATGTAATCTCGCATATATTATCGAATAAGTGTGTTTCTGTCTTTAAAAGGATATATATATTATACGTAAAAACACTAAAGAAGTTTTTTTTTTTTAAATAAAACCACGGCCTTTCTCCGCGAGCCGTAAATTTTTGAAATTTTTGTTGGTTTTCACGAAAATATTCTGGTCACTTTTTGTACTAAACTGTGTTGATGTTTTAATGTTAACGGATAGCTTGGTTCATCTAGTATTTAAATAAAACAAAAAAACAGTATGTCATCGATTTCGTTTCCAAAATACGTTTTTTTTTCTGAAACTACTCCCATTTTTGGCTTCATCATTTTTCCGCGGTGCTCTCTCCTTACATAATAATTTCATAAAACTTACGTTCGGTTTGTCAGTGGCTACATATATTCAGCGTATCACAGGCCAAGTTTTGTACGGATCCGCCAAACCGTTGAGGAAGGAACGGAAAATAAGTTTTGCGCGGCAACCATTTTTTTGGGCCATTTTTTTATCTTGCCGCGATGATGTCATGGTCACGTGGTCGGAGTGTATTTACATTATAGGTTGTTTTATGGGCATTGAGCGGAATATTTGTATGGCTGACAATTTAATATTACTGATATAAACCAGTGTAGCGACAGCGATTCGCAAAAGGAAATGCAAGCTAAAATCGCTCTTTTAACAAGACAAGCATTAAGTTCAGACAAGTAAAATTATTATATATATACAAAAAACCCAACTGTGAACAAAATTATTGAATACTAGCGACCCGCCCCGGCTTCGCACGGGTAGATACTAGTAGGTACTTTATTTGGACAAATTGAACAATTATGTTAATTCCTTACATCAAATACTTAATTTGCACAAGTATTTTGCAACAATTCTTCACACTAAATACTTTATTTACACAAACTCAAATGTAACCCTTACTAGTAGGTATCAATTATTTATTCTGTGGTATTACTTAAATGCATCTGCGCTTTGGTTTATAGGTTTTATACTGACGTACCATTTTGTCTATAGTATTATTCTGTTAAACGCAAGTAGGTTGAATTACAGTTACTGTTAAAAGGTTTAACGCAAGTAAGCGTAATTTAAGACCAGGCTTTGTTTTTTAAGGGTTTTTTGCATAAATATGCTGGGTCAACCACAAATTTGATAAATGTGAAACTTAACATATATGTTTTTGAGATGTTTATCTCTCTAAGACTAAGACGAAAACATGATTAACAAAATTTCATTCGATACATTTTCTTATCAAAAATTACGTTATTTTCGATAATGTTTTCATTTTTCTACTCAACGGGTTAAGTTTTATCTCTAAAATAAATCTCACAGCAAGAAAATATAGTTTATTATCTAAAACTTAGACAAAACTTACATAACTAAATTATTAACCTGCCAATAAAATAAATAACTTTTAAGACATACGTCATTTAGTTCCAAGCTAAATTGTGTGTTCAAAGAGCGCTCGCGATATTCAACCTTGTTAGCAGGCACTTCAGTGCTTATTGCGGGTAGCGGGTGTCAGAGTGTAGGGTAGGTGGCAGGGGAGTGGGGAGTGGCAAAACGTAACCTTGGAGCCTGGCCTTAACCTCCTTGAGTTTAAAAAACTAGATGGTGCTGTTCGAGGCGAACGGACGTTTGTTTATCGTAAAATGTCTACGTCACGTACAAATCGCGAGTAATACCGAATTAAAGATCACAAAAACATCAATTTGTCTGATTTTGCTCTGTGCGTCCTGTTACCACAGAACACCTAATAATACTACGCTGTTAATACAAACAAACAAATTATTCTTACTTTTAACATTTTTATAGCCGTCGTAATTTTAAAAAAAAGCGAAAGGAATCGTAAGTCTAAATCATTCACAGCAGTAGGAAAAGAATTTTTGCCGAAGATGAAACAGACGCTTTGCGCTCGCTCGGTCAATAAACAAATACATATATAGACCCTAAAGTTCTTTACCCTTCCCTTGCTTTGCCGTATTCGGGCAAAAATATGATCATGTACGTCCATTGTACGTCGCTTTCCATTGAAATTGGATGCTAACCTGTAATATTCGCTGCATAATATTTGGTTTGGTATCAAATGGTTACAAATGTTACATTGTCAATTTTGTGAAAGGTCTTCTTCCCAAAGGAACACAGGTTGACAAAATAGTGACAATGACAGCAATAATTTGAAAAAATAATATCTAGGATCATTCTTCAAGAAGATAACAATATAAATTGCCTAAATTACGTCGAGTGTGGAAAAAACAAAGGTCGAGTCTAGGGCCCGTAGGAGTAAATCGCTCTTGGTTGAGCTCTCAAGTGCGATATCAACTGATACGCTCTCAAGTTGTGATCAGCATCTTAAGATCGTCGCTGATCAATAAAGAAATTTCAAGAGCATTTTAGATCATGTCGCTTTCAAGAGCCACATCTCAAGATGCTACGTCACGAACCAGAACTTGAGAGCAAGATTGAATGAACTACGAATGAACGATTTATTTTCTTTAGTGAAAGTTTGGTTTTTGCTCAAATAAAATGTAGCGTAATGTTAAAATTTATTACTTCGATGTAGTTGAATTAAATTAAATGCGATTATATTAAACGTCATGTTTATTTTTTACATAATTATCATAACCTTACTTTAGTTTTTTTTTGTAGAAAGGAAAATATTTGTCTATATTTTCAAAGTTACACTATCTATTAAAGAACTTAACGCAATTCATCAATGAATAACTATAATTTATGAAAATAAAAATTCGTTGATCAGCCATGCAGTATTTCCAGCGCGTATCCTTTGGTTACGATTTCGGATCTTTTTAGACTTCAGCGAGTCCTCGCCAGGTTTTGATATTTACCAAATCCTCGGATCTTTTCGCAATCATGCCAAATAAATTTGTTTATTTACAGAGGAATATAAAAATATTCTTATAATGATGGTTAATATAATTATAATTATCAACTTCTGACATAATATTTTCGAAATCCTTGTTTCTAGCAACTGGCAATCACGCTCTCAAGTCACGGATCGACTGCACTCAACATTCTGCATCTCAAAGCACATCGCAAGTACGCTGTTGAGAGTCGAGATTGATTTATTATTAAACACTAACTCAGCTGATTACGGTATCTCAATATATGTTTATTAATTAGATTAGTATCTTGAGATCGCTCTCAATAGCGCTCTCAGAGTTGAGGTCGGTTTATTAATACGGCCCTAGGGCTCGCATTTTAGTCTTCCTGTAAATACGAGAGTTGCAATTGCCCTTTCCTTCAAGGCGTGTTTCCTTTCCCAAAAATAGGTGAGGATATTAGCAAAAAAAAATAACAAAAAACATTTCCTTTATTTTGACAACATGTTTCCTATTTTTTCAGGTTCCATACGCCCGAATGAAAGAAAACTGAACCATTATCGGATCAATATGTCTGTCTGTACGTCTGAGTCACAGTCAATTTTCTACTGGACCCATTATTAGAAGTAACATATTTATTTCCAAGAAATTTCAAGTTATAAGAACAATAAATATAATAATAAAAAATAAATAAATAAAATGCTTTGACCCTTTTATTAAATGTTTTTTTTATTTAATTGCATTGTCATCGATTTGTGAGCCAGGTACCCTGAAAGTTTTAGCCGGATAGCTAATGGGGAGGAATTGCAAGATTCCAGGACAGACAGAAATACATAGATACATATACAAGTAAAGTTAAACAAAAGCATTTAAAAATCGAATAAATAAGACTAATCTAATTCAATGCTTGTAAATAGTTGCGATTGACATAGAACAGAGCCCACACTGAGATTGCTCTGAGTAGATAGATCTGATTAGGTTGATAGAATGTCGGCCAGTTTCATACAAGCTAAGTATGACCTGACCGTAAAGTGTCGCTACCGTAAATTACCTATAGATTGATTGATTATGCATAATGTACGTTATACCATCTTATTCTTTTTACACGACTGCCCAAAAAAGGAGTGTATTGCTTTTAGCATTCATGTATCTATGTGAGTTTTTTATTCCACCATAACTTTTAAATGCCTTAACGTATGGAGTATCGTTAGAATCCTTACATCTCCCAGAGTAAAAAAGGCTATATTTTTTTTTACTTTCTATATGGCAGCATTATGGCTCCATTTTAAAATATGAAAAAAAAACTGCGCCTTTTACAATATGGCGGCAGTATGGCACCATTTTCAAACTCGAAAAAATATTTTTTCTTCGAAATTTACAACATGGGTATCAAATTAAAGGTCTTGATAAGCACATTCCAACATTATATAATTTACTGGCAAAAACTCTTTTTTGGCAGGGCCGGCGTGTCTTTTTAGCTTTTAAGTAAACAAACAGACAGACACGATTTTAAAAATGTTATATTCATGTTCAGTAGCTTTTTTATACCCTAGACCATCTTTTTTAATATTATCTTCATTGTGTTTTTTATACTGCTTTATTATATGTATAGATAGATAGACACATTTTTATTAAAACGCCGGTAAATACGTGTTTATTTTCAAGTTCATCGGAATAAGATACAGGCCACGGTGCCACCACTAAAATAAGTCCAGTCAGTCGGTCGGAACCAATTCTTATGAATAGAACACGTCCACACGGACGTCTAAATTTTCAATTAAAAAATATACCCATCTGTTCAGAAAAGTGATTGAAAGTTGGCCATGTAACAAAAAACAATCAAAATGACTAATGCCTACACGGACGTGTTGCAATTTTTTTCTCCAAATTGCCTTTCCAATCCGTCTCGTCCTTAGCACATGTGAGCGAAAAGAGCAAGGTACACGTATTTTGATGAAACCTCATTACGTGCGAAATGTCATATGGGATAAACATAATTTAAGGCGAGCATTCAATAACACGTGTTTATGTTGAGGCTCATCTATCTATACCTATCTATCTATCTATTTATCTATGTTTACTTATGCAATAAGCAAGAAAAAGTTTGTGCAAAGAAGATAATTAAAAAAAAAGTCTAGTGTACTTAAAATAAGCTACTGAACAGGAATACATTTTTTTATTGTGTCTGTCTTTTTGTCTGTTTGTTTGTCTGCATGTTTGTTGAACATTGACACTATAGATAGCATAGGGTTTGACTTAAAAACTGGTTAAGAAATACGGACTCTGAGAGAATTGGCGCCATTCGTGGTTTCTTTGTTTAGAAGAACTCATTTTATTAATATGATAATAGATTTTCCATTGACACAAAACAACCACGATAACAGAAAATAAACTTACTAAAATTGGTGGCACATAATTTTCTTAATATAAATTGGACATCCAATTATTCCATTGGATATCCAATTTAAATTAATTTCTCATTGATCTCAGTAATAAGAGTTGTCTATAGAATAGCTCCATTCAGCACGTAGTATTTATATACTCTTTGCATTCAGCCAGTCAGTCGATCAGCACGTTTTATTCTCTTTTTGTAAATAATTCGTGCTCGTTCCAAATTCAAAATGTTTTTATTTTCTTGTAATACTTAAAAAAAGATAACAGTGAGTAAAAGAGTTTTATTCACTGTTATCCATGAATAAAATGCGCTTTTTCGAGTGGTAATAGTAAAAATAATAGTGTTGTACCTTTTAGGTAATTTTGGTCCTGGAATAACATACAGGTCATGAAATGTAGTCAATTGATTTAATTGTAGTAATTGAAGACAAAAGTCTTCAATCAGTGCGTCCTACTAATCATGAACTACAGAGCCGTAACTCATGGTCAAACTAGTCCACAAATTTAGAGAGCTACGCCTGGAGTTTCTCTGAAGGACAAGATTCGTAATGAAGGTATCCGGCGGAGAAACAAGGTAACTGACATTAGCTCTACGGATAAGCAAGCTAAAGTAGAAGTGGGCTGGTCACATTTCCCGAAGAACCGACATCCCTTTAGGTAGACGAGTTCTCGAGTGGAGACCACGTCTAGGCAAACATAGCGGAAGAAGCCCTGTGGCCAGGTAGACTGACGACCTTCGAAAACCGGCTGACAGAAAATGGATATGAACAGCTGAAGAACGAGCTCAGTGGTTTGCATTGGGATAGGTCTACGTCCAGCACTGGATAAACTGGATAACTTTTGGTCCTGGTATAACGCAAAGGATACTTTAACCTAGAGAAATGATCATGCGGGCAAAGCCGTGAGCACAGCCAGTTTATTATAAATCTATTGCAAAGCACAGCAACCCGCAAAGCATGCAGCACATTTGTATTAACTTACACCTTAAAGGCCGCAAAAGATTCCCCCAACAAAGACCTAAGCACAAACTACCCTCGCATACCGACCGAGATTAGTTCCAAATAATACCTAAACCAGTTTAATTTATGGATGTGCCCGCATATATTAAAACGTCCGAGTATAATACAACTAGAGAAGAGAATGAACCTATCATCGGATTAACTGAAACCCCGAATAAAGCCCCTGATTCTCTAAAAGTTTTAGGAAAGCCATTGATATAGTATAGTTGTCGCGAATGAGAATAGTTGCGTCCGATTTGGAACAAATTCATTGGCACACGCTCAGTAGCTGGGTCTGATTTTGTGATCAAGGTCACAGAGTATTATCAAACTGCTGAGACACATCCACGACACTTGAAGGCATTAATTCCATACAATTGAGCCAAGCATCGCATCGGAAATAATAGAATGCCCGGTTCGAGAAACAGTCATTAAGGCAGGCCATAGACAACTGCATATTACTCCGTACTCTAGACAGGGTTTGAAAAACGTCGCAATGAAAGCATTTGATTATAGCCATTTTGGATCTGATAGCAGTAGTTTGGCAGTAGTGAGGGTCCATGGAACTAACGTACTTGTACTATTATTTATTCTGGAACTATTGTTAGGCGATGAGACAATGACAATTTAAGTTCCATGGACGCTCAGTGGGGGCGCTTTAAATCAGCACAAACGAAAGTATGGCCAAGCAAATCCATAAAGATCAGTGACGCAGGCACACTTACCTTTCATTGGTAATTAAAACTTATAAAACCATAGTTTCCAATTCCCGGGAAGTACAACTGTGTCAGTTGTTACAGTTCCGTACGTTCGAATGAGAAAATAAATCGGAACCTTAGAGGATCTCTCGTGTATCTGTTTGTCTGTCACAGCCAATTTGCTCCAAATCTACTGGACCACAAGAACTGCACAACCTGATTCCCCCATCACCTTTCCATCACCGTACGACTAGACGATCAGCAAAGCCTTTCATGGTTGAAATACCTCGCACAAGAACGAAGCGTTACGCTTCTTCATTTATTATAAGAACTGCAAAGGAGTGGAATGCCCTGCCCTCGTCAGTGTTTGCGGTAAATTATAACCCCGGTGTGTTCAAGTCAAGAGTGAATAGGTATCTACTAGGCAATCATGTTACACCTTCGACCACATCATCGCTTTCCATCAAGTGAGATCGTGGTCAAACGATTGCCTGTCCGTAATAAAAAAAAAAAAAAGAATCACGTATTAAAATATTCCTATTGCGCTGGTTTTGTTTGCGACACCATGTTTAAATATATTCTAAAGTAATTTGGAGTTCCAATTTAGCAAACCTTTGATTTTTAACCTCTTTTTAATGAGTGTTTGTGTGGTTTAAAGCGGTTCGCGCTACAGAGGTTTTGTGTTTACAAAAAGCCTACTTTTAATCGTAAAATGTTCGGCAGCGTGTTTGTTTGGGAGGTTAATGACCTGGTATTTTATTTTCAGAGATATTTTTTCATTTTTATGGGGAGGGTAGGTAAGGTGAAGCTTTCTTTCATCTTTTACGACAGTTAATGTTCAGCAGATTTTGTTTCGAGATAAATGTAGGCATAATAACTACAAAAGCTTAAGGAAAACTATATTATAATGAAATGGGATGGAAATGAGATAAAAAACGGCCTTATATATAAAACCTGGGAACCTCTTTGAAAAAAAAACCGGGTCTTAAAATTATTGCATTTCATAAACTGACACAAAAAAAACGTATGCTTGCTCATGTACCTGATTTGCGCTACCCCTATGAAAGCAGTAAAATAACCCGAAAAGACCATCGTTAATCTAGCACTGGTTTGCACACCCACAAGTAACTGCCCACTACTAATACGAGTACTACGTACTATCTTCCAAACGACCCAAGAACCTCATAGAACAACCACATAACTTCACCTACTCCGACATCAATTTAACGGTTCTTGCTCTAATTATCATTAGTACGGGCTAAGAATTATGGCGAAATTAAAATTAGCGTCATCCAGGGAGAAATGATACGTTTTTTATTTGGTAGCTTCTCTGTTCTTGTAACTTTTAAACTTTCGCGATTCGAACACTTAGTTACCTATATATTTAAATGGGACTTAATCGCGCTGAAAACTTAATTTTTATTTACCTCGACGTTTCGATCAAGTTGTATGTTCTTGCTGTAATTTATTGTTTTCCATAGTAAGCATTCGCTTAAGCCAACTAGTTGGTATAATACCGGAAAAGGCCAAACGCACACCCATAGCATTCAAAAGCAGCACGGGATGTAAGTAGCATTGAGTTTTTTCGTTAATTCAAAGTATTATAAAGAAAAGGACAAAAAAAAAATAACGACACCATAGACAAATTTTATTCTATATCCTTACATATATGAGTAATAAAGTAGTATGTAACAAACAGACCGTACAATGAAGATGACAAAATAAAAATAAGGGAACTTAAAGTAAGCTACTGAACAAGAATATAACAGTTTTGAAAATAGTGTCTGTCTATAGGTATGTTCGCGCATAACCTAAAACCTTAGCGTAAAACCTACTGGACCGATTGAAATGCAGTTTTCACTGTTTGATACCTTAGATTTTGACTTAAAATTGGTCTACAATACTTTGTGTCTCAATCCGTTGAGTAGAAGCCGAGCAATCGATAAATACTATTTAGCTTCTAAATGAAATTTGGTATAACTTCTGGTCCATTTATCCTTTTCTCCTATGTTCTTAATTTCTGGTGAAAGAGTATCCTAATGTGTTATTTTACGTGGAATACTTTCCCCAGAAAAATGACAACGCGAGCAAAGCCGAGGTCGCAGCTAGTATAACATAACAAATTATTAATGAACTTCCTTACATCTTCAAAAGAAAATATAACATTTTAAAATTTAACGCCGCACTCTCCCAACTTTATATATAAACGCTGACGGCTGAAGTACCTACGCAACGTTGAAAAATTACAAAGTAACACGAAAATATAACATTACATTTAACGAGTTTACTTCAAGAAGTACTCAACCTACTGAGTCGCGGGTCCCGTGACATTATAATTGTAAACTTGATAGTATGATACTTGGGTAATGTCCTTAAACTACTTAATCCTATTTTAGCAAAACATATTACACATTATTTATAAAGAAATCAAACGAATATTTAATATTTTTGCACTTTTGAGACTTGTTTAAATTTAATTGCGCCAAAACGAACATATTTGCTATAGCGACCATATGACGTCACTATTGCTCAAATATGTACAAAAACGCTAGGCCACACAGAAACAAAACAATCGTGAATTTGGAACTAGTGACGTCACGCGTACTGCGCAGTGTATTTAGTCAAGTGCCGTATTTTTTTTATATTCTATAAAAAAATATGCAAAAAAAGAACTAAGTTTTTTTACGGACAAGGTAAACGTTTGACCATGATCTGACCTGTACAAACACACATTCATTTTTATATAAATAGATTAATGCAATTAATCGTTTTATTTTTTCGTTTACTGTCTATACCCTGTTCCAAAATGTCAATCCGAACTTCATGTTGCGCCAGCGAACTTGATAAGATATGATAATAAACTGTTATCACAATTGCTTAAAGGCTAAATACGAGCGGTAGCTCTGGTTACACTGTACAACAAACCGGCTCTGCACGAGTGCTCGTTATGTACATAACATTTATTTTGCATGTCGAATTTTGGTCGAATTTTACCAAACTCAACTTACACTAATTGAGGTATCGTTTTACGTAAAATAGGTAAATAATAGTGTGCACCTGCTGAAATCTCTTCCTTGTATCTCGATTAACAATTCAATTAATCAAAAACGAATGTCAAATTTGCATATTTTTCGAAATAACACCGAACTTTTAAAACCTTGCCATAAAAAACTTTGACTTCCGGTCTCCATTTCAATTGCAAATGTAGCGGTGAATTAATTTTGTAACTTCTTGATGAATTATTATTAAAATAAAGGTGTTAAAAAATTGCGAGTTTCATTGATATAAACTTGTTTAAAGAATAGCCTCATAATATGTGTACAGGTTAACATACATACAGGTCACATTTACATACCGCTGCGATCATTGCTGCGAGTAGACGTGTTGAAACGGTGCGCACAGTCGCTGATCTGAAAGTTCGGATTCACTTCGCATATTTTCAGTCCTGCTCCTGAGCATAAGTGCCTGTCACCCTGGAATAACCTACTGTGCCATCAAATCCCAAATTCAAGGTAATATCAAAAAAAAAGTTTTAGAGAGGATCTCAGTAGCGTAATGGAAAAGCAGACTACGATGTCCCTGGATGTACAGAATCTTCAAACTTGTGTTGATTTTAACTCAATACAGCAGGAAGCTTCTAATAAACGAATAGCTGACCTTGAGGCCTTTTCGCGGAGGGATGTACAGTCTTTAGATATCTTGTCGTCGCTGGAAGCAAAAATTGACTCAATGGAGCAGCAAGCCAGGCAGTGCAATATAGAAATTGATAATCTCCCTGAAAAAAGGGGGAAAATCTTCTTAGCATTATTGAGTCTATCGGATCATTCATAAAATGCAATATACGTCATGAGGGTATTATTGCTATTCATCACGTGCCCCAGGCACAACCTCAAAGTGATCGCCCAAAAAATATCATCTTAAAATTAACATCACGCATACAACGTGACCTCTGACCAGTTGGGTTTAGCAGGAACCTCTCCGATGAGGATATATATGAACGAGCATCTTACTATTAAGAATAAGCAATTATTTCGTGAGGCTCGAGAAGCCGCAAGGGAATGCAACTTTAAATATGTCTGGATCAAACAGGGAGCTATACTTATTCGAGAAAATGACTCTTCACCTGCATTCTCCGTGCGATCTTTCAAGGACTTCGAGAAAATTAAAGTACGAAATGGTTCTACAAATAAAAAATAGACATAGATGTACATTGGTTTTCCCGTTACTACTTAACAGGTTCAAGGGATCTTTGAATGTTATTATTTATTTTAACTTGTACTTGGTTCAATTTATGTGGAGCGTCATTGTTTTCAACATCATTGCACCTACCGCTTGCTATACGTCATACTTAAATACGTTATTATTTACTTCACAATTCATTACACGCTTTTCAAATTTTATTGCGAATACATCTAATTTTTATTCATTACTCATCTACAAAGTTGTCGTGACTTGTATCCAAGTTAAGTTTTGCACTCCTCTCCTTAAAATAACATATGCTAAAACGCATTGACTTATCCACAGTTTTTATGGTTAACAGCATTTCAATTTACTATCAAAACTGTAGGGGGATTCGTACTAAACTAAATAGGTTATATAAAACAATATTGGCCAATTGCTATGAGATTATTATTTTAACTGAGACCTGGCTTACTTCCGATATTCATGACTGTGAGTTTATTGACGGTTGTTACACACTGTTCAGATGCGATAGAGATCGCGTTGCAACAAACAAAAATGATGGTGGAGGTGTTATCGTTGCGATACTAAAGGATTTACGCCCACTAACGAACATCATAACACCACAATTAGCGTATCCTTCATCCATAGAACATATCTTGGTAAATTTTCCTAGCGCCGATAAAATTAAAGTGCATGTTATAAGTGCAGCGTATGTTGCACCGAGAACCACTGATGAAGTGTACGAGGCTCACTTTAACTACTTACTCGTAGATGGCATATTATCTGATAAGACTACTGACAACTTTTACATACTTGATGATTATAATCTACCCCAACTTGAGTGGATATCTAATGATTCTAACGCTTCTGGCCTCGTTTGCTGCGGCACCTCTTCTTCTTTATCTGGAATTGTTCATCACTTTATGTCTCTTCAAAACGCTTTACAATTCAACACAATTAAGAACTCAGGTGGAAGGTTGCTCGATCTATTTTTTACCAATACAGAGAGCTTTGTTCAGCAGTCGACAAACATGTTGTTATCCCGTGACGCACATCATCCTCTCTTTATCGCATTACTTCCAACTAATACTGATATAATTCCCCTAATTCGTAAGCATATTCCAAAGCCCAATTATTTTAAAGCCGATTATGAACGTATTAACAATGAAGTTAATGAAATAAACTGGGTCAAACTCTTTGAGAATATGCATAATATTGAATCATTGAATATGTTCTACGACATCATCAATGGTATAATTGCAAAACATTCTCCGGTAGTAAGACCAAAAAATGACAATTTTCGTGTATGGTTTACTCCTTCCCTAATTCGTATATTTAAAAGAAAGGCTAAATCTTGGATAAAGTGGAAAAAGTACCAAAATCTAAGTGATTATGAAGATTTTTCATTTGAACGAACACTTTTAAAGATGAATGTAACAAATGTTATGCCAAATACATTGATTCAGCAGAAAATAGCATTGGTGAAAAAAGGATCAAGTATTTTTGGACCTATATTTCCAACAGAAAGAATAGATCAAGTATCCCTTCCAACATGAATTACAATAATCAAAATTCTAACGACCCTAAATCAATATGCAATTTATTCTTGGACTTTTTTCATATAGTTTATGAGCTTACTACTTTTAATCCAGATACTTGGTCCCCACCTAACGATTTTAGCGATAACGATGTTTTAATTAATAACATACACATTCCTGAATCTTCTATTCGTTTAGTGCTGAAATTCCTTGACTCTATTAAAGGGCCCGGCCCTGATGGTATACCCCTCTATTTTTTATACAAACACATGATACTATCTGCAAGCCGCTTTTATTCTTTTTAACAATTTTATATCTGAAGGCACATTTCTAGATGTTTGGAAGCATGCAAATATAACCCCTGTGCATAAAAATGGTTCAAAACACGATGTTGCGAATTACCGCCCAATCTCGCTTCTTTCTACTTTAGCTAAGGTTTTCTAAAGGCTTATCCATAATGCAATCTATCCGTTCTTACATAACACAATTTTGAAAGAACAACACGGCTTCGTCAAACGTCGTTCGACGACAACAAATCTTATGCTTGTTGCCAGTCACTTGTTTGAGAACTTAGACGCTGGGTATCAAGTAGACGCAGTTTTCACAGACTTTCAGAAGGCTTTTGATAAGGTCGACCATAACCTGTTACTTAATAAGATTGCTTTCAACGGTATACGGGGCAATTTGTTGCGATGGTTTACGTCATACATCATTAATCGTACTCAGAAAGTGGTCATAAATGGTTTTATCTTTAACACTATATCTGTTACATCGGGCGTCCCACAAGGGTCAATATTAGGCTCCCTTTTGTTTGTTTTATTCATTAATGACATCGATAAATGTTTCCAAAGTTCTAAATTTTTTTAATATGCCGATGATCTTAAAGTTTTTAGAACCATTAATAACGATATTGACTTTACTCTTTTACAAAATGACGCATGCATTTAAGCATCCAAAATGTCATCACATCACATTAACTAAAAATAAAAACATAATTAATAATATTAATTTCCTGGCAAATAATTCTTTGTCTAGAATTTATGAAATAAAAGATCTTGGAATCCTTTTAGACAGTGAAATGCATTTAAATTTACATATTAATAAAATCATCAGCAAAGTTTTTCAGATGTTTGGTTTTGTTGCGAGAGCTTCAGTGGATTTTAATCGCCACGCTACATATTTACAATTGTACACATCCCTTATCCGACCTCAGTTAGAGTATGCTGCACGTATTTGGAACCCATTTTATAAAAAATATGTGGACCTTTTAGAAAGAGTGCAGAAGAAATTTTAGCGGATGGTGAATTATAGATGTTATCACTCGTACTTATCCTGTGATTTACTTTTAGAGAAGTATAAAATTCCTACATTAGCTTGTAGACGAGTTTATTTGGAAGCAATGATACTCCATGGTCTTTGCCACAACAAATTTGATTGCAATGCTTCAGCTAATAAATTATTTTATTCTGTACCAAGATCGGTCCATCAGCGCACAGTGTGTGCGCACCGTCTTTTTGCCTCGTCCGCCTGACGCACCAATATCGGTAAATGTTCGCCAATGTACCGTATGACGCACACATACAACGAGCTATTCACTGATCTTGATATACTAGCCCTACCCACATTCACATTTAAAAGTAATATTAAAAGGCAAGGAGCCTTTTAATATTCTTTTCTATTTAATTGTACTCGTGCATATAGGCAAATTGGCTCTGTAATGTGAACTTGAAATGTATCAATAATATCATCTTGTTTTCCTTAACTGTTATCGCAAATTTTCAAATCAATTGTCAAAATAGCTACTTAGCAGCTTGATCAAAATAACTTAAATACTTATTTGGTAATCTGTGGATGATGTGGTTGGCTGTGCATTTGTTTACCATTATTATACTTACTTTATGCAACATTCTAATGTACAGCTGAATAAATAAATAAATAGGTTAACTCCAATGACAGGCATCTGGTGGTCATTCGAACGACCTGCTTGATTCATGCCTAATTTGTAAAAGATCTTCACTCAAAAAGCTCAAGTTATTTTGTTTATGGGTATTGTGGCATCATCATAGTGTCCCCAAATGTCCTCTAACCTCCTAATATAGTCATACCAAGCCTCGCAAGACCTGGCCTACACCTGAAATACCTAATATACCTAGTAGTGACACTATTATCTATCTTTAATACAGGATGGGTCTCACCCGATTCCTTGTTATGATCCCTCATCTTCTTCGAGGTCCGCCTGGTCGAGTATCTTATCGTAATCTTTTCGCACCAAAGCACGTAGCATATAAACTCACAGAGAGGAACATTATTCTCTTCATCTGGTCCACGATATTGTTCGCACCATCGGAGGTTAGCCGCGCCAATCCTTTCTATCCGCCATCTTACCCAAAGAGTAAATAAATACTTACCATCCACAGATATCCATCTCACGTCAACCAACCACAGACAATCTTACCAAAATGATGCTATAACGCTAAACTGACACGTCTCCATCGTGTGACAGTTGACACTTCCAGTTGCAAGTAGGCTTTCATTCAGTGCAGCAATTTCATATATATTCATTAGTAATTAGTCTAACAATAGTCCTTGTTTTTTTGCCTGCATATAGTATTAGTTCTTTTTGGTTGTCATTATTTAGGTGGTTATTATTTAATATTAATATTTATGATTTTCTTAGATTCTTAGATCTCGCTTGTTAAATAGAGCATAGTATTTATACTTTAAAAGTTATGCTATCTACGAGTAGAGTGCATAGTTTCTCTAGACTTATTCCTGACCGAGGCATTTTCTAACAACACCAACTCGGCAAAACTATTTCAATATAGATGCCTGATATTTCCAATATCCTTAGAAGGGCACGGAAATAAACGCACAGATATCCTAAGATTCTTCTCAGATATTGTGAGAAAGAATGAAAATACGTAACAATGAACTCGTCAGGTGCAGACTCTAGTCGCGGAATAAGTTTTGCGGAAAGCAGCGTATGGTATATTACGAACATGTGAATTTTTGTAGGTAATGTAAAAAGAGTTATTTGAATGGCTATTTTGATTGTTTGTTTTCTTTTGAGGGTAGTAGACCAATTTCAACAGTAAAAATATGAGGTCGTTATTTTATCTCCATGAACAACAGACTGAACAACGAAAAACATCCTGATCGTTAACCATTTTTTTTTTGTTTTTGAATGTATAAATATGTGGCGTTTTATTTATCTAACAATTTTATGTTTATCGACGTCGAATGGAGGAAATACTTCCTCACTTTTTGTTTGTTTTCTCATATGTCCTAGACCTCCGTTCTGATTTGGAAAATTTATTTTTATTTAAAAAAATACTTTCACGGTGGTCCTGTATAAATTTCATTTTTGAAGTCTGTTATAAACAATTTTATTACGACTGCTGCCGCGCATAAAGTACTGGTCGGTAAAATTAATATTGATAACGGATTTATGACCAAGCTTAGCGATGTCTCCAAATCGACTTGGACTAATCTGCATTTGTACGAAGGTTTGTATGTTTGTTCAACGATCACTTTTAGACCATATAACTTATCATATATTTTTTTGTATTGTATAGTTCTTAATAATATCAATGCCAACATAATTAATAGAATATTTCAACCTCAAATAGACCTTAAATAGATACATTTACATTATTTACTCGCAACGAAAAAGTTTAAAATTCATTAGCATTCGTTAGAAAAGATTCTTCGTTTAATGAACGCCAAGTCTTTCTACCTGCAATTAAATTCTTTGAAACTTTTATATATGAAACTGCCGTTAAAAATCCGTACCCGTTAACCGTAACGCCGTCGGTACCGCCGTGAAAAGAAGTCTAATGCGATGGACTGAACTTTGAGAAAACTCAAGTAATTTTTTTATCATGTTGAATAGTGCAATGAGTACGAATAATTAAACATTTAAGTAATGGGTCAGTAAAAGTAGCGTGGACATAATACCTGGTAGTATAAACTGACTAGAAATAAGTATAATATAAAAAATAAAATAAAAAATAAGCTTTTACGAGTTCTTTTTTTTAAGTTGCTTTGTAACTTTTACGTTTTAAGGTTTTTTTTCTTTTGTTTCTTTTTTCCATTTCTCTTTAAACAATTCTAAGATTTTTTTATTGCACTCTCTTTGGTTTTTGAGCTACCCTGAAAGTATGGCTGATAGCTCGATTAGCTATCAGACATACTTTCAGCCATACTTCAGCCATAAGTGCTCGAAATTTGAATTGCAAGATTCCAGGACATAATACATAGATACATACATACATAGATAGATACACTTGAAGTTAAATAAAAGCTTTAAAAATAAAAAAACCCTATCATGAGGCACTCGTTTTTTGTCAAAGCAACTTTCAGAATAGTCATAAAATTTACACATATTTTAGTAAAGTTTACAGTAAAACTATTATAAAAATGCAAAAAACCCGACTGCGAACAAAATTATTGAATACGAGCTGACCGCCCTCAAAACTAATCACACTAATATTAAAAAGGCAAAAGCGTGTGTGTGTTTGTGTGTGTGTGTGTGTATGTGTGGGTGTGTGTGTGTGTGTGTGTTGGTGTGTGTGTTGTGTGTGTGTTTGTTTGTTTGTTTGTGTGTGTGTTGGTGTGTGTGTTGTGTGTGTGTTTGTTTGTTTGTTTGTGTGTGTGTGTGTGTGTATGTGTGTGTGAGAGTGTGTGGGTGAGGGTGTGTGTGTGAGGGTGTGTGTGTGGGTGTGTGAGCGTGGTGTGTGTATGTTTGTTACTTCCTTACGCTAAAACGGCTGAATGAATTTGGATAAAATTTGGTATGAAGATCCCCGCCACGTTTTATTCACCGCTAGACTTACGTGCCGCTAGCTATAGTTTATACATTGGATTAACACATTGGTTACTTTTTATCCCGTAAAAATGCACGGTTCCTGAGGGACGTGGGTGAAACCACGGGGCGCAGCTAGTATTGATATAAATTTCATGTTTATTTTTTACTTACATATTTGACTTTACTGTATAGTTGCAATTGCAACATTAGACTATAATAAATTAACTTGAATAATCTAAAATTGTAAATTTTGTAGGAAGTTTAAAATACATTTGCTACTGTTTGCAATTGTAATTGTATAAGAATAATATAATTTTGAAAATTATTTTAAAGACCTTTATTTTGATCATCATTGCAGCTGCAAGCCGCCATAATACCTCTTTTATCGAAGTCTATCAAGCCGTTTAGGCTGTAGGACGCGCCTAAGAAACGTACAAACAAACATACATACAACTCAACAAACACCCTAAATCGGTAGACCTAGAGATTTGAAATAATTTGAAAGAGATATTCATTGAGTATTAAAAATCTTTTTTAGTACACTTATAGCAATAAAAACGAACGAAGCTCTTCTATTTCGCTGCTCTATTTGGCTTGATCCTACGAGGGTGGCAAAGTATGCAAGCTGGCGAAACTGCAGGGCGCAACTAGTAATTCTAATATGGATTTAAATTCAATACATCACAAAAGAACTTAAACTTTGAGTAGCCAAGTAAAACAAGTCAGATATTCCACAGCACATCTATAATAAAAGAGTCGGCGATTCGAATCTATCTCAAAAATGAAATTAAATGGCAGAATGGCAACTTCCGCTCACATTTCTGTTTCAAGTTTTAATTGCTCCCATCGTCCGAGTCGAGATATTAATATCTTTCAGGGACCTTATAGTCTGGACGCCCGGATATTGTACAAGAGTGCTTGCTCCTCTTCATTTAGTACGGAATGTATTATTATTTGTCTAGAAAGCTTTGCACTGTGTTTTTTCATTACACATTGCAATGGTAGTCTAACGACGGTTCAATAGTGCAACTTAACAATACCGGCGTAGAATATCAGTAATTTTGGAAAATGTGATTTTGATATTTATTCACTATTATAATTAATTATAATTATTCACTAATATAATAATAAAAAAAAAAAAAAACAATAATTTTCTGAGCTATGTGTGGTTTTCCATTGCTGCGTGCTTCGGAGGGCACGTTAAGCTGTCGGTCCCGGCTGGTATTGATTAAGGGTGTCAGTAAATTTGACACTGGCATTCATCCGTGATCAAGTGGAGCGGGAAAAATGATAAATCTTGGGAGTAAAATTTAAGGTTTTTATTTATTTGTCGGAAAATTAAAGCTTTGAATTAAAAAATGTCTAGCCATTTTCTCAATCATAATAAGCTCTTTATCTTGGTATATCTTTGATATCATTTAGTGACGGGGTCCCTTGCCAATCAATGTTCTAAGCATAAAGTACCTTTGATTTAATTTTCTATCGAGTGAATTCATACTAATCACGTTTCTGTGTTTACAAAGTATGAGATAATATGTAAAATTTTGAGATGATACCAATGTATGACATTGGTATATTTTAATTATAAAACAAGATACAGACGTTCAAAAATGATCGAAAATTGCGAAAAGTGCTCTAGCACGGTGCTAGAGCACTTTTAGAAGTGCTCTGGCTTAACGACTGCTATTAAGGCTCAGTTCTAACTGGGCCTTAACAGCAATCGTTAAGCCTGTGACGAGGTCCAAACCTCTTTCATAATTATACTCATTTGATCTTTTAATTCTTTCATAATCCATTTCTTTTCATTTTTGATAGTTGGTCATCATTGATTCATTCTAAATACAAATAATCTGTCATTCGAATATTGATTTTTGGAAAAACCGAAATAATATTATAAAATTCATAAATAAGTTTATAACAACTTGAATTACTCTTTTAAATATATATATGATAAAACCTACATAAGAGATTATTTTCATCCGTATTGTATCACCACGAAATTCTCAAAGTGCTCCCTATTGTTCCTGTTCCTGTAATTCTGTGTCACTGAGGTTTGGGTCCTGGGCTAGTGGGACAAACCCAAACCCCAGGACCGCCTCGTGTCAAGCCAATTCAGAAGCCCTCATGCGGCTTGACAAACTCTGACACCAGAGGCCAGCACTTCCTCATATGATAAACATAACAAACACAAAACATTACACCATTGAACTGGTGTCTCAAGTCTATGAGATGTTTTGTGAAGTCTGAAATGGGGTCTATTGTTTTAGAGAAGGTAGGTAAACCATCATCATCATAATCATCAGCTATTACGTTCCCACGGTTGAGACATTGGCCTTCTCTCAGAAGCCCAGTATTGATTGATGAATTTCACAACCATCACATCATCAGCTCAAAGAAGTCCACATCTGAACATGGGCTTCCCTCATAATAGTAGGGATTTGCCCCACTATTATGAGGCCCCACATTTTTTTATCACCACGCTTGGCAGGCGCTCGGTGCTCGCAGTAGATGTTGATACTTAAACATGACAATGCTGTAGCGCATTTCCTGAATTCCCTTTTCTGTTTCTTACAGCAGCCGCGGGCTGAGAAGGGGTGGACCTATTGTCATTGTTGTGTAATTACGTAATTGTCTGACTCAGTGTCTCCGTGGGGTAGACAACGAGATTCTTTTAGTGATCTTGTTAGTTGTTGTTTGTTTGTCGTATGAGGTAGTGCTGCCCTCTGATGTCAGCTGGCCGCTCGAGGGCCTCTGATATGGCTTAACGACTGCTATTATTCAATAAAAGCCTATCCAGACGGTTATTGGTTCTTCGACTAATATGGCCAACCCATTGCCACTAGCTTGCTAATTCTCAGGACTATGTCGGAAAATTTGATTCTTTGCCGGATCACCTCGTTCGTGGTTGTTTGCTCAAAGCCTCGTTCCGTATTTTACCCAAAGGTTGCCTTTTCTTCTTCAGTGATTTTGTTTTTGTGGTGATACCAAGTTAGCCCGCTAGTAAAAATATAACCAACAACTGGCTATGTTTCGAGCTTAACGTGCCCCCCGAAGCACGGAGTGATAGAAAACCGCACATAACTTAGAAAAGTCATTGGTGCGGAGCCTAGGATTGAACCTGGTATCGTTGGATTCAAAGTTGATCTATTGAATCGTTGTTAGTAGTAAGGGAGATATGAGGGGAGACAAGACCACGTAGCCGAGCTATTTTTAAACCCGGCGTATTTTGAGATTCTTGAACATGCCTACCCAAGATTTATACATAGAAAATCGATCGAAATCAGCAAATGATTCAGTAATTATGTCATTGTTGTCAAGGTTTGAACCGAGTTCCATCTATATGTGAGGCACATGCCACTTTTCACCGCCAGCCAAATTAAAGGTCATTGTCCTTAAAATATTCATGGACCCCATTGCTTTGATGGACCATTACCGCTCTTACTTATGAGTATAAAAAGGACATAAATCTACACATTAGGAGTAACCAATCCCCTTTATTTACAAGTAGGGTTCCAGGTCAGTCCCATAAAATCTTTATTGACATAATTTACAGCTACTTTTAGCCAAGCGATGTAATAAGTTAGATGAGCTCAAGCAGATGCAATGCGGCATGTTCAAAATATGGATGTTTTGTAAGTCATGAGAATTATCGTCTTTGGGAATAAAGTGGAAAGTGCTCGTGGTCCACCCACGTGAACTGAGCAGGTGGATCAATGCCCGTTAATGGCTTGACCAGAAAAAAACAATTAAATCATCAAAGTTACAGAAAAAACTCGATAGCCCTGCCAAAAAACAAACTTTAAAAAAGTGTATATTCTATGTCACTCGGGATGATGTAAGGATTCTAATGATACCCTATATATCCAAATCTGTTCAAGCATTTAAAAGTAATGAATGGTGCAACAAAAAACTTACATACATACATACATGAACCTTGAAAACATCCTCCTTTTTTGGGCAGTCATGTAAAAATAAATTTTGTTTCATATTTTGTTTACTTTTATACAATATCATATTTTGGCTCAAACTACGGTGCCAAAAATCAAACAAAAAATTGTTTTTTGTTGTGCAAGCAAAGTTCTCACATACTAAACCGTAACTTAGTTATGAATGCTTCAATAACTGTTAAGGATCACCAATAATTGTTCAAGTTTAAATAAGTTCAATATCAAAAGAAAGGCTCTTGAATGTAACTACGGATTGGAAGACAGAGCATAGGATGGCCTGCCACGAGGTGGATTGATGAACTGGTGGAAGTTGCTTGGTGGTAGTTTCTGGATGTAAACAGTTAGCAACTACTTGTTGTGGCTGTTCTATGGGGGAGGCGTTTGGTCAGCTGTTTGAAAATATGATCAGTAGAAAAATCACGATCTTACAACCACTTATTTTCTTATTTTCTATGTAAAAATCAGCATTTATGTGCCGTATTAACATTAAAATTCAAGCACTCGCGACTCTTATAACTTAACACATACGTACCTGATAGCTTATACCAGTCGAGTTCCTGAGATACGGCCGAACTTTCTCAAATGTTCTACGGAAGTAGTACTAATTCTAAACTCCAGTTATTTTACTCTCAATATCATAGTTTCCAGAAATTTTAATCAAGAGAGATGAACACACTTCAGTCTTTATTATCTTTATTACAAAAGTATTTTTGTATCTACATACTTGAATCAATTTACTTCATCGTCACCATTACTAACCTGTTAGATAAAACCCTCTCCCAAAGATCTTCAGCTGTACTCATTCATTTGCTGTCAAAATTCCTGCTCAAATGTCGCTCCTTCTAGCTGGTGGGCCTTACTACGTTAGTTAATTCGCAGTCTCTATTCGAGATCACTTCTATCCAGACGGTTATTGGTTCTTCGACTAATATGGCCAACCCATTGCCACTAGCTTGCTAATTCTCAGGACTATGTCGGAAAATTTGATTCTCTGCCGGATCACCTCGTTCGTGGTTGTTTGCTCAAAGCCTCGTTCCATATTTTACCCAAAGGTTGCCTTTTCTTCTTCAGTGATTTTGTTTCGAACTTGGTGATGCCAAGTTACCCGCTAGTAAAAATATAACCAACAACTGGCTATGTTTCTAGTTCAGGATTCCGTGCTTCAGAGTCCTTATTTCTGTAGCTAATACGACCACTAACTGATCCATTTATGATTCTAATAGATTCTGTTATATCATTTTACATCATTGCAGTCTATTTAATCTTGTCAACACTATGTCTTAACCAAAACAGAACAAGGCATAACTGCTCAAATATCGAATAGAAAGAAGAAAAATAAGTCAGACTAAGGGTTATTTATTTAAACCAATAACGAGACAAAGACCACACAACACTGACTAATCTACAAAAAGTGACTGTTACTTCCTAATGGAAATTTATTGGCTGTAAAAACTTTACACACACAGCAGGTAACACATAACAATGTATTATGACAAAGTGCGGGATGACACGGTAAAAGGTTAGTCGGGCGGTCATTTTTTATGAAGGCGATGAGGCGTGGAAAGTTATTATTATACCTAACAAAATATTAACAACATACTTCCTGAACCAAAATATAATAAAGAGGCGAATATAAATGGAAGTATGCTATGTGTATAATATAATATATAATATATTCGGGACAATTCCACACCAATTAACTAGCCCCAAACTAGGATACCCTGTACTATGGGTACTAGATAACGGATAAACATACATACATACATACATACATACGAATATTATAACATCCATGACTCGGAAACAAACATTTCTGCTCATCACACAAATGATTGCACCTTGCAGGATTCGATTACGTACCTAGGATCACTAGCCACGAGACCAACCGGTCGTCGTATACTAATAGTTAAATTGTTTATGGAACAAAAAGCACCTGAATCTCACGATTTTCTACGATTCTCGGTCATTTTCTTTCTAGCTGATGTCAACCTTTATATGATGAATATATACATGATCTTTACATAAGTATTAGCTGAAGCTCTCAGGCAGGACTCACACTGGGGCACCGGAAACCAACTCTGGTAACCACAATATCTAACGGCGTGAGTTGAGTTCGGTTTCGCGAGTAGGCCCAAATTTCAAAGTAACTACTTACCTAAGCTGTGCCTTGATGTGACCACTGTAACTGCCAAATCCATACCACAGAATAAATAATAGTACTACGTCCATACCTACAACATTAGCCAACGCAACGAGCCAAAGTACATATAATAATATAATCCTATATATGTACTGTGACCGAACCAACATCACGAGGATGTTTATTTGCGAGTGCTATCCAATAACTTAAAATCTCTGCGTCTTCGAGTTTGCAAGCTAGTGCCTCTCCGCCCGCGCTGGCGTCCTGACTTTCGAAACTCACTTTTTTTTATATGTTTTTTGGTTCGGGTATTTGCTGTTGGTTTATAACTGACCTCTAAAGCGTCACCGCGGGCGGTGAGGCGGGCGCGAAAGCACTCCGCCGCAATGCGTGACGTTGAAGGCGCACGCCAAAGTTATGTTTTGACCACATGCTCAAGGGCACCCAGGGGGTACGAACTTCGGCTTGGAAGCTCACACTGTGTGCTTCGCACTGTCGACCGCTAGCAAAGACAGCTTTTTCGTCACTAGGGTTCATTGTAGCTGAAACATTGTGGTGGATAGACAGCAATGAAGCAATCTCTTTGCCCAAGGTGCAACGAAAGTTTTGAGAATCGCAAGGATCAGTTTAATAACCCCACTTGAGGTAAGTCTTGTACTTGCGCATGCTTTGACTAGGTATGTAATTATCCATCAAATTGATAAATGCTTGAAAGAGCTAGGTGCGCATGAGTTAGGTACATGAGTGTGTGTTGTATGCCTGCTTACCAGTACCCTGAATTGGCAGCTATTCTTAATTAAAACTCGCCATTGACTCATTTTTTTAAAGGTATTCTTTAAACATTATGAGCGAATAACGAACACCATATACTTGCATTCCAAGACTCAAATTACAGAAGTGGGACTGGGCTGGACATGTCTGCCGCATGTCGGATGATATCTGGGAAAAAATTACCAAGCAGTGGGTAACCCAAGATTGCATATGACATGGTGGCAGACCAAGAGAGAGACGGCGCGATGAGCTTGACTCCCACGGAAAGAACTAAAAGAACCTGGTAAAAATAACTATAGGTTAAAAGCTAAAAAACTGCGCGTGCCCTTCCAGAAAATAATTTATGCCAAGAAATTATAAACTGTTGGAATGTGCTTATCAAGGCTTTCAATTTGATACTCATATTGTAAAATTCGAAGTTTTTTTTTCGCATTTATAAAATGGAGCCATATTGCCACCAAATTGACTATTTTAAAAAAAAAAGTTACTCGTGTGTATGTAAGGATTCAAACGATACCCCATACGTCTAAATCTGTTCTGGCATTTAAAAGTTATGTTGGAATAAAGAAACTCACATAAATACATACAAATATACATGAAACCTAAAGACATCACACTCCTTTTTTTGGGCAGTCTTGTAAAAAATAGGATGTGACACTCTTGCGATGAAGACGAATCGATTGATACCTCGCTTGTCACAATCAGACCAAATTTTTAGTTTGAACATTTATCCCTTCCTATGCTTCTTCGTAGTCGGGTCTTTTTTTTGCTTATGACAGCCAATGAGATTTAGAGACGTTACCCATTATTAAACACTAAAAACACGGCGAAATTATACTATAGCAACTTACATAAAACTTAAGCAACTATATTTGCATCACTGAAGAGGCTAAAAGATTACAGAGATATACAGAACCGCGTCGTCAGAAAGAGATACACATATGTTCTCAGTTACAGAGAGTTGCAGTAAGCGGCCGATCGCCAATCACCGCCGATGACGGCCTGTGAAGTTACGTGCGCTAGCAGCTAGGGTAAACTGGGGCAAAATGGATGGAAGGGTTTATTCAAGATGAAAATAAAATGATATTTTTGAAATACAAAAACTGTCATAATAATCCATACCAATATATAAAAGTGAAAAGTTGTCTGTTTGTTTGTTTGTTTGTTTGAGGAGCTTTCAGGCGATTACGGCTGGATGGATTTAGATGAAACTTGGAATGGAGATAGCTTAGACCCTGGAATAAAAAATAGGATACTTTTTATCCCGGAAAATTGAAAGTTTCTACGGGAAAACTGAAAAAAATTTGATTACTCGCTGTAAGAAGCGGTTGCCATGGAAACGAAATAACAAGTATGTCAAAAAACATCAAGAATGGTGCTAGAGCACCATTTAGCACCATTTCATATAGCACCATAGATATAACAAGTACATAGGATGTTTTTTTCGCGATAAACAGTAGTCCGCGCGGACGAAGTCACGGGCGGGAAAACTTGTAGTTCTATATATACCGGAGAACACCCGTATATTCGCCGGACACTTGAGAAACGCGCGTAAAACTTTTTTATTTTGCGAATTGCTTATAGAATAAATTACATAATGTTATATACCATTTTATAGCTAAAACAATAAAGAACATCGAAAACAATACTAATAAACTATAAAAAATATACTCACGTTAATATTTTCCCGCCAAAAGTGACGAAAGGAACTTTGAAGCACTTTGTGGCAATCGCCACTTGCGGGACACTAAACACAAAATTATAAAAAACAAATATGTCTAAATTAGACGGCCATTTGACGGCCAGTTGGTCTAGTGGCTAGAGATCCCAAGAACGAAATCAAACGGTCGCGGGTTCAAGTCCTGTAAGGTGCAATCATTTGTGTGATGAGCAAAAATATTTGTTTCCGAGTCATGGATTTGTTGATATTCGTATTTATGTATGTTTATCCGTTATCTAGTGCCCAAATTACAGGGTATCCTAGTTTAAGGCTAGGTAATTGGTGTGGAATTATCCCGGATATTATTATTATTATTATTATACATTTTCGTCTTTTGCATTGCCACTTTATACTTTCCTTATAATTATTTTCTTTTACTTAAGTTAAATAATACAAACTTATCTGGTAAATTTGCACTCGAGCTCCAAGATACAGGTCTCGTGCTAGTTTGGGGTTCGCCGACAATCTTGTTTGATGTTTTACGGTTTGTTTTTCCTATTTGTTTTTACTTTTAATAATCTCCTTTTGGCAATAAAAAAACATTTATCATTATCATTTTAATATGTTCCTTACAGTATTATTAGACATAATAACACAAAATAAATCACTAAAAACAACACAAATAAAAAATCAGAATCTCTCACTACGCGGTCGATAAATCCGCTAGGATAACCTGAACTCACAAAAAAATACGATTGGGACCGAACCACTTTATTATCCAATAAAAGCTGTTTTCAAATAATTATGTAACACAAATACAATACTCTATCCCTAATCCAATGCAAATAGGGTTGCAAGTCCGCTAGACTCCCCCGGCTGAAGATCGTCAGCCGTGGCCATTACGGGTCGGAGCGCAGACAGTCGATTATCAGGCGTTGGTAAGCCCCAACATCCCCTAGCATCATACGAATTATAAACGCTACTCGCCATTATCGCGTTCTCTCTGTCGCTCTTACACGTAACCCGCTACTTGTCTCGTTCGTGTAGGTGGCGAAGCGGCAACATAGCAACAGTTGATATAGGGTAAAATTAAATTTATTATTTTCCATTTTCAATACCGTAAACAGTACTTAAAAATGAAAAGACACATCCTCCCTGTCTTTAACAGTCGTCCCAGTGAATGTAGTACGCTTTCTAAACACACAAGATGGCATTTTTTATTATTTTTTCATGTTTCGGGAGTCGCTTGTATTTACGTGTTGCGTCGTTGCCACTGCTGTTGCTGTTTGGGACTAAGTTGACACAGGCTGATTAGCTTGTGTTTACTTTGCCACGCAGAGCGGGGTACAACGTATATCTCAGTTTATATATAACATCATTGATTGCCTTTAAATTACACGTATTGATTGATACCTGAACTGAAGTGAATATTCACCGCGCACCTTAAAACAAAAAGCTACGTGACATTTTGTTAATATGGGCCCCATAACTCCGCCATTATGAAAAATTTCAAAAAAAAATAATAGAAATAAAACTGAAATATAATTATAATTCTAAATTTTTACAAAACCAAATGCAGGTAGTTGGAGACAACGCTCGCCCTTCTCGACGCTGACACCCGCTATTTTACACATCATCCACGATCAATGCAACTTGATCGAAACATCGAGGTAAATAATTATTAAGTTTTCAGCGCGATTAAGTCCCGTTTAAAAATATAACTATGTGTTCGAATCGCGAAAGTTTAAAAGTTACAAAGACCAAAAAAACACAGCACAAAATTACACCAGATTCCTAAGCTGAAACTTCGCTCGCGCTTCGCGCTTGCTCGTTTAATGAAGACGAAATCGATTTATAAATACCACACATGTCAAAATCGGACCAAGTTTATAGTTTGAACACATAACCCTTCCTTTACTTTGCAGAAGCAGGGTAAAAAATAATAGCCTATAAAAATAAATGGACTCTATACCTGTGACGATGTCATACCTCTTTCATAAATTCTTAATTCTTTCATAATCATGCCCATCTGATATTTTATCTTTATTAATTCTAAATTCAAATAACCTGCCATTCCTAGATTGTCATTGGATTAGCAAAAATTGGAATTTTACGAAATAATATGTTATAAAATATGTACTAAAATAAGTAGCAGTAATAAGAGCGCATCGCTGCAGCACCACCGTCGCGATAACGCATTCTGCTTGCGTATTGCAAACAAAGTTTATTGAGTCCTCGTTAATAGATCTTTGTTAAAATTGACAGCCACAATTTCACAGTACTTGTTTCTAATTAACTCATGAAAGCTTGGGAAGTAGGTCGCCGTTGCGTGGAGTCTCGCCCATCCGAACTGGTTACATAAAGCTTGCATGCAGGCACGATCGTACTGCAGTAGGTGTTGCTGGTAAAATGAAATTTAAGGTAAAGTAAAGTAAAAATTTATTTATTGCCACTAAAAACCATTACATAACATTTACTATTTTTGTTGTACGAAGTTAACAAGTTATTATGAAAAACATGCCAAGTGCGAGGCGGACACGCGCATCCAGGGTTCCGTACTACCATACCGCTTTTCAATAAAGGGTGTTTCATGTCAAACAGCAAATCATCCATGTCATGTTCGTCTGTCCTTCCGTCTGTCAGTATGTCACAGATAGTTTAGTTAGACACGATTAAAACTACAAGTTTTAAATTTTGCACATATGTATAGATTTTAATTTATAACCGCTAGGTAAGTGTGTAAAAATAAACCAGAAAACAAGATACCTATAAGTTCAAAAACGAAAACCACGGTCGGGTAAAAATAGCCCATGACACTTTTGCGATAAAGACGAATCGATTGACACCTCGCTTGTGCAAAATCGGACCAAGTTTTAAGTTTGAAAACATAACCCTTCATATGCTTCACCGTAGTCATGTAAAAAATAGCCCATGACACTTTTGCGATAAAGACGAATCGATTGACACCTCGCTTGTGCAAAATCGGACCAAGTTTTAGTTTGAAAACATAACCCTTCATATGCTTCACCGTAGTCATGTAAAAAATAGCCCATGACACTTTTGCGATAAAGACGAAGCGATTGACACCTCGATTGTGCAAAATCGGACCAAGTTTTAAGTTTGAAAACATAACCCTTCATATGCTTCACCGTAGTCATGTAAAAAATAGCCCATGACACTTTTGCGATAAAGACGAATCGATTGACACCTCGATTGTGCAAAATCGGACCATGTTTTAAGTTTGAAAACATAACCCTTCATATGCTTCTCCGTAGTCATGTAAAAAATAGCCTATGACAGTCTTGCGATGAAGACGAATCGATTGACACCTCGATTGTGCAAAATCGGACCAAGTTCTAAGTTTGAAAACATAACCCTCCATATGCTTCACCGTAGTCATGTAAAAAATAGCCTATGACAATCTTGCGATGAAGACGAATCGATTGACACCTCGCTTGTGCAAAATTGGACCAAGTTTTAAGTTTGAAAACATAACCCTACATATGCTTCGCCGTAGTCGGGTACAAAAATAGCCTATGACACTCTGTACCAAAAGATAAATCGCCTCGCTTGAAAATCGGACCAATAGGAGCCACGCTATGGTGGAACATCCACATAACCACACACATACATACATACATACATACATACATACATACATACATACATACATAGACTGTTAAACTGATAACCCTTCCCTTGCTTTGCTGTAGTCGGGTAAAAAAGAGTCTCATACGAGAAAAAAATATTGCACCCCATCAAGTGGTATCTCGTTGTTTCTTAGACTGTATTTCTATTTGGCTACGTGTATTTAAAATTCGGAATTACTAAAGTGACTTTATTGCTTGAGTTGCATGTCCCTAATACAAAGTACAGTTTCGATAGAAAAAACTAGGTTACACGAGCATGATACGAATTTATCAAAAAAATTATCACGGCCTAGAATTTACTAACTTCCATACCAATATATAAAAGTGAAACGTTGTCTGTTTGTTTGTTTGTTTGGGGAGTTTTCACGCGATAACCGCTGGACGGATTTTGATGAAATTTTGGAATGGGATAGCTTTATACCCTAGAATAAAACATTGAATACTTTTTATTCCAGAAAATTGTAAGTTTTCACGGGAAAACTGGAAAATTTTGATTACTCGCTGTAAGGAATGATTGCCATGGAAACGAAATAAGTCTATCATAAAACTTCAAAAGTATTGGTGCTATACTTACATTTGCATTGGTTTTTATTATCCTAGAAGAACGTAGGATGCTTTTTTTCGCGATAAACAGTAGTCCGCGCAGACGAAGTCGCGGGCGGGAAAACTAGTACGAGATATAACTGATCAAGTTAGGCTACTGGACCGATTGCAATGCAGTTCTCATAGTTAGCTTAGAATCTTGGTTACGGAACCATAAGTCTATGCGTGTCCAATACGCACTTGGCCAGTTTTTACAAAAGCAAATTGATATCAATGATAAACATGTCTGTCGTGACCAAGCCGTGTGCCAAAAATGCTGAAACTGAATCAATCACGCGGAGTTTCAATACGGTTAAGCATCTTCGAGGACGTAGCAGTTTGGTTATCGAATGAGTTGGTGCTGGCCTATGGTGTCAGAGTTACTCAGGCCATCCGAGGGTCTCTGACATGGCTTAACAACTGCTACCAATCAATAACAGCCAGGACCGACAGCTTAACTTGCCCTTCAAAGCACGGAGCGATGGAAAATCGCACATAACACAAAAGTTGCATTGGTGCGGAGTCTAGGACCGAACCCAATATCGTTTGATTGTGAGTTGTGCTATTGAACCGTCAAGCTATCTTCGCTTTTTTGATGTTGCAGTAAACCATCGTCTTAAAAATAAACATTGTAAACTTAACATCATAGACGCAATGGTATACTTAACATCATAGACACAATGGTATACTTAAAATCATACACGCAATGGTATAACATCATATACGCAATGGTATACTTAAAATCATACACGCAATGGTTATACTCAACATCATACACGCAATGGTATAACATCATACACGCAATAGTATAACATCATACACGCAATGGTATAACATCATATTATACGCAATGGTATACTTAACATCATACACGCAATGGTATAACATCATATACGCAATGGTATACTTAACATCATATACGCAATGGTATAACATTATACACGCAATGGTATAAAATCATATACGCAATGGTATACTTAACAACATACACGCAATGGTTTACTTAACATTATACACGCAATGGTATACTTGACATCATACACGCAAAGGTATACTCAAGTTTACCTGCAAGGTTTACATATCAGATATATCAAAGCTCCTTCGATGAGATAACCGTACAGTTGTATCACAAACACGTTCCGGTTTAACTGTACAGGTAATCTGTTCAGGTAAACCTGTCAGGTATACACTTGCGTATATGGCCCCCAAATGTGAATTTGTTTGTACCCCAACTAGTCTATTCGTGTCGGGTGATGTGCTGGCGTCAATTTGTTATTGGCTGTTACAACAAGTGACGTTTTCGAGCCCTTTGATCTTGCTCCCCTTTGACGTTACTTTTAGTACTACAAGAGCACAAAACAAATAACTAACAGGGTTGAAAAGCGTCAGGTTACACTTTTGAAATATTTTCATCGCTGCAGTTTTTATCGATTCTGGGTTAAGCGTGCGGTTTTAAATTTCACTGCATAAAATTTTATCACCATAGACAAAGTTGTCGTAAACTATTTCTTTGTGGCTAAAATGCGTTTAATAGCGTTTGTTTTGGAGTAAATTTGAGTTCATTTTGTACGTACAATTTTCTGTTTGTATTTGTTTTATTATCACAACCCATTTTGTTGCCTTGACTTAACACATCTGCTGTTAGAAGCTTTTTACTATTAAATTTTTTTTATGAATATATTTTTGCTGAAAACTTAATAAATGTTGATAGAAATATTAGAACTTATTTACGATTACCTGACGGTTTCATACAAAATTCCACTTCTCAAGCACTTACACTACATCCAGTTAAGTTGGTTGTGTCCGAAGCATGTAGGTAAATGATAAAATCTGTCAAAATCTGAAACTGATTTAACGGCCGGTTAGTCTAGTGGCTAGAGACTCTACTTCGAAATGAAAACCATCCTGGGTTCGAATCCTGCAAGGTGCAATTATTTGTGTGATAAGCAGATATGTTTGTTTCCGAGTCTTGGATGTATTATTCGTATTTATGTATGTTTATCCGCTGTTTAGTACCCATAGCTCAGGGTATCCTAGTTTGGGGCTAGGTAATTTGTATGAATGCTACAAGCTAAAGCTCTTTTTAAGTTGTTTATTCCATAAAAATAATAATAAGAGCTTTCATCAAATTGTTCTCGATACAAAGCAAATAAAACGTTATTTAACACAAATCTGTAAAGTTATCTAACAAATAAAATATATAAATTTTCATTTACTTTATATCAGTATTTTTTTATCAACATTTTATGTCTATAATTATGCTATACGTCAGCGGCTTTAACGCTCTCAGTGGGGACAAAATGACCATGCGGATATTCATAGAATATTCAGGAGGCTATGAATTTTTAATATCCTTTTTGCTTACTGAATGTTGGATTTAAAAAAATGCTCAACACCGGTTTTAACACCTTTGATATGCACTGACGTTGGTTTGAGTTGATGACTTCTAGAGGGTTTTGTTTTTGATGGATTGCCTCTGGGTACAGTGCCACCAACTCATCTGTGAACGGAAAGGAGGCGTGAGTATTACTCTGGTGTTTCCAATCAATCAATAAATATACAAATTATGGGAATGAATAAAAAGAAAAAAAAACACAGATATCACACAGATTTTTGTATACAGTAAACGCCTCATTGGTGGTGGCTGTAGTTCCTTTTATTGCCATTTCAAAGATAAGTTGGTGGCACTGTAGGAAGGAGACGTGCAAAACATAAGAAAGCCGAACTAAATGAATCACATGCTAAAATAGGTTTTAAAGCTAGTATATGGTTCGCTAGTTTGTAGTGGAGGAAATAAGACACCTTTGCATGTTCGGCTCAACTGGCAAATGGCAGCTTGCAAATATTACTGTTCCGGCTTGTAGGACTCTGTTTACAATGAAATTATAGGGCATATAAGAACTGACAAATAAAAAACTTTTGTATCAGAGTGTCCAGCGCAGAAAATTGACGCGCAAGATCAGGCAAAGGACCCATCACTCAAGAGTGAAATAACTAGCTTAAGCTAAGCTAAAAAAACACACCGTAATCAGTTTCGGGGATATAACATCTCTCCGTCTTACTCCTCTGAGCAAAGGGATAGGCTCAGTACTCTGGTCTTGTACTTAGACAGACATCGTAGCAGCATCATACAGACTTCTCAGCACTTCTATATATCGCCAATCTAATTGGTATCGCTGCAAGCAATCCAGAACAGACCAGGTCTCGATTGAGTCAAAGGCTTTCTCGTAATCCACAAACGCTATGCACAGTAGCCGATAATACTCTTTTCTATATAATCTGGCGCACTGTGTGGTCTATGGTGCCATATCCTCCTCAAACTCCGATCCACCTTCACCTGAGCCTTTTCCATTTTTTCCATTGTCGCAGGGCCATCTCTATATCTTCCAATCTGTCGTCTGGCAGCTTATTAGTATAGTGGTGGTCAATGTGGCTCTTGAATCCTCGCAAACAGTCTCTGGCCGAAGAGCATGCGAAAAATGCGTGAAATTCTTCGATCTCGGCAAGAATCTCCGATTTTGACACGATGGTTCCACTATCAGCTTTTTTCAGTCCATCGTTGACGTCGCGCGTGGTTTCTGCGGTAAAGAATCATCTTTCCAGATTATCTTGGAATGTTTCGGGCCTAGATATAATTTGGAACAGGTTTGGTTGGACTTTATCAGACGGACTCGCTGAAGCTGAAAGTCAATATTCAGAGTGCCTCGAATCAATTGGTGACCGCTGCCGGTATTAAACCTATAGATCACTGAGACATCTCGGAATATGTGCTTCTTATCCACCATAATAAATCAATCTCATTTTAGGTAACGCTATCCGGGCTTCACCACGTCCACTTTTTTTGGGACTGCTTCCTAAAGAAATAAATTATCAAGAAGAGCCTCTCCCTCTTAAGAAAATTGACAAGCATTTGCCCCTGGCGTTTCTGCTACAAAATCCGTAATTTCCTACTTTTGATTCATTGTCAGCTTGTTTTCCCACTTTGGTGTTCAAGTCCCCCGTAACAACGTTTAAGTGGGCCTTCCTGGTGTTATGTAAGGCCATAGATATGTCCTCATACATATCTTCTACTTCTTCATCTGTTTGTCTCATGAAATTTACTATTTCATTAAATGATTCTATTTCATGAAATGGAAAATATTTGCTTCCAACGTCATGATATGGTTTGGCCAGATGAATGAATAAATTGCGTTTAACGATATCAAAAAAACATTTAGAATACTTTTTATTCCGAAAAAATAAAGGGTTCCCGTAGGATAAAGGTTAAAAGTTATTTTTTAAGAACCACGTATCACGCTGAAACTACTAGTTGGATTTTGAAGTAACTGGGCACAGTCAAAGTTAATATTATGTGTTAAAATTTAGGATACTTATTATCCCGAAAAAAATAAGGATTTTAAGGGATAAAGGTCCAAAGTTATGATAACTGTAATAATACATCCGTTTATAGAGAGGTACCGAATTTCGTCGTTCTGTCCACTAAGTGTAGTGGTTACAAGCATAGAAATGCGATCCAGACGTCCATGGATCGAACGTCATGCGCTTCAAGAAATATTTTGCTCCATAGATATATGCATTTACATATTTTATGCGTTATTTTTACAATTTCCTTGATATTTTGAAGGTTGCTGTAATTTTCTGAAGTGAACCTTCAAGTTTTATTTGAAAACTATCTATCCATTTTATACCATAATAAAACTGTAACTGGGCTAAATCTGTACATCTTGAAAATTAATTCAATTAATTAAATAATTAAATTAATTTAATTAATTTCTGTATATTTTGAAAATTATAATTGAGATAAACTTCAAAATCGATATGGAGTGCAAAACATTTTTGTTTTGTCTGTGTGTTTGTCTGTCTGTCTGTCTCTTTGAACACACATCACGCTGAAACTACCAGACGGGTTTTGATGCAACTTGGCACAATAACAGCTGATGTTTTATTATATCTTGGGATATTGATAATATATTATAACACAAAGACCGTGTTGGCATCGGGCATGTTTTCAAAAAAGCAAAACCCCAACGTTTGTGGCCGAGCTGAGATGCTACCGTAACACAGATTTCTGTCAACGACCTTCAGTAAAAATAGGATATGGTCGTGATAGGTTAGAAGACGAAGGCGGGTGCTCGCTACGCTTCGCTACGCTTCGCTCCCGCCATGGTCTTCTAACTTAACACAACCATGTCAGATCGCCACTGAAGGTTGTTAACACAGGTAGGTAGGTACCTATATTGGTACTTTTAGTACTGGAATAACTCATAGGATCCTTATATCCCAGAAAAACTACCACGCGAGCAATGCCGCAGGCACATCTAGTCGTAAAATATAATCACTACGCTTCGCTCCCGCATTCGCCTTCTCTCACGTGGCCTCAATTTAATGATATGGCCAAACGTGGATTGACATATCATTAAATGTTGACGTTTAAACTTTATGGTTAGTTTTAGCTGGCGATATCATGGTCGGCCATTAAGTGATTTATGGTCATAAAGTGATCAATTCTACGTTAATGGCTACGACATAGACACTATACATTAAATGCCTCTATATCTTCTCACTTGCTATTAAATTATACACATATCTTACGTCAACTATATTAACCAACATAGACTCCCAAGAAATAATTTCTGATCATATTTATTTCAGCTAAATTTCCCTGAAATACGATTCCATAAACTTAATTACCTTACGTTTATTTAGATATAAAATAAAAATATTTACAACAACGCTATGAAGAGACGAGATAAGCAGGAAATTTAATTTTCACTCGGCGTGCCTTTGAAAATGGCAGATACCATCGAATTTTAGGTCGTGGGTACTTGGTGAACCTTTGTATAGTGTTATTAATGTTGTAGAGAGCTTTTGAGAAATTATGACTTGCAACAACCAGTCTAGTTTATAATATATACATACATATATATTGACCAAGCGAGCGCGAAGCGTCTAAATTGCTCACTTTTATGTTTTTAGCAATGGAATCAGCCCTTTACCTACTAGGTAGGGATTGATGGAGCACCTTGGTTATTAAAATTAGTATTACAATAAGGTAACTTGATGGCGTTACTGTGCACCGCTAGATTGTTTGCAAAATGTGCTCGCGAGGTCTACAGCTCACAGAGCCACTAGTATAAATCTATATATGTATATATATAAACTTTTTAGTTTGAGCACATAACCCTTCCTTTGCTTCGCAGTGGGGTACACCCAAAGACAAATCAATTGAGAGCTTGCTTGTCAAAATCTGACTAATAGGGGCGACGCTTTGGTAGAACATCCATTTACCAACATACATATATACATATATATACACACCTCACGTTTGTTTTTGTTCCACTATTAGTTTTCAAGTAATATCAAGACTGATAAGTCCCATTTACTCGTAAATCTAATAACATATCAATAATAAACAAAAGTTAACAACGATTGAAACCTAGTGATGTACGGCAGCCAGCACTAATGAACCTGGACTAAGCCGACTGTTTCGACTATTCCAGGGTTTTTACCTTTGACTTTGAAGAGGTCTATCCTCGACCAGAGCGTGGCCATTGGTCTGCAGATACCTGTCCCCCGGAAACAGCTCCAGTACACCTCTGCACTGCTACACCTCTGCACTTCTGCACCTCTACGGCAGCTGCACGGTTACTTGTGCTGCAGCTTCACCACTACCGCACCCGTACTACTGCTGCACCCTCAACACCAAGGAACTCTTTCCGCACGCGCTTCATAGCTAAGTCCCAAGTCGAGGGATAATATCACAAACTGCACCACTTACTGTAACTCACTTCCTGAGATCTCATATGTTACCTTTTTTTTTAAATTATACTGGTAGTTGCATATTTCATACCTTCTTTTTCGTACACCTACCGCCACTACCTAGGCAGGTAGGTTCTTTCTTCTATGTCATTAACTGCCAGGTGACAACATACATACATACATAGATTGTTAAAGTCATCACCTTTCCCTTGCTTTGCCGTAGTCGAGTAAGAACTAGAGAAACAACAAAAAAATGTTAGGAAAAGCGAAATGATCCTACGATGAAAGTTAGGCCCAAATTCCTCTTAGCACTCGTACTACAGCTTGATGTTTTGTTTATCGTATTCATAAATGGTCGTATCTAACACTACGCAAAGCACATTAGACCTTAGTTGTTTATAACAAAGAACAAAATCAAGCACTTACTACGATGAAAGTCATACAAAACTGATACCTATTCGTAGCACTCGTAGCATAATTTCCGGTTTCAGGTATTTTGATAAATGAGGTTACATTGGATTCGTGTTAATAAATTTATGAAGTATCAAGAAAACTAATATGGGGGCTCATAGCTGCCATATTGAAAATCTGAAATTCATGATGCCTTCGACTGAATCTTATATATTAAAATCAAGAATCTAAAGCTTGTTTATCTCTTTTTAGATAAAAAAAAACAGTCTTTTTTAATATTACTTTATATGTATTAACTGATGAACCATCGCTATAAATGTCGATTATTTCTTCATTAGTTTCCAACTCTAGTGCAGTGGGTGGACGGGGAAATGCGAATTTCCCGTCCACCCACCAGTGGGAGAAGCCAGTGGGAGCACGGGGCATGCCCCGTTCTTTCCACTTGAACCCCTTTGAACACTGGCGTTCATTGATACTAACTATTCTATTTGGACCCCCTGAGCATAAAATCTTTGCAGTCGACATCAAGGAGTTTAGTTATTTATTTATTATTTATTTTATTTAGAAGGTTTAAGAAAACTTACAGCTAAAAACAGAGTATAAAATATGCGAAAAAGTACGAGTAAAGAAGGCCAATTAAAAGTTTAGAGAAATAAGTATATAGAAAGAATAAAATATAAACGGACACACAAGATTTTACATTATTATATAAAAGGCACCTACAAAAACTAAACAAATGTTATTTTTATACAAAAAAACCCGCAACAAGCAGCCACTTTAGCTGCCCAGCAGACATGACCAGACATGGAAAAGACAAGTCAAAAGAAGTTTTAGTGCTTTGACAGAAGTCATGTCCAAATACTCGTCGAAGTTATACCACAGCTTACGATGTTGTATGTTTTAGCATAGAATAACTTGTGGTACACATTATAGGTATGCAAGTTGGCTATGATACTACGCAAAGCAACCTCTAAACTTGCAACCTTGCGGTGTTTGCGGCTAAAACACCAATTGTAGTTGATTTATGAGCTGGTCCACCGCAAACCGCGCAGTTTGGCCAAAATGAACCTGCATTAGAAAGGGTATGTTAACTTTCAACTAATGTCAATTATTTAATATTAGAACTTCATGGAAGTTTGTATTTAACTAAATGACATTGTATGTTTTTTGAACTGTAGTAACAAACAAGTAAATGTATTATATAAATACAAAATACCCGACTGCGTACAAAATTATGGAACACGAGCTGACCGCCCGCAAAAATAATCACAACAATGATACTAATATTATAAAGGCGAAAGTTTGTATGTAGTGTCAGGCCGGTCGCACTCCGCAACAAATACAAATATTATACCTAAATTTCGCGTCCGCAATATTGCGGTTAATTCAATAAAGTGTCAAGCGTGCGCTCGATGAGTCGCGCGCCGTGTGTTCAACGATAAAGTACCTACTTACGTAAACTTACGTAAAGTTTTTGTCAAATTTTATTTTTTTCTTAATTATGAATACCAAGAAGAAACCTAAAAGCTACTGCATAGCATTCGGTCTGACAAATCTCGTAAAATACCTACATACTGATTTCGTAGGTAGCCATTTCTTTTTCATTCATTATTAAGCATCGAAGTCAGACAGGCACCTTTTATTCATCAAAGTGAAATCTATTATGATATAATCAAATAATGAGGTACTAGTTCTATTCTGATGAGAATGTCATTATATGTAGTTAATAGAACTATTAACATTTATAACAATAAGTAATAAAATAATACATTATTACATATTTGTTTATTCGGTCACAACATATCTAAGTCATATTATATCACAGAATAATTACTAGTACAAGTACCTAGTCCTATCGATACAACTCTACCGAGCGTAAAAGTTACAGAGCGATTCTAAAACGATTAGAGCAATGGAACCTCTCGCGCGTTGTATGGTACATTCTAGCCTGCACGCAATGTGTGAGCGCCTTCTAGGTAAATATAATTGAAAGATCGCAGCGCTGTGCGAGTTAAATTGCACTTTATTGCGTTGTAGCGAGAGTTGCTATGTATTTAAATTTCTTTAATCAGTTATCCTTCTGTACTTGTACTATTTTTTTTTTTCTGTGGTAGTATGTAAGAGTGTGATTGTGTGTATGTTTGTTACTTCTTCACGCTTAAACCACTAAACGGATTTAGATGAAATTTGGTACGGAGATAGAATATAGCCTGGAATAAAAAAATGAGCTTCTTTATATCCCGGAAAATGTATAGTTCCTGAGGGACGCGGGTGAAATGGCGAGGTGCAGATAATATTTACATGTAATGTATCTTTTTAACTTACATACTTTACTTTACTTTAATAGTTGTAATTACAAGATTAGAAATTGCAACAGTATTTACATAAACTTGAATAACCTAAAATTTAAAATTTTGTTAGAAGCCTAAACAAAATTGCTAATGTTTAGTTATAAGCATTAAATATTTTTGAAATGGTCTTTAGACCTGTATTTTGATACCTACTACAGGTTTTGGTAATTTTTTGTTGCATCGGAAAAACAATAACCAATATGGCAGCTGTAAGCCGCCATATTGGTTTTCTTGACACTTCATATATCCTATAGCACTTTCGTAATCAAGACGAATCCAATGATACCTCATTTTTCAATATCCATCAAGCCGTTTAGGCTGTAGGACGCGCCTAAGAATCGTAAAAACATACATACAACCCAAACACATAACCCTCCTCAATCGGGTAAAAATAATGTTTTTTTTTATTTGTGAACAAAGCCAGCAAGCTTTAGAGATAACTTGGGGTTCATCTGCGAGATAGGATCCGAAATGAGGCAATCTGCAGAACATCATAAGTTACAGACATAGCTCTCAGAATTAGCAAATTGAGGTGGAAACGAAATAAAACCGATTGAAATTGTCTTTTCATCTACCTAACATACGAGTACATACCACTATCGTCCACCTTGGTGATATCCTGGCTAGGACTGAAAACTGGTGAATATGCGTCAATAATCTGCGGCTATATGGACCGAAGTAATACAAGCCAAATTAAAAATGTATATGATCCCCAACCCAATAGCTAAGAACCATCTAGATCACATCAGCTTTCAAACAGAAAAATAATGAATCAAAATCAGTCCATTTATGCCACAGACAGACACAGATACATACACGCCCTAAACTTATAACACCCCTCTCTTTCGGCGGAGTTTAATAATACTGTATACCTCACTCAAGGATACAAATTTTATTACCTTTTCCACGTTTATGCTCGCCCAATTCAACATGCTTTTAGTAAGATTTCAATTCGGGACGTACCAGGGACCTTATTCTCTATTGCCACTCGGCCACGTAACGCGCCGCGTTAAGGTATCTGCGTGGAATTGTTTGTGCATGTTCGAGAATTGACGTACTTTTCCGAACGATTCCACAGCGAGACGCGTTACGCGTGTGACTGTTCATAGAGAATAATGGCCCAGGGCGTTTCCTCGTGCTCTTTAGTAAAACTAAATAGAACGGAGATTCCATTATGTTTTCCACACCAAGGAGTAGTAACTCCTATTCCTACTCCTGTTCTACTGAACAGTTTTTTTCCTAGTAGTTCTACTGGTAGATGGACGGCCAATATACAATTTGTTCGAATCCCATATGTTGTACCGATCAGTAAAAATAATTGGACTTAATTGGACGATAGAAATGGTAAAACTAGTTGGAGTAACTCAGCTGCGAGCGATTATACAGTAAGTCATTTAACAGTACACATTCAAAAGAAACGTTCATTCAATACCTAGACAACCATAGCACAGAATATATAAATTTAAGCCATAGTGCATGCTTGCATACAGCACTGCACAACACCTCCCGCCTAGTTATAAACTCTAGTTACAGCTCATAGCCATGAAACAATACCACTTGATTTGTGACCCGAGGCCACAAACTACGCACTATGACCGCGAATATTACCCGCCATTGTACCGGAAGACCCGTGAACTGCGACTCCGTGGTGTATCTAAATTGGATCTGACGTCACAGCGGTTATGGATGTGCTTGTATGAACTAGCGACGTGTTATGTTAGTGAGGTGCCTCGAAGTAAAGTTATGTATGTCCCGAGTAAGTGCACTTTTGTGTGTCACATTAAGGTAAGATATTTTTACTGCAATTTGTCAGACAAGGGTTGGGAAATAATCTGTAGGGTAACAACTTGTTATGGAGATGATAGAAAAGAAGTGAATTACAGTTTAGTCGAAGAAGCTATTACCCAGCAGTGAGTTGATATAAATATTTATGACGAATGACCTAGGTAGGTAGGTGGGTCTGGTGTCAGAGTTTGTTACTAATTATAAATAACTTGTTAACGTGACCTCCGAAGCATGCAGTGATTGCCGTCACTGCATGCTTCGGAGGTCACGTTAACAAGTTATCCACATATAACTTATTAAAAGTAATTAATGACCGAGCATCGAACCCGGTGTCGTTAGAATGCATACCACTCGACCACCATCTCTCTAGTGAAATGATGCGACCTTTACATGATGAGGGAATATAATCGATGCTTAGAAATTAGCATCAAGTTTAGATGTACGCACTAATTGCGATACAGATATGACTTAAAACATTATGCACGCAAAAGATTTCCTATTTGAGTCGTCACACAATACGCTAGACTTCCTCAGAATTCTCTAACACAAACCCTGTAAAATATAGTAAGATCCTGCAACCGTGTTTCGTGTCGGGAATATCATCGAGATTTACAACCTTTGTTCTGCAACATGGATATAGCAACCTTACTTTATGTCTTATTTATGACACATATCTATCAATTGTGTGTTGTTGAAGATATCTGCACGTACGAACAAAATCTTCGACATGTTCGAAATGTGCCCCAAAAATGCCGATCGCCGCCACACGTCACGTTGGGACGATAAAATTCGTCCTAAACTGAATATTCTGAATTCCGAGCATATACGTGATCCTTAGTTTCGGGATGGTATCGAGACTTGAGATGAATGAGTAAGGCAGCAGCGTTTATCAGATCAAAAATAATATTTTGTCTACTAGTGGCGAATGTCTGGAATTTCGATTAGGAGTCGGGGGTATCTGTATTTGTAATAAATAACTTGATACACTCACGAGGATTGAAATGGGGTCAAAATAGTCGACCTCAAGCGCATTTATTTTTATTTTTATAAATTCGTAACCGACAATAAAAAATACAGCCACATCTACGGGAAAAATCAATTCAGAGAAAACCCATAGGTCCACTAAAATCCATTGTAAAGATCCATCAATGGATGGAACTTTACATCTGCTTTATTTCCTTGAGCTATGTTTTTTGCAGAAGAAGATTTTTTAGAACTAACGTGTGTCTAAAAATCCATTATAAAAAGGGCCGTGCCAAAAAACACAAGCAATCTTCTATTATCAACACTTCCAAGTTCCCTGGCTGAATTCTAATTACGTAAGGTCAAATGTCAAACTTCAACCGTCATATGACAATTGTCAAATTCAAATGTCAAAGTCAAATTTCAAACGTCATTATATTTAAAACTAGAGGCTGCCCATTCGCCGGGGCCGCTAGCGGCCCTATTTGACGTATGACATTTGACTTTTGATGTTCGAAATTTGACTTTGACATTTGACGTTATTCAAATGTCCATTTTTTTTTTAATTTTAAAAAGATGTCTTCGTCATGTCTTCGTCAAGTCTTCACGTCGTCCGTACCATAATGCCTGAAGACAAAAGTCTTCAATCAGTGCGTCCTATCAGTGCCTACGGTACCTACGGTGCTGAAACGTGGACACTCACGGTCAAACTAGTCCACAAATTTAAGGTCGCTCAGCGAGCTATGGAGAGAGATATGCTTGGAGTTTCTCTGAAGGACAAGATTCGTAATGAAGATATCCGACGGAAAACCAAGGTAACCGACATAGCTCAAAGGATAAGCAAACTGAAGTGGCAGTGGCCTGGTCACATTTCCCGAAGAACCGATAACCGTTGGGGTAGACGAGTTCTCGAGTGGAGAGCACGTTTAGGCAAACGTAGTGTATGATGCCCTGTGGCCAGGTGGAGTGACGACCTGCGAAAAGCGTTTGGAAGAAAATGGATGAGAAGAGCTGAACATCAAGCTCAGTGGCGTGTATAGGAGAGTAGGTTCAGCAGTGGAAATATATAGGCTGATGATGATTTGACGTTAAACGTTTAATTTTTGTCATTTAAGTGTGATATTTGACTTTGACACTTGATTTGACATTTGACTTTGACATTTGACTTTGACATTTGACTTTGACATTTGACTTTGACATTTGACTTTGACATTTGACTTTGACATTTGACTTTGACTTTGACATTTGACTTTGACATTTGACTTTGACATTTGACTTTGACATTTGACTATGTCATTTGACTTTGACATTTTAAATTGAAATTTTACTTCGACATTTGACTGAAATTTGACTTTGATTTTGACATTTGACAATTGACTTTGACATTTGACAATTGACTTTGACATTTGACATTTGACAATTGACTTTGACATTTGACAATTGACAATTGACTTTGACATTTGACAATTGACTTTGTTATTTGACAATTGACTTTGACATTTGACAATTGACTTTGACATTTGACAATTGACTTTGACATTTGACTGTGATATTTGACTGTGACATTTGGCTTTGACATTTGCCATTGATATTTGATATTATGTTATGATTTTTTATTCAGCAGGGAAGTTGGAAGTGTTGATGAAAGAAGATTGCATGTCTTTTTTGGCCCAACCCATTTTATAATGGATTTTAAACACGTTAATTTAGAAAGGGATTTACGAAAAAAACATGCATAAAGGAATAAAGTATATAATAGATTTCTAATGGAAAAATTTGGATCAAGGACGAGATTCGAACTCGCATACTGTGCCTCAGCGAGGCACATGACTCTACCAATTTGGCTATCGTGACCTATGCATCGCCATCCAAATTTTCGCTTCTTGAACCCGTCTTATGGGAATCAAAATCCCAAAAAAAAGAAAAAGTGGGCATAAAGGTGCCAAAAGATCCAACAAGGGATCTTTACAATGGATTTTAATGGTCCAAGGGGAAAAAACTTGCCGCAACGAAGAGAGCCATGTTTTCAGGAATTAATTATGAATCTACATATTTTCACTCAAGATCTAATCAACGAAGTTTTTAAAAAAAATAAGATTTTATTTTATCCATGCTAATAATATAAAAGCGAAAATAACTATGTCTCTCCGTCTGTCTGGTTGTTTTCACGAGTAAATAACTGAACTGATAAATGATCTTGATAAAATTTATTATGGAAACAGTTTGAAACCGGTTAGTACATATAATACTTTGTATTGCAACAGACTGCAGTCCGCGCCGAAGAAATCACGGGCAAAAGCAAGTCTTAATGAGAAAAAAGAAACATAATTGATTGCGCGCTAATCACTGCTTTAAATGTAACCTGAGTCAGTTGACCTCACAGTTCTACGTTACTAAGTTCCTTGAATATCTATTTTAAGCAAGTTTTGTTCGGCCCCTATTCAGAAATTGTTCACTTATTTATGCGCCCGACAGTTTAATGACACATTTGAAATCATTTTTTTTTTTTTTTAAATTACAAATAGACAAAAAACTAACAGCAACACATGTATATGTATTAGATTTCACAGGCATTTTCCGTAGTTTGAGCTTTTACAGCAACTTATATAACTGACGGAAATAAGTTAAAAAAATACAGGAATAAATGCATTTGGTCGCGAAAATGCAGATAGCGGAACAACACAGCTCTTCGTTAAAGGCACAGTAAAGTACAGTGAATAAGCTTCTTGGAAAAGGGAGCAAGGAACTCTTACGGTTTTGTCAAGTCTGTGTCTGTCTATCTGTCTGTAGTCACAGCTATTTTATTTAGAAACTTTATATATAGTTAAATATTTAAACGGGACTTAATCGCGCTGAATACTTAATATTTATTTATTTAACTATGTGTTCGAATCGCGAAAGTTTTAAAGTTACAACTTTATATATACTTATAATTATCGTCCACTATCGATTACCTCCTTACTCTGTAAGTGTATGGAGCGTGTCATAAACATTAGGCTCTTGGCATACCTTGAAGACAATGATCTTCTCAGTGACCGGCAATACGGATTTCGCCGAAACCGGTCTACTGGGGATCTTCTCGCGTATGCCACTCACGTACTGAGCGAAGCCATAAAGATGCATGGTGAGGCGCTTGCCATCTCCCTTGACATATCGAAGGCATTTGATTGGGTCTGGCACGATGGCCTTAGAAGCCGTGTCCGATTGGGGCGATGCTAACCTGGTTAAGTGTAATGCTACTAAAACGTAAGCGTGTTTGTTTTCTGCTAAAAAGAGTCACAGTACACAGATCTCCGTCTTTCCAAAGTGTAACAATACCAATAGGCGACCATTTGGAGCTTTTGGGTGTCGAACTCACATCAAACCTGAATTTTGGGTCTTATATTGAATCCAAAGCCAAGGTAGCTGCAAAAAAACTTGGTATTTTGTCTAAGGTTAGGCGGTACTTCACACCGGGACAGCTTTTGAATCTTTATCAAGCACAGGTCCGATCTTGTATGGAGTCACCTCTGCCACCTCTGGGACGGTTATTCCAAGTATCAGCTCGAGTCTTTGGATTCAATTGAGAGACGTGCTATCAGGCTCATTGGGGATGACACTCTGGTAAAGAGTAAGCTTCAAAGTCTGGCGCATCGACGTGAGGTAGCAAGCCTGGCGGTATTCTACAGATTGCACTATGGAGAGTGTGCACAAGAACTGCACAACCTGATTCCCCCATCACCTTTCCATCACCGTACGACTAGACGATCAGCAAAGCGCCACCATTTCATGGTTGAAATACCTCGCACAAGAACGAAGCGTTACGCTTCTTCATTTATTATAAGAACTGCAAAGGAGTGGAATGCCCTGCCCTCGTCAGTGTTTCCAGTAAATTATAACCCCGGTGTGTTCAAGTCAAGAGTGAATAGGTATCTACTAGGCAAGCGTGCTACACCTTCGACCACATCATCGCTTTCCTTCAGGTGAGATCGTGGTCAAACGATTGCCTAGTCAGTAATAAAATAAAAAAGTTACACAGGTGTATACTCGTAACATATTATTGTTATTTTGTTGGTTTGGCCCCACATATGAAAAGGGAAAAAAATAATGAGTTGACACCTCATCAAGTAGGGTCTCATTGAAAAGGCACTATTTAAAAATTGTAGTGAGGTTTATATGCCAGTGTTTTTTCAATTTAGTTTCGTTTATGAAATATTCTTTTCATAGGTGTCTTTTAACTTGAGTTGCATGTCTCCCCACTCCTAAAGTACAGAACTAAAAAAAATTGGTCACTAGCATGTAACACGATTTTACTAACATATCATTGCTATGTAAGGTTTCATAGCCGACCAAGTTCATCGCACTTTAAACCCACGTTAACTCTAAAAAAAAACCTCACGCAAAAACAATTTTGTTTGCAAATTACGTAAAAGGAAGTGAGTCAATTGTAATGCGGTTTTCATAATTGAGTAGCTTAGGATCCTGGCTATATAACCCTAAGTATGTGCGTGTCTGACACGCACTTGGCGCGGTATTATTTATTGATGTATATATTACAAGCTTTGGGATTAAATAATTCGCTATAAATGTCGTTAGAACATGGCATGTGCTTCATTTTTTCTTGTTGTACACGTATCTTTCGAAAATGAAGTGACTGCGATGTATTTCTTCAACATCAAGTAGTACATTCAACAAAAATAATCATTACCATGCATTAGTAAAAAAACATGGTATTAGCCGCTTTTCGCAGATCGTCACTCCACCTGGCCACAGCCAGGTGGAGTGACGATCTGCGAAAAGCGGCTGGCAGAATATGGTTGAGGAGAGCTGAAGACCGAGTTCAGTGCCGCGCATTAGGAGAGGCCCACAACAATGATGATGATGATGATGTATTTGTTCACAGTTTGATGTATTAATCAACTAATTAAATCACAGATTTGATGTAAATTAACAAATAGGTACAATGAAACTTTTTCAAATGCGCAAACTGATCTACTGTCTCCTTAAAATACTTTGTTAATGAGTGCAATCGCCAAAAATATTTTTAATTTTCCTTCCTCCTCCTAGGTCTGGCATTGTGACTGTTTCAAAGTGAATTTATTTAAAGCACTGAAAAGAACAATGAGGCTTCATGATTCATTATAATGAATGTTGTTTTTGCTCTCGAGGTGGTATCATTTGGGGAGATTTGGCTAAGTCTTTTTTATAGGCTTTGCTACTATAGATCACCTGATTTTGAGTTTTTTGTTAATGACTACATTATGAAAAATGTATACATTTTTGTATGAGTAGTTGACACCAGTTACTTCAATACCTACAGCAAAGGTGGTAGGAATCATAAAATAAGTAGTAGGGTATTTTAGATTGTTGGATAATGTGGGTTCGTTGAGTAAGAACATGGTATGTCTAAAATAGAGTGTGAAGTACCTACGTATCTAAAGGGTACCAAATTGTGATTGAGTTCGAAATATTGATCTGAAATTGTATAAAACAAATGAAGGTTTTGAATTGCTACCGTCATCGTCTTTCCGGTCTGCAATTACCTTAAAGATGTCCATACAAAAGACATACAAACCAACGCTCAACGTTTACTTGTTCAGACAGAGATGACAAACAAGACCACAAAAGGAATGCACACAAATGTGGCGACAAAAATAACAAAACTAAACAAATACCAGCTTGTGTCGTCTATATGAAAATTGTATTCACAAATTCGCGTATTCTAGTTTAAAGAGACTCGGAATATAAAGTGTTACGGTAACATTGCCAAGCAGTACGTACACAAACACAGTGAATTGAAACAAAAGTCAACATAACCTTCTGAAAATTAAATGAATATATATATATATATACAATATCGAATGCTCAAACATATAGGATACATACTTTACGTAAATATAATGTTTGTGCTGTCATTAACTTGTCCAAAAACCAACTTTATTTCTGGTTTGGCCTTTTTTTTTGTTTTGCTACGTTCGAAGCACGGAGCGATGGAAGAAGCACGGAGCGATGGAAAACCACACATAACTTAGAAAAGTCATTGGTGAGGAGCCCGGACTGAACCCGGTATTATTGTATTTTAATGCACTGTCATCGTTAGTGATGATACGGTCGACGCGGGTCTCACATTCCAAGAAGTAATCACTGGTAATTTGAAAACTTCCAGGTTATAACTATGGAGATTCCAGCAGGAAGTATTACTCCAACGCATAAAAAATATGGAAACATAACGTTAAAAGCTTACTGTTGTACCCGGGAACGTCAATTAACTTTTAACTAGCATTAAATCGTTTGTGTTTGTATGCATTTAGAGCGTTAATTGACTTCTCCACATTGATTCCTAGGCATTTAATGTTAATATATCTATCTATCTATACATAAAGCAATAGGTACGAAATAGTCTGTAAAATGATAATTTAAAAAAAAAATGTCTAGGGTACTTAAAATAAGCCATTGAACAAGATTTTTATTTTTTTAAATCGTGTCTGTTTGTTTGTTAGTTTGTCTGTATGTTTTTCGCGCATCACGTAAAAACTACTGGACCAATTGCAATGTGGTTATCACTGTTGGATAGATTAGAGTTTGACTTAAAAACAGGTGTACTTGTTATCTCAATCCGATGAGTAGAAACCGAGCAACCGATAAAAATATTTTTGACAGCTGAAGAAATCTTGATCAAATGCTGGTATATTGGTATTTTAGGCCTAGGCACATGAGTACTTTTAACCTCGAGAAATAACCACGCGTGCGAAGCCACGTGCATCAACTAGCCTTATATAAATGACATCACTTCTTAAGATCGAAATGAACTACTAATCCAGATAAATTTATGCAAGCTTAGATAAAGCTCCCATTCTCGACACACTCATTTTAAAAGATAAAGCTAAATGCCCGCATAGTAGAGAGCGTTTAACTGTTATTAAGCCAAGCAAAGAAAAACTCTCGTTTTTATTTAGTACTAAAACCATTATACTGTAGGCCAGTTACTTTTAACGATGTGGTGGCTAGCTTTAGTAGCTGCAATGAACGGAATGCATTGTCTATTATAATAGCTGCAGCGAAAGCAAAATTAACCAAATAGGCTTCATAAATGTATCTAACTACATAGAGGTTCCTGACAGTGATTCGATGGGTAAACGATGCAGATTCGAGTCATTACCCACTAGCAAGCTACTCTACACTTCATCCATTGCTGGACGTAGACCTCTCTTAATATACGCCACTGTGCTCGGTCTTCTTTTTTTAGTTGTGCCTTTCATATTAGAAGGGTTTGCCTATTATTGCCACGTTGGGCATGTGGGTTGGCAATGTCAGAGTGTAGCTTTTTGAACCACCAGCTACTGCCCACCAGCTGTCATTTAGCTACGCTTGTTTCGAAATAAATACCGCCATCTATCGTTTTATTTATATTTAATATGAATATCACTCGCGTTAGTTTTCAAAATCAAACGCCATCTGAAGGTCTCCAGTTAGTTATCTAGCAGGATGATCACGTACAAGTGAGGTTGGCTTGGAGCAGTAAGCTGATATTTCGCTCCCTTTAGTACCGCAGTATATATATATCACAGATTAAAATAATAGTTATTAAACACGAAGGTGGAGAGAGATACTCCGAGCATAGCTCTCTCCATAGGAGAGCGCTATGCTCGGAGTATCTCTGAAGTACAGAATCCGGAATGAGATTATCCACCAAAGAACCAAGGTAGCCAATATAGCCCAGAGAATAAGCAAGTTGAAGTGGCAATGGGCTAGTCACATCTCTTGCAGAACCGACAACCATTGGGGAAAATGTATTTTAGAATGGAGACCACGTTTAGGAAAAGAAGTATGGTACGCCCGCCGGCCAGGTGGAGAGACGACTTGCGAAAGACAGCTGGCAGTGACTGGATGAGAAGAGCCGAAGATTGGGCTTAGTACCGTTCATTGGGAGAGGCCTACTTCCAGCAGAGGACTAGTAAAGGCTGATGATTATGATGATGATGAAGAAGGTCAACGGTAAGACCTGAATGAGAGCAGCACAAACCAGTTCTAAGTAGTACAAGAAGGAGAAGGCCCTATGTCCAGTAGTGGGTAATAACGGGCTTCCAATAATGATGACCTACGTAGTCCCTATTCACTTGCTCCCTACAGATACGAAATTTTGTTCGTTTGTTAGTTCGTTTCTCCATCAAATAGCTGAACTGATAGTGTGTATTCGTTCTACAGAAAATATAATTAGCTACGTAGTTACTTAGCATCTAATAATAAAAAATATAACAAATGTTTTTTTTTTCAAAATCTTAGTGTTCATTCGAAATTTATTCCGTACCACAGATTATTTCTGAGATTTCATACAGTGACCCAAAAACCGTGTATTCGGAATTCAAAAACCGTGTATTATAGCGATTCCAAAGTTCCGCCTGGAGATAATCCCTCTTATAATAAAATCTACTGAAACAAGAAATAACTTTAAATACTAAAACCTGACTACGGTCATGAAAAAAATATCTATGACACTCTTGCGATGAAGACGAATCGATTGATACCTCGCTTGTCAAAATCGGACTACTGCGAACAGTAGTCGGGTAAAAAAAAAACCTATGATACTACATACTGGAAGATGAATCGACTGATACCTCGCTTGTCAAAATCGGACCAATAGGGGCGCTTTGGTCGAACATACATAATTACAGTCTGTTAACTTCATTACCCATCCTTTGCTTCGCCGTATCGAGTAAAAAAAACATACCAAAGGATGTTGTCAAAGAAAATGAATTCAATAGTACAAAGATAGACGTAGTGAACGTAATTATAATAGAGACAGGACACATTACATAAAGCTAGATTTATACTCCAATATTCAGCTTACAGTCGTTCTTCGATATCTTTTATTGGTGACGTAAGATACAAGCGAAGAGCGATATCCTTTTTGCAACCTTAGTCAAAAGTACGAATAAAAGTAATAAATGCACCACATAGTCCACAAATGGTGCTCATATCTTCACTTACTTGTTTTTCAGAGGTTTCTACGAAGTGGTCATCACGTTGGGTTCCAAACAAAAGGTTGTCCATAAATATATTGTTACGCCTTGTGCCATACGAAACGATTATTGTGCTCGTCTTACGCTATCAAGTAAGTAGATTTTGAATGAACTGCAAAACGGGCCAATAATACCGTATCGAACCTTAGAAAACAAAATATACTTATACTACCCTGTCGAGCGTTTGTCTGCCGAGGACATTATTGAGAATGACATATATTTATGTGCTGTTCATATTTGTTTCCTATCTAAGAAACGCCTTGAAAGTACTAGTTAAAAATATGTTTTTATGATTGCAACTACAAAACAGTAAACATTCTATATCTTTTAAACTACTGAACCGATTTTGATGAGATTTAAACTATTCCCTAAGTTGAAATGTACCGAAACTATTACAATAAAAGGAATTTTACTTAGTGTGCTTACTAACTCTAAGCTCAGTAATGACTCAACGGATTTTTATGAAACTTGGTATAAAGTTACGTTAAGGGCTGGAGTAACACATAAAATACTTTTTATCCCAGGAAATTATCTATGCTGGCGAAACCGCGGGACAAGCTTATAATATTAGTAAAGTAAACATTCAAAACAAAAAAATACGCCTTAAGTGTCTACCTTGCAAGTAACCTAGCAGGTGGTATCTATTCCAAGTTGTCGACTCTCAGGTATGTTCCAGCACAACTTGACTTTGAACTCTATTGCGAGGGAGATAAGACGTTCTATCTCTACCAAAGTACAGGTACATTTAGACTTAGCTATGTTGAATAATGCCCGTGGGCAGTGATCGACGACTGATGACATTTCTCCTTGGATCTCACGACTTCGGGGAGAACAGGGCTCAAGGGATTTTGGAGTTCCGCCATTGAGGTGAAACGGAAATGCTGGTTTTGAAGCATTTAGAGGTAACGGAAGTGCCGTTTGAGGAAAATGTCTATGAGCATTTCATGTTTCATTTATTTGGCAATTTCAAACGAAATTGGTCATCTTGGAAAACGAACACTAAGCCGTAGTCTATCTGTTTCTTGTGTTTACTGTAACTACTAACAACCTTTCCTTCTCTTTTATTAAAAGCAGCACGGGATTGATGAAGTCAAATTTTCTAAGGTTATTATTATTAATAACTAACTGCACCCCGCAGCTTTGCACGCGTAAGAATGTTGCCCCACCCTTCCCCTACTCACTCGCCCCTTCTCCTCACCACCCCCACTAAAATCCCTACCAAGTAATCCTAACCCCCTCTATAAATCCCTTTCCATTTCATTGAAATCAGTCAATCCGTTCTCGAGATATCAACAAAAAGGCGATCAATACGAAGAAAACTTTTTTCGTGAATTTTCCGATGTTTAGTTATTCTGCGTTCAAGATGGAGAAAAATACAACAAATCAAAGATTATAAAAATCGGTCCAGCCGTTTTTGAGCTATAAAAGGTGTAATAACCCAACATTAAATAAATATTTTTATTTTTATCTTACAGAACCATCTGTCAATTTTATACAAACCCGTCACTAACGTTTAGTAATGCGGTCACGTACTGCGGCTGTTTTCAGGGAGGTTTGAAAAGTGTTGAATCACCGAGTATTGCTTACAAGTTGTGAATCTTCTCACCTGAAAGTAAATGTCAAAATTGGATTACCTGAAAACCTTCAACCTTGACCGTGTGAAATTACCCTTGAATGATATTCTGACGAACCATTTATGAAAGGTGTTATAAAGTTATGGATAGATTAGAAAAGGTTACATTTTTGTAGCTTTGATACGTTAGACTTTTACTTCACAGCGGCTGGGTGACCAAGCAAAAGAGCCTCAGATATTTACCTTAAAATGCGACATCGCGATGTACTGAATTTTTCATATTTTGGCTACAATAATTCATATCACAAATTAAGAAGCGTAAAAAGTAAAATAATAGTAGTTTATAAAACGGTTGTATAATGAAGGGTATTCAAACACGAGAGTGAGTTTAAAAACCGAGCCTTGGGCGAGTATTTTAAATGTATCACTCGAGTGTGTTAACCTGGTTAAGTGCTGTTTCATACACTAGTTTATTTACACTCTTGCAAAAGGAACTTACTTTAATGAAAAAAAAAACAACACGTAATATTTTGTTGATATTGCTGGTAGAAGCTCGTTCGTCATGTTCGTTGCTGTTTCCGTGATGACAGGTGGAGTCAAACTCTTCTCAATAACACTGCTGTTGGACATTTTTAATCAGGATATAGCTTTTCGTCAACAAAAACAAATTAAATTGGTTTGATACTAAAGTAAATTATAGCGCCAAAACCCAGTCCACAGCGAATTCACGCGCATACGGTCTAGCACGCGCCACCATAGATAATAAATGGCAAAAACACTCGTAGTACGGAGCCAAACCAGTGCTTTATGGGGAAAAATATACATTATAATACTGTTTAGTTCAATAAACAGTGTTATAATGTATTTTTAGAGAATTTTCTTATTAGAGACGTGCCATGCGTAAGGTATGTCATTATGCCACCATTTTTGAGGTCCGAATTTTACTGTATAAGTATAGATAAAATAATTAAACAAATTATTCAATTGTACAAACAAAGCTGTGACACCACACTTGTCTTTTTAGACGATATTTATAATAACTTCCAAACAAATTCAGATCATTTAAAATCTATTAGTATTGCCTATCTTCCAATTTTGGTTGAGATCCATTATTTATTTAATTATTTAATACTGTTTGCACAAAACAGTGTACATAGGATGACTTAAAGCTATGGCAGCATTTTCTGCCAGACATCCGTCGTCCAAGAAAAATGTGTATAGGCGTGCACTCGAGAGAGAATAACAAAATATTAAAAAAAAAAAAAAAAACAACTTCTTATTAGAAATGATCTTTTGTAAACTACCACTAAAAAAAAAAAAAAAATACAACTCAACATTTTTTTTTTAAATATAATCGTTACACAAAAATACAACATTAGAAAGAGTTTTTTGAAGTTTCTAATAAGATAATTAACCTATTTTAATGAAACTGATACATTACCACACTGAAGGTCTGTTTTCAAATAAAACATGGAACCTACTACAAAAATCTACAGTTTTGAATAAAACAAGAATAATCCAAATCGGTTAAGAAATCTTAGATATATGAGGCAATATATACACAAAATTAAATGGATTTTCTAGAAAAACAACCAAATTGATTCAGTAGTTTAGAGACATGCCGTAACAAACATACAAAAAAACAGACTATTTGAGAACCTCCTCCTAATAGAAGTCGATTAAAAATATAAATTATGAATTTGTAAAGGATGATCTCATCAGGGTGGAGGGAAAGACATGGATGAGGTTATCATCCGATTGAAAGGCGTGGCAACAGCGAAAGAAAGCCTATATCCAGGTGTAAACGAGCGCAACAATTATGTTAACGAGCGCAACGGTAAATTATAAATACATGCAAGTAAGTAGGTAGAAAATAATAACACAGTAAAATAGGCCTAGGTGGTACGAACACTTTGCGCTATTCAACATGTAAGCAAGAGCAAGTTAACGCATAAGCGAGATAAATATTATTTTGTACGGGCTTAGGAAATAGGAAAACGTAATGTAGAATCTACGTGACATCACGTATGACATCTAAAACATACGGGATGGCCGCGTACCTCTTTAGGAAATAATTACGAACATGCAGTCACAGAGAGACTGAAACTCTCTGTGGATGCAAGGGTTTTGGTACAGGTTGGCTCAGGAAAGCCGTGCTTTGTAAAAGGTACGGATTTGAAAGCGATTCTGAGCCAGCCTAAGGTAATATTAACAAGGTATCAGTAAGAAACATATAAAACGTAGATAGTAAGAGCGAGAGGAAGCTCACTGGGAGAAACTTAAGAATGGTTAAATGTGTTGACATGCGATGAGTCAAACATAGAAATGTCTCTAATCTGAACACACTTTTAGGAACATGCCTAAAGTTTGGGTACCGTCTTCGTACGAGAGCGAGGAGATCACAAGATCGGAAGTTCTCCTCGCACCCGTAGCAAAGCCATACAAATTAGGCTTTCTTCGTGGTGAAGATTCGAGGTACGACCGTAGCAAACTTATGGGACAACTTTTTATGCCTGTTTTCGAGCGTGGGAAAATTAGGGTCAAGAACAAAGGGGCTAACGTATGCTATGAATAAAATAGAATAAATCGTCCAATAGGAGAACTTCGCCTGTTTCGGGTAAACTATAAAAGCCCATACTTCTTAGAAAATTCGTGCATTCGTCAAGTTTCTGTTCGCTGTAGCTGTTGAAGACAAGAAGCTCTCCTACAAAGTGATCATAACGTAGACATTCAGTACATCGCATCACAGTTTAACAGGGCTCTGATAGCCAAACTCTGTAACCGGGCGTATGTATAAATTCTAAATATAATTCGTATCGTATCTTTTATTGTTGAAGACAGTAAAACATCTTTAAAGTGTCACCGAACTGCTTTTCTCTTCATCTGACTCCTGAACGTACGTCCTGTACTCGAAGAAGTCTCATTATTTCTCAACTGGGACCCCACACCTACGCGAGAGTCTGCATCAACACCAGCAGTGGGTAAGCGTAGTGGCTGTAAATGATGATGATGAATTTGTAAAAATAAAACTTTTAATAAATAAAACATACATATAAATATTATAAAATGAAACAGCTAATGATGTAAACGAAAACAAGGATTATTTAAGTCTTAAAAATACGAGTATGTTCTCGCATTAACCTCTTTTTTTTAGTTTGTCTTGTTCTGATATCAATTGGAAGTGAGTTCCAGATACGGATGCTGATACCTCTAAGGAGTGATCAAGGAAAGAAGTGGTTTGAATAGGAGTGGCTAATATAACGAGTGTTTGAAGAGCAAAATGGCTTGTCTTGAGTGTTTGATAGGAAGTTAAATGTAACTTTTAAGTATTCAGGTGAGTCAATTCATCGCATCACCGAAAGTTTATCATCGAACTTCAAACATTCATACAAACTTCGACTTTGCCAAATTGATATGGATACATCGTTTCGATCTTTCACGAATACATACATTAGGCTACATAATATACTTCGTGTTAAGTCCCAAGCAAGTTTGATATTTTATAAAAAGATATTTAAAGTCTTGTTAACAACATAATTGCATCACACTATTATTGATCGAATGGCTGATGAGTGAACTGAACGATGAATCTTTTAGTTACTCTGTTATTCACACAGAAAAAGAAACAGAAAAAAAACATTGTTTCTCTGTAGGTATTTCAACTTGTATAATCAAGACGTGCAGCACATATTAACACCACAAAGAGTTTTGTTTCGTTTAGGTGCTACTTGTGTGTACCAGGTTGCTAGGTCGCTTAATTTAATAGCAGGCCAACATGCGGTGGATTTAGTATCCATTAGTATTGGTATACTATTGCACCTGACTTCCCTGTATAATAGGACGTTACTGTTTCAATAGCTCCTTTATATTCCCTAGGCGATACGGATTCAATGTACGGTATTTGGTGAGCAGTGAATAGTCTCGGCCGTTTTTAACGCGACCAAAACGGCATTCACGAGATTACATTCCATACGCAACGGCAACAGCACTTTAAATTTGTTGGTTGGTAAAATATTAGGATACAACGGAATCGCGAGTGGACTCCACCTTGAGACTGGATTTGTTTACTCGCTTTACAGTCAGATAGTCGAACGGAGTAATTTTTCAACACTAATGCTTCAACGGTGTTGTTAAGTTTCGAAGCAGAATTCGATGTCATCGTGAAAATCTGTGAAGGACTGTCTAGGCGGTTCAATATGTGACAAAATATGTCTTTCCTAGGCGGGCTTTTGCAAAACAGTTTTACAAGTACTCAGATGATTTTTTGGTCTAACTTGATCAATATGTTCATAACCAGGTATCAATCAAAATAGTCGGAAACTGGTCGGAGTAATTTCGATCTTCTTTTCCCTTAATTTTAGCCATTTTGTATTTGTTTATGATATGAATTTAGCTCACGGAATAGAAAAAAACATGTGGAAGTGGTACACTACACCACGTTCATTGGAACCGATGTCGCCAAATATATTATAAGTACTATTCTGCAATACTAACAAATCCTTATTTTAATTGGGTTTGTATTATTGAAATGATATAAGCTTATAAGAATCAAATTTTAAAATAATGCGTTAACAATTGCTTCAACATATTAAATATCACTACCGGCTATGACTCACGTGTATATAGTCGAAAACATCGACCTAGGTTTCGAGCGTCACCGCCGTCGACGGCGGCAGAGCAGTACGAGCACCGAGGCAGCGGTACTCGCAGCGGGCCGCAACCCGCAGTGCGCGTCGGGATCTCGCTGCGTGAACTCCTGAAGAAGAGCGTCAGATACGCTCGAAACCTAGGTCGATGTTTTCGACTATATACACGTGAGTCATAGCCGGTAGTGATATTTAAAATTATGTATCAGGTTCACGAAAACTTTAACACTAAAATTGCTTCAAAGTTTATTTTATTTTTACCTACGAAATATTTGTATTCAAGTTTTTTTTTTTATATACCATGATTTCACTCGCGTTAGTTTTCAAAATCAAATAGCAAACTGTATGTACTGGTACGCGGTATGGCAAAATAAAGTGAAGGAGTTCGCTCAGCTGTAAATCAAACGAAAAAAACTCGAATTTGATTTAAAATACGATGTAAGTGTCGAGACGGTGGGATAATATCATATTTTACACGTATTAAACCAGTGAAGTGTATTCGGAATTGCAGTGAATTTTTCCGTGTGGCTAATATTTTTCGTCTACTCGTCACTAAGAACCTACAAAATCATACAAATAAGCAGGTGTACGATTTACATCGGCAGTTATCAAGGCTGATGCCAAATGATCAATGGCAGAGACGCTATGTCCTTTAATAGAACAAAAACTATTGGAAATAATACAGAAGATAGACATGGTAAAAAGTAAGCTAACCTGACAAGCGAATGTTTTTCAATCCTACCCGCATAATTTAAACAGCGTTATATAACCGCAACACATCGTGCCAAAAGTGACTTAGTTGCAACTAAGTGAAGCTGCCACCGGTATTCTTTCCCGAGGACTGAATTTTGGTCCTGTACCCCAGAAAATATCTGTAGTAGATATCATAACTAGTGTGGAGGATACAATAATATGAAACAAAGATTCACACCAGGATTCAGAGGGGTTTGGGCAGGACATAACGTAAATATTACGAAAGCTAAAACCACCCAAGAGTAATCAATAAAAGTGAGATCTTGGCTCTGACGGACTTGCCCATTATTGAGAACAGTTTGGTACTACCAACAGGTAAGGGCGATGTTGTAAATACTAAGTTAAGTGACTACAGAATTTGCAACATGAGAGCTAACTACCATCCAACCGCATGGGTTACTTCAGAAGTAATGGAACTGTTGAAAGAATCGGAGAATGACAAACTGTTCTCAATGCTGCGTCCCTTCAATCCAACTTCGCCAAAGATCTATGGGCTACCAAAAATTCATAAGCCTGACTGGCCGTTACGATTGACATTCCCACAAGTTAGCGAAACATCTTGCTGCCATTATACGTCCTTTAGCCATAAAAACTAGTAGCCATGTGAGAGACTCGAGTCATTTCATCCGCCTGATAACTGATGTGAACTTGGTCTTGGTCTGTGTCTTAGTCTGCCGACTAAGGTGATAGTCAGTTTTGACGTCGCTTCGCTGTTCGCTAATAAAATGTAGATAACCAGTACTAGAGTAGAAGGGGGTAGGAGGGGGAGGGGATAGAGGGGTGGGGGGAAGTCCCCCTCGACCACCCCCCTTCCCAGGAGATGTATAGTTTTTGAGTTATGTTTTTTCAGTAGAGGTACTAGGGGGTAGCCCTTTACCACCCCCAACTCCTCCACGCGTCGCAAGTTGCATGCTGATGTTCGTAGCGGTCGTCGCGGGTTGTCGGCATAGCTCTCTCAGAAAAAAAAAAAATAGTCCGAAACTGGTCAGGATATTCAATTTTCATTTTCGAAAGTCTTTAGCCGTTTTATATACAGTACCTGATCGGTATTTTCTTCTTTTTTTTATGGTAAATTGTGTTTTTTAGAAATTATATTTAAATACGAATTACATACTGATGAAATGATGAAATATGAATAATATTTTTCGATCTTACCGACATAATAATAATAAAATATGAACTGATTATCTAAATAAAAAATCACGAGTACAATTAGTTTAATATTATATTAGAAATAAATACTTATTTTTTTACAGTTTATCAACCTATTACGTAAGTACAGAAAAAAGTTGATGTTTAAGTTGATTATCGATAAAACATGAATAAAACAACATTTTCTAAAAATTAATCTTAGCTAGATCGATTTATCGCCCCCGAAACCCCCGTGTACTAAATTTCATGAAAATCGTTGGAGCCGTTTCCGAGATTCAGACTATATATATATTTATATACAAGAATTTCTCGTTTAAAGATATAAGATTTTTAGTATAAATCACCTCATAAATTCTTTAAATATTTATATTATTAAAATTAGTTTTTATATTAGTATTAAACAACACCACCAACGTTATTTTTCAGACTTTGGTACGAACATGCTGTACTGTTATCAAGTATCCTGACTTCAACGTAACGCACGCCGAAGGATACTAATGGCGAAATTACAAGATGTAAGAGCATTGACGTGTATGTAGATCAGGTCCGTGGGAGGAACAAATTACTGTATTATTTTTGGATTACATAAATGAACAGGTCTTGTATTGTAAGGTATCCCAATTATCTTAAAATAGAGATCGGCAGAATGTATGCCTTTAATGTATTGTTTGTTCTTTCTTTGTGCAAAATTTGTAACAAAAGGTATTGTTATATTTAATAGGTAGGTAGATATTTTTGAGTTAGGTTCAAAGGAATTAGGTAGAAAGTAATGGTTGTTATCTAATCTGTGGCCCAATGAAAGTTCAGCCACGAGTTCTCTACTACCATGTCTCTTACTTCCCACGCTCGTTTATTAGGCGAAAGGTGTACGAGATAATCCCCTAAGGGAAAATGCCCCATGGTAAAGAATACCAATAAAAGTTAAAGCTAATTTTCACAGTTAGTACATTTATTTATATAAGTATTGACATAATATATTTAATGGTTCATTAAAATTTTACTCCTTTTCTAAATGTCTACTAAATGATCATCAAGTACACGGGTATCTAAGATGTTGCCTGGGGTATGAGCAAGATGATACAAGAGGAATTCCAATGATAATTGATTTAAAATAATGATAATGTTATCATTAAATAAAAATTAATGAAATTTATAAAATACTAGCTTTCCCGCCCGCAAATTCGTACGCGCGGACTAATGTTTATCGCGAAAAATAGCATCCTTTTTTCTTCTACGATATTAAAAACCAATGCAAAAGTAGGTATAATCAATGCTGTTGATGTTTTTTGACAGACTTGTTATTTCGTTTCCATGGCAACCACAGATAATTCTTCATTGCAACCGTTCCTTACAGTGAGTAATCAACATTTTCCAGTTTTCCCGTGGAAATTTGCAATTTTCCGGGATAAAAAGTATCATATGTTTTATTCCAGCTATCTCCAATCTAAATTTCATCAAAATCTGACCATCCGTTATTGCGTGAATGCTAACAAACAAACGGACAACGTTTCACTTTTATATATTGGTATGGATGGCCTTTCATGAGTCATTGTTATTAATAATTTTTGTATCATCTCCATTTAACAAAATCAGTGTTGGTAAGCAGTCACGAAAATAATTACCGTCGCGAAAACGTCCGATGCCGTCGACAGACTTCCATAGACTGCGATACAATCAGCGTTGCCAACTTTATTTTTTAAGGGATCGTACCATAGACTAGGAAAAATCGTATTTTGCTAAAAATTCAAGAAAAAAAATTAGTACGCTTTGAAATTTCAATAACACAATAGTAAATTATTTAAATAGGTATGTAATATTATTATAACTTCAAATCCCAATCACAATTTTATAACAAGTATTATATATTAGTGTTAAATTTTTCGTGAACCTGATACATAATTTAAAATATCACTACCGGCTATGACTCAAGTGTATATAGTCGAAAACATCGACCTAGGTTTCGAGCGTATCCGACGCTCTTCCTCAGGAGTTCACGCCACGTTTCGGGATCTCACGGCGCCGCAGGCCGCCGCGGCGGCGTGCGGCGGCGCCCCAAGGCTGGCGGCACCCTCAAAGAAAGGCTGCGTAGCGTAAGCGGCGTTTTACAAAGGCGGAACGCGCGCGGGTTATTGCCCCGGTCGTTGCCCGAGCAATCAGCTGTTCGATCACTCACAGTCAATCAGTCGCAAGCGGCACACGCTCGCCTCGATGCTAAAATGGAGCAATTTTCTAAAGTCAAAACTTATGGAGATGGTTCATTTGTTTTGATGCTACATTTGTTTTTTTTTGCCCACGCTCACGCGACATGATGCTGGGTGCCACACAGAGCAATTCCAGGTGTTAACTCAATGTGAACGTGTAAAAAAATTTACACAAAACATTAAGACATCGTGCTCAATTGTGCATTGAAAATGAAGGAGGATACTGAACAGTATCAAGGTAACGTAAATTGTAAACTTGTTCATAATTTTTTTCATTCATTTCGTACTGTAAATACTCAGAGAAATTATTCTCTGAGTGTAAATAAGATAATTCCATTTTTTTACTACGCCGGAAATTCCTAACTAAGCTAATGTCAACTTTGATAATACATTCTCACTTGCAATAAGTTTATTTATACAAATAATTAAAGATCTATAGGAGCGCGCACGAATACCTACCATACATGTGTGTCGTGGGGTTCTACTCCAAAACAAAGGTTTACCTACTACGATTTATCAATAAAATATTTAATTAAAAATTCCACCTCCAGTTAAATGTAGGAATTAAATAGTATTGTTAGTTGATAAAGGTATACCTATTACAATAGACTCTGCAAATATGGCGGGGATGGAAAACTACAACCTGTATAATCACTACCGTAATACTAATACTAATTTTTTTAAAACGTGTGTGTATAAGAAGCCTAATACATCCGCAACATTGCTTACCACGTTACCAAATCGACAAGTTCGTAGTAAGCAATCTAGCGGCAAGTTCATCGTCGACCTCATCGTTGATAACAATCTGGTGCGATAGAGCTTAAAAATTGATCTGTAAACGACAAAATCCTAGGTTTTTAACCAAAGGGTCTGAACCGAAGAAGTGTCATTCAGAAATTAGAAGTCTGGCTGAGCGCCAATACTTTTAAAAGTAAGTATTCTCATTCCAACTTCATCATCATAATCTACAGCCATTCTGTTCCCACTAACCATCCTAGCCCTATATAGGTATAGGCCCCTCTTTATAAGCAACTACAGCAAAGCAAGGGAAAGTTAATGAGTTTAACAGTCTATGTATGTATCTATGTATGTGGGTATATGGATTTTCCACCATAGCGTCTTCCTTATTAGTTCGATTTTGACAAATGTTTCAATGGTTTCGATCGATTCTTCTTCAGGTATAAAGTGTCATAGGCTTATTTACATGACTACGGCAAGGCAATGTAAGGGTTATGTGTTCAAACTGAAAACTTGGTCTAATTTTGACAAGCGAGGTATCAATCGATTCGTCTTCATCGCGTATCGAGTGTCATAGGCTAATTTTAGCTTATGCCGCGGTCCTGTCATGGTTCGCCCTGTGATCATTACATATCGTCGGCCCATCTCGCTGCCGGAATCATACATTACAACTTTCAAGGATAACATTTTCATAATATTTTTATAATGTAAGAAATCGTAGGTGCTCGTTGTGTGTTGTGTAAGATTTTACTCAGCGGCCTGGTATACTTTTATATGGGAGTCTGGAGTTTATATAGTTTCATAAGCTTTTATTAAGGAAGCTGTTCATAAACTATCCCCTACACGTTTACGAATTTATAAAGCAAATTTTAATAATATTTTATGAGTAGGTAGATAAATTGAGAGCAACATTAGATAGATAGATAATACTTTATTGCACCTAAAAAGATATTATTACACATAAAATATTCCTTTAAAATAAGAACAATGGGTGGTCTTATCGCTAAGAGCGATCTTTTCCTATTGATGACCTTTGGATGGACAGTAATGGAAGAACAAGGAGTAGACGGCGGCGCATTAAAATAACATTCTATTACATAGATACTTTTGTAAAATACAATAAATCAATAACTATTTATACAATAAACTAATACATATTTATATTACAAATTAGGTTTAAATACATACTTTTACGTAGCAGTGCTTAGATTGGAGAGATAGTGATTCTTTACCATATTTTTGAATATACTTAGGTAATGTTTTAGCTCGTCTGATATCCAGCGGAAGTGCATTCCACAGTTTCACAGCTTTTACTGAACAGCTTTATTTTTTTAACATTGTAAAAAAACCTATTTATGTTTACGTTCATTGTAGATACAGAAAATAATATATATTTCCAAATCAATAACAACTTATGGAACAACACCCTTACCTAATCTAACAACATCTATAGTTATTGGACTTCTACCAAAATATGACTCTCCCCCATAGATCTTAATTATTATTTAAATTATTCTATATGCTCGCCCCTCCTTAAACCAAAATGTGCAGATTTTCAAGCATTTTTGATTAAATTGACTGAGCGAAACGAGGTCTCTAAATAAACTTGGACGTATCGGTGTATGTGAATGTATATAAGTTTTGAACTTTTTTTTATTTATTTTTTATTACTGACTAGGCAATCGTTTGACCACGATCTCACCTCATGGAAAGCGATGATGTGGTCGAAGGTATAGCACGCTTGCCTAGTCACTCTTGATTTGAACACACCGGGGTTATAATTTACCGGAAACACTGACGAGGGCAGGACATTCCACTCCTTTGCAGTTCTTATAATAAATGAAGAAGCGTAACGCTTCGTTCTTCTGCGAGGTATTTCAACCATGAAAGGGTGGCGCTTTGCCGATCGTCTAGTCGTACGGTGATGGAAAGATGATGGGGGAATCAGGTTGTGCAGTTCTTGTGCACACTCTCCATAGTGCAAACTTTGTGAAAGTTTGCTCAATAGGCTACCTAGTTTAAATTTAAAAGCCAAGCTGTGAAAACGACTAGTCATTAAGTGTCAACTAACCTCAAAAAAGTGTTCTGAGCAATATTAAAAAAACTATATACTCCTATAATAACCTATATAACTATCCTATAATAACTATATACTTTTTAGGCAGTCGTGTAAATACCAATTGATTGCAGATTTGAAACAGAAAGGCCGATAAAGAAGAAAACAAACAATATACAACCTCTTTGCATAACTATCGAAGCACTATTTTGAACGTGTGGTTCATGTTGTCGCAGAAGGTCTATATCTAAGGCCACAGAATAAATGGTAGCTTAGTTATCTCTCGCACCACTGGACACCGTAATAGATTACTAACAGATTAGTAACGTCTCGTATCCGTGTGAAGATGCATTGCCTGGAATCGACAGGTGGCTACTACGAAATGATTGATGGCATTCCTCGAGTGATACTTGGAGCGAGCGAAACGAGCAGTCTTTCGCATTTCGCACTCACGAAGCTTTTTCTCCTTTCAGCTTCTTCGGCCTCTATTTTAACACGCCTTATGGCACTTTTGTTGTCCGATTGTATAAGTAGTAGATATTTTGCAGTTGTGCAGTTCGTTTTTTTTTTTCACACTTTAGCATTAGCCTGTTTATTGAGAATTATACGAAGAAAATATTTGGATTACAGACGGGACTCGAACCCGCACCTTCCATGCCTCAGGGTGGCATACATGCCTTTACCAATTCGGCCACCGACCGTGTTCACTAAACCGCTATCCAAATTTTTCCTTCAGATTTTATACCATCTTACGGGGACGGTATTGTCTTCTATTGGCAGATACTGAAAACCACAGCTGCGAGTTCAAGTCTCGTATGGACGAGACTCGAACCCGCAGCTGTGGTTTCAGTTTATGGATCATGGGATCCATATTTTTCTATAGAAAATAATTAGTTTTTTTTTTTAGAGCAGTAATGCTCATGATGATTTTTGTAAAACCTCTTCACTTGACACTTTAAAACTTCCAAAGTACAAACTTTTAAACACTTAAACTCCATCTATTGGAATTCAGTTAAATACTACACTGTACTGTTAAGCACTGTTCTATACTGTATCTAACTTTGAGAAGTCAACCAACTCTTAATAAAAGTAGAAATAACCATATGAATAAAATGCGGGTCAATTTTACACCAACTACCTAGCCCCAAACTAGTATACCATATACTATGGGTTTACTAGACAACGAACAAACATACATAGATACGATATTACATCGATAATATACGAAACAAACATCACACAAATGACAGGATTTGAACCCGCCACCGTTGGTTTTCAGTCAGGGTAACTAAATACTCAGCCAACCGGTCGTTCATAAGTATCTACTCATCAGAAGCAATCCAACTAGAAAACCACTTGCAATGTATTGGATTTCTTTCTAGGCTTTAAAGAGAGCCCAGTTAGTAACGACAAGGTTCATATTGAGATGGTTTCGCTTAATCTTGAGGGATTCAAGTTAAGTATGATTGCTGGATCTCACGTCCTGTGGTTTTCCTGTATATCTTTTCTTTGGGCTTCAACTAGATTTCATTAAACATTGCGTAACTTTTTTTTTGGGGGAGCGAATAGAGCTTTTGCTTACTGAATGATGCTTCGAGTGAAACTTGGTGTAAAAATTATTGTACATACTCGTACTGTTTATCTATAATTATTTATAAGTATCGTGTGTGTTATTCAAAGACCAAAAGTACCATAAAGTAATACCACATTTCATCAAAATTCTTTTGGTTGTAAAATAGTTTTACCAATTGCTTGGTTTCTGCTCATCGGATCGAGATTCAAAGTATGCCAGATTTTATGTCAAATTAAGCTTTAAGGTCCGGCGGAGGATGAATTGTACATACAAACAAAATATTAACATCATTTGTAATTCAAACATATTTTATGTCATATTTTCTCCATACTCTGTACTCTTGGATAGTGATTATCTATGTTCCCAAACATATTAAAAAAAAAAAACATTTATTTATTTATTTAAAGGCACACAAAACAGAACACTCAATATAAACATGATAAATAGGTAGGTACAAAATAGTTTCGGACAAGACAGTGTCCCTAAAAATGTGCACTCAGCATGAAACAATTTTTGTTAACAAGCAGTTACCTAAAGTCTAATGATAATTACTAATATAAACACTTGAAAATAGAAAACAATAAAATAAAATAAGTGTATTAATACTTTTGCAGCAACAAGCATTGCAGCGAGAGTATGCGCAACAATATGAACCAACAATATGGACGCAATTCGCACACTTTGGAGCCCTTGTTTCACTCTATTGCGTTCTTATTGCGTTCTTAATACAAGTAGTATTATAGGAATGCAAATCGTGACGCATTGACTTGGAGATCTGTTTATTAAGCAACCTGTAACTCGACATATCCACTGAAGACTGCAGCCTCATCTCGCCTCGTTCTGCCATAAGTTTGAGTGTATGCTCAGTGAGTTTCTGTGTTCTTTTTTGCGGGGGGTCTTAAAGAACTCTGACCCGACCGCGTGGACAATTTCCACCAGCCCGTTATTTAGTTCGTCCACTGTATCGCATTCGATAAGGATTTGGAAGCTATTTTAAAGCTCCAACTGAAAACCCTCGGGGTTTTGGATTTGGGCAGGACTTGGGCGAAGAGTAGATCTCATCAAACGAGACGTCTCCAGCTTTACGTTGATATTCTATGAGCCTCTTACCATGCAGTGATCACTGCCGGTCTTAACCCTGTTGATCACAGAGACATCATTGAATATATGCTTATTGGTCGTCAAAATGAAATCTATCTCGTGCTTATTCTCATATTTTGCTCGTAAAATATGAAAAAATATTAGAAAAATTACAGGAAAATAACACAAAACTACGTGAAACAAACGAGAAATATCAGAAAAATACGAGTAAAGTGACATAAAAAAACTAAATAGTTTTCTGATATATTTCACGTATTTTTCTCATATTTTCGATATTTTTCTCGTATTTTCCTGATAATTTTCCTGTACCTTTTGATATTTTTATCATATATTTTTGATATTTTCCGATATAATCGTATTTCTCTTCATTTACTGATAATATTTTCATGTTTTTATGATAAATTTTACATATTTTAACAAAAAACAATGACACTGCACCACACCATGGCCGCCTGTTTTTGTCAAACTGAGATAGCAATGCTTAGGTAACTTGCACTGGCCTCGAATCGTAGTTTCCTGTTGCCTCCACCGAATTATCAGAATCGGCCCACAAGTTTGATCTCTAGAGCGCCACAAATGAACAAACATACTTAGGCTGATTAACACATTACCCTCATTTGCATCGCGCAGTCGGGTATAAAGTATGTTATTGAGGATAGGAGTTCAATAAAATTACGTCTTCTCTGGTTGAACTCATTTATCTCTCTTTTTTAAATAAAGTATGACAATTTAAAATATACATTTTAAATTTAGAAAATACAGTTCTTCCTTTTTTAATATACTGGCCAGTGTCGCCAATATATGTGTTTATACAAAACTTATAAATACATACCTACTTGTTACTAAATCTATTTGTTATTACACGACTGCCCAAAAAAGGAGTGTATTGTTTTAAGCATTCATGCATGTGAATTTCTTTATTCCTCCATAACTTTTAAATGCCTTAACAAATTTAAAAGTATGGGGTATCGTTAGAATACTTACATCCCCCAAGTACGTAGGCATTTTTTTTTACACATTCAATACAGCGGCATTATGGCACCATTTTCAAACTCGAAAAATAAACATTATTTTGAAATTTACAATATGGGTATCAAATTGAAGGCATTGATAAGTACATTCCAACAGTATATATATATACTGTTGGAATGTACTTATCAATATATATATTATTGGCATAAGTTATTTTTTGGTAGGGCAGGCGTGTTTTTTTAGCTTTTAAGCTAGTTATTGTGTTTATTTTCCCTCAATAAATAATCTATCATAGAATAAGTCTATGGTATTTTTTTATTTGAAAAACAAAAGTTCCCGGGTCACAAATATTTTTCATCAAAACTGATTCAGTAGATTGATTAAGTAACTAGCTGTGCCTGCGGCTTTGCCAGCGTGGTCATCTCTCTGGGTTAAAATTTCGTTCAGCCGTCACATAGTTTTTTATCTATTGGTTTGATCTAAGTAAAGCTTATCAGTAGTTGATAGATTCAGGCGTTAATTTGCGGAAATTCATATTTAAAATGAACAAAATAAAAATATGTAGCTTACTTCCGCCAAAACTGTAAGTCAGACAAATGATAAATGGTAAAATTAAATTATAACATAAGTAAAAACCCACGCTAAACAAACTCTACCCAAATACAAGTATCGTAACACATATATTTATATACATATAATATAAATAAACAATAAAAAACATATACCTCGATCCAAATACCAAACGTCTGACATCAATACGACACGTGTTTCGCCTATGTACGCCTATGTCTTCGGGTGATGTTGACTCGTCGAGTGCTGGACTGAGAGTGACTAAGCAATATTTTTTTTTTTAGAAAGGGTATGTGTTTTTTGGTCTATAACTGACCTCTACAGCGTCACCGGATGGTGGGGCGCAAAAGCGCTCCGCCGCAATGCGTGACGCAGAAGGCGCACGCCAAAGTTAAGTTTTTGGCCACTTGCTCAAGGGCACCCAGGGGGTACGAACCTCGGCTTGGACAGTTGCCATTGATTACTTGGGTAGTATCGAACTAAACACCCCTCGATCTCTACTGTTAGGTAGTGATCGAGGGGGCCCTCATGAAATGGCTGGAGCCCTTTAAATGAATTGCATAACTGACCACCGATTCGGAATACACCTTCGAGGACTAAGCAATGTCGACAAATTCCCTTATATAGCATACGCGCCCGAGCCAGTGCGACTGCAATACTTTACTTTGTCAACATTGCTTAGTCACTTTCAGTCCAGCACTCGACGAGTCAACATCACCCGAAGATGCCTCATGCAGAGGCGAAACACGTGTTGTATTGATGTCAGACGTTTGGTATTTGGATCAAAGTATATGTTTTTTATTGTGTATTTATATGATATGCATATAAATATATAAGTGTTACGATACTTGTATTTGGGTAGGGTTTGTTTAGCTTAGCTTTCATTTCATTTATATTTTACAATAGTTCAATTTGGGTAGGGTTTGTGAGGTTTTACTTGTGCTAATTTTATTATTTGTCTGACTTACCGTTTTGGCGGAAGTAAGCTACATATTTTTATTTTGTTCAATTTGCTTATCAGTAGCTTGTTTTAAGTGCCCCAGACCATTTTTATTATGATCTTCTGTGTACATAATTTATTTTACTGCTTTATTAGAAGTATGGGTAGATAGATTTCAGAGCCATCCTATAACAATTGAACTTTACTCAATTGTTTTAAGTTGGTTACGCTATTTCTTTGTTAAAATGTTGAATTTTGATGTTGAGTTATTTTTTAATCTTATATATTTAAAACTAACTTTCACCCGTGACTTTAAAAAGGATACTAAAAACCAATGCAAAATTGGTTCCAACGTTCTAATTGTTTTTGGTTATTGACTTGTTATTATTTCGTTTGCATGGCAACTGTACATTTTCCAGTTTTTCAATAGAAACTTACAATTTTCTAATAAAAAGTATTTCTTGTTTTATTCCAGAGTATAAGCTATCGTCATCAACATCAGACAACATTTCATATATTGGCGTGGATTAAGCAAAAGGTGCATGCCATGTAATAATTCTATAACTTAAGTCTATATCATGGATGTAATCATACCCAATAGATGACATTTGCAAAATTATGTAAAGGGAAATGTATGAAAATGTCTTCACATTTTAAAAGCTTTTATTCGTATCTAGCCTGCATTAGCGAGCGAGAATAGTCGTCCTTGCTGGAACGTATTTCACATTCGAAGATCATTTGCTTGAGATTTCCCTTGCGTCCTAGTCCATGGGAATGAAAAAGCATTAGTAGGTTAATAAATTGAGTATTTTTCTAAGATATCTTTACTTGAGTTAAATGTTTGATATAAGATATTTTCTAAAAAAATGTATTGCATATTTTCCCGGATAAATGAAAACATAATGCATTTTAGAGTATGTGTTTTTTTGTATATGTAATCACTTGGTCGCATTACGTATGGTTTATTTTAACACATAAAAATTTCAAGATCATTATTGTAAGGAAAACAACACCGTCCATATCTATTAGTTTTTTTTGTATTGTGGTGTTTCAATAAAGAGTTCATCTATCTATCTATCATGAAAGAAAAACGAAAAAAAAACTTTTACCCTCGCTTGTCAAGCGATCAATAAATGAATGAAACACAATTACATTGGTAAAAAAAAACACGCGAAGGACGATGAAAGATGCAAAAGCATTTAACTAAATAATTAATGAATTTTCCATCCTACGAATACCTATCTGCCCGTATACTCATGAAATTCTCGGAATTATGTTCATTCATGCACATAATATGGGTGGATTAATCAAATAGATTTGAGATTTATTCCAATCGAACTCAAACTAATAGTCCATTTGGTTGTATACAGAGAGTAAAATTATTGGGCATTAGGGATAGGAAAGCGAGACTATTTTGAAAAAAAAAAAACGTTGTTCTCAATCAGCTCTATTCCCCACGCGTAAAACATACCCTTACTAAACCATATCGTAATATTTAAAATAAAAACTCAAACAAAATACTTTTTTTCCATACATTTTATATGCAGTGCCATTCGCTGCACCACTAAGCATTGTGTTTTTAATTCAAATAGATTTTTTCTGTTTACCCTTAATGTCTCATTATTTTGCCACACCCTGTATACTAGCGTCTGATCTCCATCTCACACACGACATATGGTTGAATATCCATTTTTATTTGTAGATATCAAACATTCAACAATTTTATCTGCGCGTTTCTTTTGAGAATTTAGTACTTATGTGTATAGTTAAAACGATTAAGTATTATTTAAAAACTTTACCACAGAAAATTAACTCCGTCACCGTCCAATGCACAGTTAAAATGAAAACGACAATTATCGTAAACACACAGAACAATTAACCCAGATAAAGGACGTGCTATTGATACCAAAATATCCGCAAACCAGAAAACCCGGTATCGTTAATTCTTATTGGACGCCTCGCATTGTTTGCTAATTGAATGAAATCAATCAGTTTCGTTTGCAAAGGTAATAAATTGTATCGTAACGTAACCTAGTTTCAGTTTGGTCTCGTAATCGATAAACTATAAGCTCAGTAAACTAACACTAGAGAATAGCTGGTGTACTAAAGAGGCAGTGTGATTTGTTAGTTTTAGACTTAAACACAGAATAAAAGGTAACGCTATTTGAATAAGTGTCGCAGCTAAAAAAGTGTAATATTTAATGTGTATGTTTATATTTTAAGTGCAAGAATTCGACTCATTTTGTGTTTTTGTTTGTATGTTTACTCATATCTCCGGCATTACTCAACCGATTTGGATGTTTATTTTTGTATTTGAAAGTATACATTTTAAATGTAGTCTCGTATATTACATCAAAGTTGATTGAATAGTTTTTGAAGTGAAGTCAACTTTTTTTACTCAAAGAACCGTTTTATTAATTTCTGATGACTTTATCATCACAGTTTATATTGTCTTTCGACTTTAGTTAAACAGCTTTTCTTAACTATATGCTTAAACCTCTTCATTTTTATTACACGAGATTAACAAAATTACTGCGGCCTTTTCCATTTGGCAAGATTCACACACGATTTATTATTGATTCTTTGTGTAACTGAAAATGCGCACTTAGTTTGTAGTTTTCATGATAGCATGACACAGCGTGTTTTGTGTCTTTGAAATTACTTAACCTTAGCTTCCTAACTGTTACAATATTATAATAGAAGTGAGAGAAGGTATCGAAAATTCGTGTAAGTACGATACAGTTTCTCAGTAGCATCTAAACTACGCCAATAGCGAGCAAAGCAAATATTTGTCTTTCAGGTAAATTACTACAAGGTACTTGGATCCGGCATAGAAACCAATTCAATTTTGAACTTGAATGTTGTGCGATAATATGCAGGATTTACCTTACAAGGAATGTTGAATACCCGCGTTTTAAAATTTGTAAATAAATTCTGCTGCTGACTAACTATTAGTGAAATAAGGTTATGATGAAGCCCATGATCGTACATTACAATACAATACAAATACACTTTATTGCACATAAAAAAATACAGTCCATTATCAATTAAGGAGTACAATTTGTGGTTTTATAGCCAAAGAGCGATCTCTTCTATACAACCTTAACCACTTTACAAACCGTAATTACTTTCTTTCTTCTTATTCTTATTTATGAGGCTAGTTCTTGTCAGTGGGGTAATTTGCAGCTTTCCATATCTTCGGCCTAAGCTTTGACTTTCCTATACGACATGACATTTGTTTTCTCCTTTGTCGTATCTGTAAATCCTTCTATGTCTGCCTCTTCCTCGCTTCCCTTCTACTGTCCCTTCTATGATGGTTCTTATGAAATTGGCATTTCGTATAAGGTAGCCAAACATATTTCCTCTTCCCCTTTCTATGGTCACTAGTAAGTTCCATTTATCTCGGATGAAACTGATTATTTCCTCGTTCGTCTTTGTCATAATATACCACGAGTACATTAAAAAAAAACAATTTAGATATGGCCACCAAGCGGTACTATGTCTGTTTCGTAATTCAATGATATTATATAACGATCCTCGGTCTCGGACCTAGCGGATTTGCTATTGCTCCAAGCTTCAGAGGGCACGTTAACGGTCCTTATTACAAACAATAGACCTTTCATTTCCAATTTGGTTTCACGTGACAACCATTCTAAATTCAAAAGTTTCAATCAGTGTTGGCGTTTTTCAAAGGAAATAGTAATTTACGTACTAGAAATCTGTTTAAGGGAGCAAACTGTTTTTTTTGGAGTAAATAGATATATACATTATTAAACGACCAAAAAATATTAAAATTACATCAAATAATTTTATTAGACCTTGTTACACACCTAGTTAAAATTATCTGTGGATTTTTAATAATAATTTTGGCAATTAGATTTACTAACTTAAGGCAATTATTATTATTTATTTATCTTACTAATATAAAAAATGCAAGATTACCCACAGACTTTTAATATACCTTAATCAGATTTTCAGCTCGTAAAAGTACTAGTTTTCTTTGAAAAACCTCCACGCCATTCAAACCAATTGCATTCAACATGGCGGCCACGCATGCGCATACTACTGATGGAAAAAGTCTATTGATAGCGTCCGTTAATTCACGTCATACGCCCTTGGGCAGCATAAATTCTGACACCAGAGATTGATACTACCTCCTTCGACACGTAGGTATGTGTCAAAACAAAATCCTTTTGATAACAACCCCAAACACTTTGCCAGCCCTTAGGATTAACAGTTTGGGACTTAATTATTTGTTAATGAAAACAAATAATTAATGACAAATTTGTAATTGACAAAAATGATCACAACAAGGAATTTAGCTCTCTAAGCTTCACTCATTCGTACCTTTCTACTAAAAACACGTACGTACATTTATCCCTGTCCATCACACATTCATTCAGCACGATTGCCAAAGAGCCTGCTGCACTAGGTTACATTGGGTCAGGTCGTACCAATACGTGTGATAATTTGGCACCCAGGCGGTGACCAGATGCTCGACAGTTAACCTAATGGGAGCGCTGGCAAACTTGAATGATTACTGTCGGGAGCTAATTATTGATGTGATGTGGTGTCTTTTATGTGTTAGTTTGTCTTTCGATTCCTGAAACGGTGAAGTCTTTCATTTTGTAGGCTGTATTTAGGTCTGAACTCTAACAAGTGTTGAGCCCAAGAAGTGGAAGTGAAATCAGTGTTTCCGGTAAATTATTAGTTTAAGTTTTTTAGTATATGAGTGTTTTGATTAAAGACATTTATTAGGAAGTTATTACATCAATTTTTATTGTTCAACTTGTTATTTAACTTTCTCACGTAGATTGCCGAGCGTTTTTGAGTTGTTCTGCCAACAATCTTGTTCAGTTCTACGCTGAGCTTGTTTACCATCTTTGACCAAATCGTCGCTTAACTATGGGTGAGATAGTGTCCAAATCAAATTATGTTTTTTTTTCATATTAGCTTCTGCACTAATAAATTCTGCAGCAATGCCAACTGATATCGGTATGAAAATTAAGCTCAGCATTTCGATAAGCGCTTAGAGTTCTGTAATATGATTACTATGAGTCTATGAGTTTTCATAATGCCGAGACTATGAATGTTTATGTACAGAACCAGCAGTTTAATAAATAAACATACCCATTTGCACAAGGAAGTGAGACGTGATTTCAAAGGATGTCATATCCCAGAAACGATGAGAAGAGCAGATGACCGGGCTTTGTGGCTTTCAGTGTGATCCAGCAGTGATGATACACGTTGACGATTATGACATGGTCTCCATGAAGGCACTAATGAAAGTTAAATGACTACGCCTGGATTTGGCATACAACTATTCGAGATGAACTGGTAAGAAAAACGGCAGAATTTTTTTTCTTTTCCTAAAAATTGCAAGCTTGAAACCAATAAAAAAGTATATTTGACTGTTTTTCTTAAGTTAATATAAAATAGATTGTTTTCAATCCACTACTATCAGCAACTCTGGAAGCATTTAATTTAAACGATCTTAATCATACTATCCGTCAGACAAGATCAAAATAATATCAAGGTAAACCAGAAGAAGCCAATTAATTAAATTAGGTTAGTGTTTCACTAGATTCGTGTTTCTGAAAGATAATCTTCATGCAATTTTAGGGCGCTCATGCTAAAGATTATACTTAGAACTTAGGAGGTGTAAAAATAGGGTTACGGTATGTATACGGATTTCGTCTCGCCTGCAGGCACGGAGCTAATGTATCGAGAAGTACCTGGTAAATACGGGACCAATTGTGTTACATTTACAAGTGTACAAGTTTAAAAGAACAATTAGAGAAACGTAGAGAAAATAAAAACGGTAGACCCTTTTATATAGTTTTGCACAAAATATACATTTAATATTTAGTGTCAATTAGACTTTTATTGAATACAAATAGTTACTCAAAAAATAATTATGGAAATGCTAATGCTGGGTAGCAACTGCATTGTGTGGTAATTAATAATGTGATCAATTTAAAATAGATTAATGCAATTCCTTGAAATAATTCATCATGTAGACTTGTGACAAAGCTTATGTACATTCCCAGAATAGGCTACCTGAATACATGGCCCAATTAATGAGAGTACTAGGCATCCAGCTTTACGCAAATGGCACTCCGGGTGCAGTTGGAATTAGAAATTCTCCCTTGTAACATGTCGATGGCTACATTTTACGCAGTTGTACTAACTGTATTACCTTTATTGATTTGCATAGGTTCACTTCATGAGGGCAGAAACAAATAATATTTTAGACTTAATTTCGTAACTTAATGTCGTGGTCACTTTATAGAAATTTAATGTATGTTTTAATGAGGCACGAAAAAGATTTGAGTGATACCGTTTATTTTGTGTCAATGGAGTTACTGGCTAGAATCTAGGGAGTCACTGAATTGGCTTGATTATTGGCCTAATTATAAGACTTCAAAGAAGGCTGTGATTGCGCATACATCATTTTACTAAGGCTGAAAGTGTTCTTCTTGGTATGCAGATGCTTTCAAATGCCGTGGTGGTATCATATACATTTTCACTGACACCAACCCATGATATTATTCAACCCTAAAAGTGACATCACTTTTAATTTACCCTGCCTCGGGTTCTTAAGAATCTGGAAAATAGTAGAAATTAGGTGCAAAAATCTCTTGACTAATTTTGTTCCAACTAAATGTTTTTCGTTGCAAAATGTATAACGAATCAGTGTAAAATTTTCTGCTACAGAACATAACATTTCAAAAAGTTAGTAAAATGGCGTTGAAAGCTCTGCTTGAAGCTTCAAATCGAACGCTTCAGTGACTCGAACAGCTAACATTTTGTAAAATTGGAATATTAGCTTTTATTATGGAAAATGGTTTTACTTTGCTACTTATTGATAATATTACTTATTTATTACTTACTAGCTGTGCCCCGCAGCTTTGCCCGTGACAACATGTCATTCCATTATTTACAGCGAGTAATCGACATTTTCAAGTTTTTCCGAGGCAACTTACCATTTTCCGGGATAAAATGTATCCTTTGTTAATCTCTATATTGTACAGTTCCTAGTTACAAAGTTTCATTAAAATCAGATTAGCTGTTTTGGCGAGAAAGCTCAAAGGTTATTTTTTTTTTGGCTTTGTTTTTTTATTTAAGCCAAAAATAAATAAAAAAATACTGTAGTAGTAGTAGTGTAGTAGTAGTCGTTCAGTAGTTTTTTCAAAGTTTAATGATAGCCATATCATTATAATTATTTGTAGTGGTTTGCCTCTTGCGCAAGAGTCCGCCTGTTTCGTTTTGAAGGGCAATATTTCAAGCGAATATACGGGCCTGTGACACTTAAAACCACCAATGTCTCAGGGTGACGAGCAGTGTAGTCGAAGTACTATTATTTATTCTGTGGAGAAGTGAAGTGCAAGATTTTGCAACCAAAGTTCAATGTGGCACTTTTATGGCAGACGCTTACTAACAGGCGAGCGTCCTGCTCGACTCGTCACTTAAAGAAATAAAAAAAGTGATTGTCTCAGGAATACTGCAGAATATTATAAAATCATGTATACCTACAAGTTTGCATTTTACTTCCTTCTCTGCAAAACTGCAAAGAAGAATAAACTCAAGATGCTGATGAGCTGAAGTTTTTTTTATAGAAAAACAATACTTTAACCTTATACCACACCTTTTTTTTGTCACGTTTCATCCGCACATCCTGATGGATTATTTCGTCAACACTTAGTCTTATGTACTTCATTACTTAGCCATGACAAATTCAATTTAAAAACTGTCATATCGACTTATCTCTCCTTATTTCAATATTGCACTTTATTGAAAGTAAGGTAAGGTATAGATTGGTTTATTTCTTATACGAAGGATTTTGTTACGTCGAGTCAGCGAGGACTGACCGTGCGAGCAATGTGATTTGCGGTCGGGGCCCCGAGTAAGCAGGATTTGATTGAATGCCGACATGCTGACCGAAGACGGTCAGTTTGTAGATACAGAATCGGTTAATTGATTTCGGATGTTGTTTATTTGCTTGTCTTGTATTAAATGACAAATCGGGCTACTAATAACGATAGGTGGAGGGATCATGTGGTATCAGAATCAACTCGAGATTTCAGTGGATCTCTTTATCGTTGTGTCATCAGCTAGATGAGCTTCAGTTTATAAACTGAAGCTCATCTATATATTACCTACTAGCTGTGCCCGCGGCTATTCCCGCGTGGTCATTTCATTTAAAAGTAGTTCATTCGTGTTATTCCACGAGAATCAGCTCGAGATTTCAGTGGATCTCTTTATCGTTGTGTCATCAGCTAGATGAGCTTCAGTTTATAAACTGAAGCTTATCTACGGGTGTATATTACCTACTAGCTGTGCCCGCGGCTATTCCCGCGTGGTCATTTCATTTATAAGTAGCCCATTCGTGTTATTCCACGACCATAAGTACCGATAAGGTACAATATACTACACTAGCTCTAACGGGGGCTTCACACGCGTGGTTATTTTTCTAGGTTCAAAGTACTCTTTATACTATTATTTCAAGACCTAAAATACCAATATATCGATATTTCTTCAAAATTCGTTCAGCCGTCATTTAGTACTTTATGGTTTGCTCGGCATATGATCAACGGATTAGGATATCATATATCCCAGTTTCAAGTCGAACCTTATGCTATCTAATCAGTGAAAATTGAATCGCAATCGGTCCACTAGTTTTTACGTGATGCGCGAACAAACATACAGACAAACAAACAAAAAGACAGACACAATTTAAAAAAAAAGTTCTATTCTCGTTCAGTAGTTTTTTTTTAAATACAATAGGGCATTTTTTTAATTGTTTTATTATATGTATATAGATTTCTTCAAAAGTCATTCGGCCGTAAAATACTTTTTTTATCAATTGCTCGGCATCTAATCATCAGATTATGAGCTATCTAACAGCGAAAACTGCATCACAATTGGTGTCAAAGTTTTAACAGAATACACGAGATATAAAAAAAAAAAAAAATTGCAGACACTGTTGACATTAGTTTTGAATGTAAGCTCCCGAAATAAAATAATCTTACACATGTTTCAGAAAATTTCGAAATTTTCAAAAATAACAGTTTAGGTCAGTTTTTCATCAAAAAAATTGTCTTCTTTGTACAGTTTTTTTTGTTCTTATTGCTTTATTGTAAGTATAGAAGTATACATGGATAAATGTATAGGGGCGATAATTTATTGAATTAAAATAATTACATATACCAAAGGAGTTTGCTATCAAGCATACATTATTGGTCAGTAGGGCGTTCGACAGTGAAAAACTTTAAATATTATACAATTTTAAAGATTCCATATCTCATATATAACGAAAAGTATGCCTGTTAAGAATTTCACGCTTCAATGGTTTTTATGGTGATTTCACAGCTGAAGAAAATACGTCATTTTGTAATAGCTATAGTTACGACTAGCAACCCGCCCTGGTTTTGCAAGGGTAGCCAAGGGCTTATCTAAATATTACTTTGTAAAATAAGTTATATTGTCCCACTCACGGGCCGTCAGCAACCGTGTTTTTTAGTATGTAGTGATAGTGATAGTGATGAAGTGATGTGTACCATAGATACAAAACATAGATACAAAACTGTAATAACCACAGATTTCCTAACATACATTTTCATCTAAGTGATCTCTGTGGCTATTTAATGTACTAGTTATCCCGCCCGCGACTTCGTACGCGCGGACTACTGTTTATCGCGAAAAACGCATCCTATTTTCTTCTAGAATATCCAAAACAAATGCAAAAGTAGGCTATCACCACTCTTGATGTTTTTTGACAGACTTATTATTTCGTTTCCATGGCAACCACAGACCATTCTGTGATGGCAACCGTTACTTACAGTGAGTAATCAACATGTTCTAGTTTTCCCGTGGAAACTTACAATTTTCCGGGTAAAAAATATTCAGTTGTATTCCAGGGTATAAGCTATCTCCATTCTAAATTTCATCAAAATCCGTCCAGCCGTTATCGTGTGAAAGCTCCCCAAACAAACAAACAAACAAACAAACAAACAACAATTCTATTTTATATATTGGTATGGATATGGATTATAATGTACCTACTAGCTTTCGCCAGCGACTTCGTCTGCGCGGATTACAGCTTATCGCGAAAAAAGCATCCGATGTTCTTCAATGATATTAAAAACCAATTCAAAGGTATAGCACCAACGGGCTTGATTCCTTTTGACAGGCTTGTTTTTATTTCGTTTCCATGGCAACCGTTCCTTACAGGAAGTAAACGACATTTTCCAGTTTACCCATGGAAACTTACCATTTTCCAGGATAAAAAGTATTCTATGTTGGTCTCTATAATGTACAGTACCTATTTACAAAGTTTCATCAAAATCCGTCCAGCCATAATCTCGTTAAAATAAACAGATAAAGTTTCACTTTTATATATTGGACTAGATTATTATTGAATTTGTGTGAGAATTTTCATGTGAATCTTTTTAACAGAAGTGGTTGAAAAATCTGTTTTATGATTCGAAGTAAATAAACAAGTGAAGGTAAATAAAAATGTTTGAATAAATATGCTTTTCTTGGTTTCAAAATATATGCAAAGTCCACTGGCCAAAGAGCTCGCCTATCGTTTCTTCGAAATATAATATTATATCTCAGATATTATATCTCAGATATTATATCTATTGACAACGTTATACTTATAATATTATATCTCAGATATTATATCTCAGATATTATATCTCAGATATTATATCTATTGACAACGTTATACTTATCCATCTACACGTACTTAGATCGAATAAGGAAACTGTATTACATAAAGTCTAGGATCCAGCTGTATGAGTAATGCCCTTAGTAGATAAATATTGCGTTTATATCAATTATTAAACTTTTTACCTTTAGCCGTGGAGCCCCTGGGTAGCTGGAGCAGTGAGGCTAAGAGTTTTGTTAAGGACTTAGGGTGTAGGCTCAGTGATATCACTGGTGACTCCCGCTCCGGGTCGTTTTTGGTGCAAAGGTTAACCATCGCTATTCAGCGTGGTAATGCAGCGACCGTGATGGGCACCTTTGCACCAGGATCGAGTAGGGGCGGGTTATTTGATTTACTTTTTTTTTTTGACATTCACGATTACTATTTTAATATTTTATTTAATTGATGACAATATTAATCTAAATTTGTCACTGCCTGAATTAAAATTGGTTCTGTAGATTTTCGACCATAAATATAATTTAGAAAATCTTTATTTTTTTTATTAAATCAAATAATTAATTATATCGTGACCCAAACAACCTCCAACATTGTTTTGAAATCTTGTTTGGCTGCAATTTTTCACATTTTGTCTGCAAATAAAAAACAAATTTATCTATACTTATAATAAAGCAATAAGAATGAAAAAGCATGTACAATGAAGATAATTAAAACAATTGTCGAGGGAACTTAAAATAAGCTACTGAACAAGAATAGATATTTTTTTTAAATCGTGTCTGTATGTTTGTTTGTTTATTAGTTTGTCTTTATGTTTGTTCGCGCATCACGAAAAAACTATAAGACCGACGCGTTTTTTTTTTAAATCCTGTATGGTTAAATTAAACTGGTTTTATTGGTATTTCAATCTGATGAGTAGAAGCCTAGCAATCGATTAATATATATTTGTTGGCTGAAGAAATTTTCATTATATGGTATATTGGTATGGTCCTGGTTTAGCACATATAGTATTTTTAACCTAGAAAAATAACTATGCGGGTGGAGCCGCGGGTACAGCTAGTAAATAAATATAATTTAAATGTGGAAACTTTATTCAGAAGTATTTAGTTTTAATGTAGTTTTATTTTTTAGATAAATGTGATCATACATGTATTTTTTATGAAATTTCCTCAATATAATATAGCAGTTACTGCCATAATTGTGCTAGTTAACATGTAGGACTTACGTTTTAAGATGGTTCTACGCTAGACGAGCCGAGAACGAGTGCAGCACGTTTGGTTCGTACTCGACTGTGCTCCGCCAGTTGTCGGCTTTTTGTACGAACGAAAAGGCGCTCGTGCTCGGCTTGTCTAGCGTAGACGCGGCTTAAGGGTCGAAATGTCGTCCTAGGTTTCGAGCATGCCTGACGCTTTTCGTCACCTGAGTCCTAGCTAGTTACTATCATAATTTATAATGTATCAAACTCACGAAAACTTTAAAACTAAAATTACGGTCCTCTCTCGCATTGTCAATTTGTTGGTCAAGTAATATTAATAACTGCCAAATAAACTATACCAAATATTCAAAAGTTCAAAGCTAAAAAAGTTGTGGTAACATAAATAGCACTTTTAAAAGTCAAAACAAAAACATAACGTCTCAAGAATTAAGTTTTTTTTTAGGAAATATACCAAATCAATAGCTGATAGGAGAAAAAATATTGTAGTGGGATCTTGGACTAATATTTCGTGCGTTCTTTCCCATTGACGGGAGATGTTCGATTTCATGGATCGACTAACACCTTCGTATGTTCGGGCCCAATGTCGGATCATTTTGGTGAAAATGAGATATTACTTTCACATCTTATTGCCGTTACGGCATATTACGGTGTAGTGATTTCAATAGATATTTTTAGAATATATGAAGTAATTCAAGCCGCGTAGGCCGGTTCTTGTCATGAGGGTTCGGCTTAGTAACAGGTCCATCCTTTTTATCCTGCAGGTGTTGTGAGAACCAGCAAAATGAATTCAGGAAATGGGCAGTAGCTTTTCCTGTACCAACATCTACTTCGATTACCAAGCTGCCTGCACAGGTTAGTGATTATGGAAAACTCTCCAACCACGGGAGAGATCTATGTTCAGGAGTGGACTTCTTTAGCCTTGTGATGTGATGTGACGTGAATTGGCGATGGGCCGAAAGTTTGAACCGGGTGCCGTTGAATTAAGTAATAGTCAAGATTTCTACCGCTTGACTATTACCGCTCATAGTATTGTCTTATGCATTCATAATACTCTTTCTTCAATTAAAGACTCCCAGATTATAGATATCAGATAACAAGATATAAGGTGTCATGTTCCGCAGCAGCGCCACCATAATTTAGAGGGATCAATCATAGCGGAAAGTAATGTACGTTGAACGTACGTCATGTGCGTAAGTCGATAATTGCTGTGCATAGAACAGAAAATGAAATAATAAACATTTTATTGTGGCGCTGCTGGGGAGTAAACTCCCCAGATCATAAACTAAAACCCGTATACGATCGGGTAAAATGTAGCCTATGACACTCTTGCGATGAAGACGAATGGATTAATACCTTGCGAATCGATTAATAGTGCTTGTCAAAATAAGACCAATAGGAGCAATGCTATCGTGGAACACCCACATAACCATATACATAGATACATAGACTGTTAAACTCATTATCCTTCCCTTGCTTCACTGTAGTCGGGGAAAAAGGACACTGGCAACTTTGCTCATATTTTCTACAATACCTATTCTTCAAAATGTTTGTAATTATATGGAAGTTAATTTACTTTTTTAAGTTTTGAGAATCTATGACGGGCGTGCCTTAATTATGTCTTAATGTACATATTCATGCAAATTTGCCGGCGACCGTTCTTAAAGACGCGTAAGGAAATCATCAGTTTCCCTTAATAAGGTATATTCTTAAGAATTACGAATAGCGTTTATAGCTTTAAAATAGTAATAAACGTGACGAATCATCATTCCCATCTTTGTCCACTACTGGACGTAGGCCTCTCGTTGCGAACGTCACTAAGCTCGATCTTCGGCTCTCCTCATCCAGTCGCTACCAGCCGCTTTTCGCAAGTCATCACTCCACCTGGCCGGCGGGTGCCCTACACTACGTTTGCCTAATCGCGATCTCCTGTCCATTCTCTATCGTATACCCCAGCGGTTGTCGGGTCTTCGAGTTTTGTGACTGACCCATTGCCACTTAGCTTGCTAAACGTGACGAATAGGACAATTAAACATTTTGTGCAAATTGTGCGTCAACTAGGACAATGTATCGTTCTAATATGCAACTGGCGATACAAGGTTTCATACAAATGTTGGTTCGTTCAGTGTTTGTATCCAATACGAGAACTTCACTTACAACAGTGATGTGAAAATCTCGAATTCCATACGTGTGTACAATCAAGGTAGCTTGCTAGTCCTCGTACCTGTGATGTTTACCAAGAAAGGAATTTTATTATTGTTACATCACTGTGAACCTGAACACAAACATGTTTCTTATTTGTCAGCAGAAACACAGTGTAACAAACAGAATACTGTAGAACCTGCGATCACCAGTTTTGTTATATATTTTGCAAGTGATTCCAACAAGAAATTTGCATTGCAGTCATTTTCAGTTCTCCAAAATTCAGTATAGTCAGTAATTTTTTGTCTTTGAGCATCTAATATTCCAGAAAAGTGTTAATTTGTATTCATAAAAGAATAAGTAAGATACTAAGCATATAAATAAATATATTCATGACAATTTGACGACCGGTTGGCCTAGTGACCCTAACAACGAAGTCACGGATTCGAATCCCGCAAGGTGCAATCATTTGATTAGAAATGTTTGTTTTCGTGTCATGGCTGTAATGTTCGTAATTATGTTTGATTATCCGTTTACCAATTACCCAGCCCCAAAATAGGATAATCTGTACTTTTGGTACTAGACAACGGATAAACAATACAAAGATACGAATAATTAGAATAGAATAGAATATTATTATTGTCATAGAGAGATCAACACAATACCTTATTTATAAAAGTAATAACAGTAATGCGGATTACCATATGGCTCGTCTTGTCACAATCATCACTATAATTAAGAATATTGTTTCATCATATTAATAATAATATGATAATAATTGTTTTCAAATATTTTTATGCTGTAAAATGGCATACATCTTAAAATTTTAGTTATTAAAATATACATGAAATTCAATAATATTCAAAATTGAAAATTCAATTTACTCCATGACTCAGAAACAAACGTTTCTGCTCATCACACAAATAATCACACCTTAGCGTATTATGCTACATAATGCTGCTGTAAATGTTTAATATAGAAATTAAACAGGCGAGATATAGTGTAAAACACGAACGGTCTGAGATCGGTAATTGTTCGCCATTCAATCCAAAGACACCGGGTTTGATCCTGAGCTAATGACTTTTAATAATTAATGCAGGAATTTGCCTTTCGGAGGGCAGTTTTTAATGGATAGCATGTTAAATGACTTTGACCGACCTGACAAACTCTGTCGCCAGAGGTCGTCACTCATATTACACACACCATATTACATGCACCGGGTGAAGGTAATTTAAGTGATAAGCTTTCTAATCTCTTTCACATTGGATTCCTCAGATACCATGAGATATCCGCGTACACTGAAATATAATACAGCGAGAGTGAGTTTGGACTGGCCGAAATATTCGAAGAGTATCTACTGGCTGTATTCTGTGACACCAGCAAGGGAAACATGCTTATTTACAAAATAACTTCCTCTGTTACGGCAGGGAATTGCTTCGAATATTTCTGTGCAAAGAAATAGGTAACTGTGACTTCTAAAATACACTAACACTGAACAATCTTGTCCTTACAAATAACAGTCTTTCTAATACAAATATACCTGCAGAATACCTACTCGATAAAGTTTTGAACTAGAATTGTGCCCAAATTGTCTGGCAGTCGACATCGGCTTTTAATTTTATTTCATCTTTGCTACATTCCAAAGTGCCTAGTATAATTACGATACTAATCTGCACTGCCCCCAGCTTTATATTCATATTTTCTTTAACAGGAACTATAAAAATGTAAATGTCGTGGCGCACATCATGAAAAAGTTATATTTCATGGTTTTCGGTGACATCATGAAATGGTTTGGCCAGATGAATGAATAATCAGCGTTTGACGATCTGAACAGAAAACCGCACGGCTATTTCATGATATGGTCAAACATTAGTGATCATATCGTAAAATAGAAGGCGAGGGTGGAAGCCCGACTTGGCCGTGATAGGCGAGCCTTCGTGTTATTTTAGCCTTGGAAACCTATCTGTTTGAACACCTTGGTATCATGAAAACCCTACATTAATGATATTTAATGATATGGCCAAAAGTGGATTGAAACAAAATTAAACGTTGATGTTTCAAAAACACGGTCAGTTTTAGCTTTAATTTTTATGAAATAGAACCATTTTGTGAAATTATCGACCACATCATGAAGTTTTCATTTCTATGATATGGCTACGACATATACACAAATTTTAATGAAAATCAATCAGCCTCAAATTTTTTTTTATGGATTCATTGGCAGGTACTCATCGCTAAATCTAAATCACCCAACAGTGAAAATAGCATTCAAATCTGATCAGTAGTTTTTGAATTTGTTTTCATGTCTAGGTAATTGCCTTTTTAGGCTTCCGTTATCAAACTAAGAACCCTTATAGTTTCGTCATATCTGTCTGTCCATCTGTCCGTCTGTCGGTCTGTATGTCACATCCATTTTATTCAGACACTATAAGAACTACATGGTGGCACATGTAAAGATCTTTATTAACCGCTACGTATGTGTATAAAAATGTCCTATATGTAAAAAAATATGTTTTTTTTTTTGAGTGGCTCCCATACATGTTGTTTAATGAAGTTTTTTTTTATTTCATCGAGCTGGGTCTCTCTAGAAATAGGTAATGTCAATTTTATAATCATTTTTATTGGCAGGTGCAATCATTTGTGTGAGCAGAAATGTTTGTTTCCGAGTCATGGATGTAAATTTTACAGCGAATATATAGATAGATGGATAGATAATACTTTATTGTACCTAAAAATATATTTTTACACATAAAACAATTCTTTAAAATAAGTACGAGTAAATAGGTGTTCTATGTGTGTTTATCCGTTATCTAGTGCCCATAGTACAGGGTATCCTAGTTTGAAGCTAGGTAATTGGTGTGAATTGTTTCGAATATATTTATTGATTAATAATAAGTTTACGAGATATAGCTGACCAAGTTAGACCAACTTTGTAACCATAATACGTAGAAAGTAATGGACCGTTTGCAATACGGTTTTCATAATTGGGTAGTTTATGATCTTGGCTACAAAACCATAAGTCTGTGCGTGTTTAAGAAGCTTGTGGCTGGTTTTATTATAAGTCTAAGATTTCCTTATCCAAAAATCGTAGCTTTGATAATTTTTATCCAAATTCTTCACACAACCCTTTCGAAATTTCCAGTGCTGTTTCAGCCATCGGAAGTTACACAGGGAATGCAATTTCCTTTTAGATTCAATTACACACGTACAGGACTATTGGACGTTTTGTTCGTTCGTTTATTGCGACATGGCCACAGTACGTAACGGTACATAAGCTTCAAGCAAATTGTACGATGCGTAATCACATTGACGATTCCTTAGTCAGCAATGACGTTGATGTTTGCTGTGGTGTTTATTGGTACATTATGAGACTCACTTGTTTTGAGCATTGAGTTCATATCCCAACTTTGCATAAATTAAGTATTAAATTATTTATGCACGGATTTGTAGTAAAGAAGGGAAATATATAGAATCGAGGGGTAGGAGTTGTGGAGGGGTGGGGGGGGGGAGAGGGTTGCCTTTAGGTAACCCCCCCCCCCCCAACCTCGCGGAGACGCATAGTATATGATATATTTCAGTTTTATGTTTATTAACTGTTACAGCTGTAAATTAACTTTTGCGCTCGCAGGCCGATGACGCGGCAGTCTACCCCATGCGTAACTTTCTGGCAAAAGCAGCGGAAAAAAACACATTCTACTAATTAAAAATTTTATTTATGGCGACCATACAGCCCCGATTTTTAATAAACTTATAACTAAAATATATCATAAACTGAGCGTCTCTGCGGGGGGAGAGGAATACCAGGGGGCAGTCCCCCTCCCGCCACTTCTTTTACTCCAGTCCATGAAGATACTTACCCTCCCATCCTTGATATGCCTTAAGTCGGCACTGTATGCCAGAGACCACCTGGAGGAATACTTGAGGCTCAGGGACGGGTACAAGTATAGCATGCGGAATGCGCACCAGCTGCGAACAGTGCCGCAGCGGCTGAAAAAAACGTCCAAACTAGTGCACGTGATGGCGCAGGCGGTCTACAACCAGTTGCCTGATAACGTTATATCATTTAAATTAAAATGACTAGCTTGTGGACAAGTAATTCTATGTGTTTCATGACATTTTAAAAATATAATTATTGTGCCATTTTAATTTTGTTTTATTTTGACTACCTATATACTCAATTATTATCATTGTTTTTAGTTACTTGTGTTGTATATATATTATTGCGCTTTTTACAATAAATAATTGTTCAACTAATGTTATAATTGTAAGGTAGTTTAAATGTACCTACTTATATTATTATTCAGTCAAAATTTTTAATATTATTATTAGTATTATTTTCCCTTTTGACATGTAACTTATATTGATATGAATAATGATAACTATGACTATGACATTGGCTCATAAGCTTAAGGTCACTAAGAGAGCTATAGAAAGAGCTATGCTCGGTGTTTCTCTTAAAGAGAAGATTTACAACGAAGTAATCCAACAAAGAACCAAAGTTACCGACAATAGCTCAAAGAATTAGCAAGCTGAAGTGGCAATGAGCTGGTCATATATCTCAAAGAATCGACAACCGTTGGGATAAACGAGTTCTAGAGTGGAGACTGCGCTTAGGCAAACGTAGTATAGGGCGCCCGCCGGCCAGGTGGAGTACGACTTGCGAAAAACGGCTGGAAAGAACTGGATGAGGAGAGCCAAAATTCGGGCTCAGTGGCGTTCACTAGGACAGGCCTACGTCCAACAGTGGATGCACACAGGCTGATGATGAACTTTGTCAAGTGGGGTATCATTGAATAGGTATTTGAAAATCATCTTTAAGTTGCTCTTATCATTTTTCACTTTGAATTACCATTTAAGATTAATAACGATTTAAATTTGGTTGGCAATATTTCTTAAATTCTCCCAATTTTTTATAAATATAAACTAAATTGTTTAAGATAAAATAAAAATAATTGAAAAACAAAAAACCCGACTGCAAACAAAACTAAACGGAGGCAAACAAGTTTTAGATAAAACATAACAATAACATGCTGAAATATAACATGCAGCCGGAGGCATGAAGAAGTAGCTCGCCAGGTTCTAGCTGGTCCCGTCAAAGGAGAAATGAAATGCATGATGCCTCCGACTGCATTTTATATAATATAAGATGCAGTCGGAGACATGAAGAAGTAGCTCGCCAGGTTCTAGCTGGTCCCGTCAAAGGAGAAATGAAATATATAAGATGCAGTCGGAGGCATGAAGAAGTAGCTCGCCAGGTTATAGCTAGTCCCGTCAAAGGAGAAATGAAATGCATGATGCCTCCGACTGCATCTTATATTATATAAGATGCAGTCGGAGGCATGAAGAAGTAGCTCGCCATGTTATAGCTAGTCCCGTCAAAGGAAAATTGAAATGCATGATGCCTCCGACTGCATCTTATATTATTAGCATAACTTGCATTGCATCTTATATTAATGGAGAAGTATATGAATGGCATGGAGAAGTAGCTCGCCAGGTTATAGCTAGTCCCGTCAAAGGAGAAATGAAATGCATGATGCCTCCGACTGCATCTTATATTATATAAGATGCAGTCGGAGGCATGAAGAAGTAGCTCGCCAGGTTATAGCTAATCCCATCAAAGGAGAAATGAAATGCATGATGCCTCCGACTGCATCTTATATTTCAAAATAAAAAATGTAAATCTTTTTTGCCTCTTTTTAGTTTTGTTCGCAGCCGGGTTTTTCTTTTTATAATAATTTAATTGTGTAACCTTCTTTGATAGTGTTATGTTGTAGGTACAGTTATTTTACGCGTCCAACTTGCAATAAATGTCACATGTTAAATCTAGCTGCAACTTAGACTAGCATGCGAGATTAATTCACACAATTTGGACATGTATTCTAAGTGATTTTGAAAACTAACGCGAGTGATATTCATATTAAATATAAATAAAACGGCTAAAAACTCACGAAAAAGAAGATCGGAAATACTCCGACCAGTTTCAGACTATTTTGAAGTCCTTCATCTGGGAGTGTTATGCCGACAAGCCGCGACGAGCGCTACGAACGTCAGCACACAACTGACGACGCGTGCGTGGCGCGGGCGGCCCAGTGGGCGGCTATTGCGGCGCTCGACTATGATCGGCCTGCACAGTCACTTCGTTGTCTGTCGAGGAGTTATCACTGTCACTCACTTCTACTTTCTCTTCTACTTCTCACTTTCTACTTCTTCTTTTTGTCTGTCACTATCTTCTTTTTGCTATTGCGGCGCTCGACTATGATCGGCCTGCACAGTCACTTCGTTGTCTGTCGAGGAGTTATCACTGTCACTCACTTCTACTTTCACTTCTACTTCTCACTTTCTACTTCTTCTTTTTGTCTGTCACTATCTTCTTTTTCGTGAGTTTTTAGCCGTTTTATTTATATTTAATATGTATTCTAAGTGCCTAATTTCGCACACTCCCATGTGGATTTACAGCATTTTAAGAACGTACCAATGCATTAACGTTTGATGTAACGTAGTTTTCATCCAAGCTTGTATACTGACTATAGGTATAAGCAGAGTGACGTCGCAGCATTTGCATCGATATGGGCGTGTTGTTCGCCAGCTGTAGATCCCGTGCATTGGGTTTCATTGATCGTTACTCGGTGCGGGGGCAATCCCACCTATTTTTGTGGTATGATAATGGAGAACTAACAAAACTACGGTTCTTGTAATTCTTGTGATTGTGCATGTAAATCTATTTTTCAAGACTAATAATAAACAAGACGTTCGAATGTAATGTTTTATATAACACTAGCTGATGCCCGCGGCTTCGCACGCGTTGTCATTTCTCTAGGTTAAAAGTACTCTATGTACTATTCCAACATTTGATCAAAATTCCTTCACGCGGCAAAAGTTTTTATTGATTGCTCGGCTTCTACCGAGAGATATCAAGAGATATCAAGTACGCCAGTTTTTACGCCTAAGCTACCCAACAGTGAAAACCACATCGCAATCGGTTCAGTAGTTTTTACGTGATGCACGAACAAACATACAGACAAACTAACAAACTAACAAACAAACAAACAAACGAACAAACAAACAAACAAACAGACACTAGTTTTAAAAATGTTCTATTCTTGTTTAATAGCTTATTTTAGGTACACTAGACAATTTTTTATTTAAATTATCTTCTTTGTACAAACTATTTCGTTCCTATTGCTTTATCATAAATATAGATTAGTATTATTCAACGATCACTATTCAATTGAAATAATGATCGTTGAATAAAACTAATGGCTCTACCTACCTAACTAAGAGACCACGCGATGAACCGAGTTTTTGCAAAACAAGACGAAGAAGTTCAATAACTAAAACCCGATTACGGTCGGATAAAAAATATCCTTTAACAGTCTTGCGATTAAGTCAAAATTGGACCAAGTTTTTCGTTTGAACACATAATCCTTTCTTTACTTCACCGTAGTCGGATAAAAAATATAGCCTATGACACTTTATAACTGAAGACGAATTGATTGACACCTAGCTTGTTATAATCGGATCAATAGGAGCGATGCTATGATGGAACATCCACATACCCACATACATATATACAGATATATACATACATAGACTGTTAAACTGTAAACCTTCCCTGGCTTCGCCATAGTTGGGTAATAAGGCTTATAGCTCAAAAACTGTGGTGTCTAAAACGAAACAATTTTTTTCTTATTACTGAATATCCAAAGAGTTCTAACATGACACGTTCATATAAAATTGCAGTTACCCAATATTTTTCTTTAAGAAAATGTTGACAGCTCTGTGACGGCAGAATATATTATTAGGTACTGGCTTTCCCGCCCGCGACTTCGTCCGCGCGGACTACAGTTTATCGCGAAAAAAAGCATCATATTTTCTACTAGGATATTAAAAACCAATGCAAAAGTATTTGTATCACCAATGCTCTTGATGTTTTTTGACAGACTTGTTATTATTTCGTTTCCATGGCAACCGTTCCTTACAGGAGTAATCAACTCTTTCCAATTTTCCCGTGGAAACTTAGTACTTTTCGGGATAAAAAGTATCCTATGTTTTATGAGAGCAATCTCCATTCCAAATTTAATCAAAATCCGTCCAGCCGTTATCGCGTGAGAGCTCCCCAAACAAACAAACAAACAGACAAAGTTTCACTTTTATATATTGGTATGGACCAGCTGTGCCCGCGGCTTTGCCAGCGTGGTCATTTCTCTGAGTTAATAAATAGCACGTGTTATTCCAGTACCAAAAGTACCTATAAAGTACAAAGTACCAAATTTCGTTCTGACATTTCCTAAGCTATCTAACAATGTAAACAGGTCTAGTAGTTTTTGCGTGATGTGTGAATAAAGAGACAGACAGACAGACAGGCAGGCACAATTAAAAAACATGTTTTACCGAGCGAGCGCGAAGCGTCTCCGTTTCAGCTTGGGCAAAAATGCTTTCGTATGTCCGGATGTCTGTCCGTTCAGATCTCTGTTCTCCTCTACATGTCGCATTTCTCAACCGATCTAGACGAAACTCAGTGTACAGGTTAAAATATTTTTAGAATTTTTTAGTCGCCGAGGATTTTTGATTGTGGGGGGAGGGGTACTTCACCTAAAAAGGGGCAAAAAGAGGGCTACTAAATATCTTATTAGATCTAATTTCGATGGTTCTTTTTTATTTGAAAGGTAGTAACTTTAAATAGGAGTCATACAAATTTGGTGAAGATCTGATGAGGACCTTCGGCATGTTGAGCAGCAGAGCTCCTCAAAATACTGTAAATTTCTCACTTTTAGGTTTTTACCAGTGGAATCAGCCCTTTACCTACTAGGTAGGGATTGATAAAGAACCTTGGTTATTAATGTTAGTTTTACAATAATGTAACTAGATGGCGCTACTGTGCACCACTAGATTGTTTGCAAAAAAGTTTGTACGTGCGAGGTCTACAGCTCACAGAGCCAGTATATTCTGGATCAGTAGCTTTTTTTAAGTACCTACCTATCTTAGACCTTTTTTTAAGTTATATTCTTTGTACAGACTTTTTGTGACTGCTTCATTTTAAAGATAGATGATAGATGCCACTACAAAAAACACTTTATAATATGTAAGTCTGTAAAAAATACACATTTTTCCTATCATAGCTATTACCGAATAAAAATAAATGTAAACACTGTAATAATTTATTTTTAACCTGTAAATGTTGATAGATTCTTTGCGAAGTATAAATATGTGCCTTACTTCCGCCAAATGAACTGAAAAAAAAAAAAAAAAAAAATTTACAATAAGGTATATGGATATATATATATATTATATTTAGTTCAATAATGTTTTTTTATTAGTTTATTTCTTTTTTGGTTAGCGTGGACTTTTATGTATTGTATTTTTGTATGTATATATATGCACACAATAAAAAACATATACCGCTATCCAAATACCAACGTCTGACAGCAATACGACCTCTGCACGAGGCATCCTCGGGAGATGTTGACTCGTCGAATGCTGGACAGGCTATTTTTTTGTTTTTTTTTTACCTGTCCTAAATTTCACATTTAGGAGGCTCTACGCATTCATTTCCCCGTAGGCTACTCAATGTACACAAGTATACTATGCTCGTACAGTCAGACATTTGTGGTAAACACCGACGCGCGCTGAGCTATAGCTTATATGCTGTACAGAGATGGATGGTCGAGTATCTTCATCAACGTTAGATTTGGAAACATGAAATATGTGGAAATGTATTGATAGAATTACTGCACAAAATTTTACTAGCTATTTTATAATCGCATGACGTGATTGAAGTGCTTGTGTCTCTTAGTCTTTTAAAAATTATATAACAAAATAAAATTATTATTAATATTTTTTATTAAAGGCTTATAATTAACTTTACTTGTATGTATCTATGTATTTCTGTCCTAGAATCTTGCAAATGAAACTAAGAGCACTTCCCGATTAGCTATCCAGCTGAAACTTTCAGGGTAGCTCACAACTCAATGACAATGCTCGAAAAAAAGGAATAAAAAACACAAATTAAAACTTTTTTTATTTAATTTATTTTACTTTAATAGTTGCAATGATATCACTGGAACAGTACATAACTTGAATAATCTAACATTGAACATTTTGTATGGAGCTTAGAAGACACTTGCTACTGTTTAGGTAGGTATTTTTGGAATCGTCTCTAGAAGACATTCATTTTGATGCCTGACTCGATAGGTTTTGGTCAGTTTTTGTTCCGTCGGAAATAAAATGTGACAGCTGTAAGCCATCGTATTAGTTTTCTTGATACTTCATATATCCTCTTTTTTGATTTTTTGAATCCAATGATGCCTCATTTATCAAAATACATCAAGCCATTTAGGCTGTAGGACGCGACAAAAAAACATAAATACCAAAAACATATCCCTCCGCAATCGGGTAGAAATGAGCTGAAGGGTCTCTAAGTAAACAAGAACAAAATGTGCAGTATAGGTGCATATTGCTCATAACATTTTACAGCACGCTCCCACTTTGCAATCTCTAGTTATTATTGTGTTCGAAACGCTACAAATCCTAAGTAGATACAACACATTTGGCTGTACAACAATACTGATACAAATTAATCTCCAACACACTCTGATATCAATTACGTGACATCAAGTCCTCCCGCCGCATAATCAACCGACTGTAACCAAACTTGGTAAACTTAGCTCAACCCCGTCTTATTCCTCGCACGTGCCTCGGCCAAGGCGGAACACGTGCGAATAACGACAGCAGTTGCCGCTATGTTGCCGCCCTAGGCCGCAGAAGCCGCTAGTCCGGTACATTATCATTCATTTAATAGCCGCGGCTGGGCAGTTTCAGCACAGGTTTAGGCGGAGCCCACTCGGGGTCGTGACTTGCCTTGATGATGGGAAGTTATTGAGATTGGTTTATAAACAGATGGTAGTTGAGGGTAGTTGGGAATCAAGACAGTGTTTTTAGTGTTTTGTAGGTTTTTGGTGCCTATGCGATTGATTTAGATAGGTCGAGTAGAGTGAGGAGGAAGATTTTGCAGATTTCAGCCAAATAACAGTAAATTATTTATTGATGCCAAGGAAGAGGCAGTTAAAATAGATTTATGGTAATCTCTTTGGGTTAGTTGGTCGTATGATGTTTATTTAGTCAGTCGTTCGTTTCAGTTAATACACATAGAAGTTTGTCATTTCCGGCGACTATTATTGATCATTGCCGGCGACTATTTAACATTCGGCGGCGTCTTAAAAGATTGACCTTAAATATCATGTTTCTTCGTTTAGTAACACATACAGTTCTGAGTACTTATTTGAGAAAAGACATTTAACTTTATATTTTTTCGTCATTGAATGTTGCTATGGCAACAGTGTCATCCCATGGTCTCATTAAATATCAGGTTGTCATTTCACATACCTTTAATACGTCAAAAGAATAAATAAAAATTGGGATGATCGCAGCGAAGGGAGTGTCGGTCAAGGGAATTCTTGGTAAAGTGCGAAAAATTCTCACGTCTATCGCAATTCGTTTTGTAACAGTAAGTGTTGTCTGAAGAAAATTCTCTTGAAATTGAAAAAGAGTGGGTAAGCAGTAGGGGAGAAAGGGGGAGTTAATTATAATTATGTTTTTGTTATAATTATTAATGACACACTTACTAATAAACTTTCGCATTTATAATATTGGTGTGTGTAATGTATGTTTAAGCCATGTATTCACTGAGAAACAATGTTTCGGATACACAGTTTCTGAAAATCACGTACATGTTTACAGGAACAATGTTTCGGAAACTCTGCAGTCCATATCATCAATTGTTTAAAATATTTCGCTCGAGGAGGTAGTGTTGTTGGATCGAAGGAAAAGAAAAAGTTGGTGGATATATAAGAAACAATTTGTCAAGATGTGATAAGTGAGCAATCCTACAATATGCAGTTTGTTTCAAATATTGTTAATATTAATAAACATCATCTCTCACTATTTCCATGTTTCGCGTCCACGCTCGTATGCATCTGTTGTGAAACTGATTTCATTCTCGCAGTGTAACATGCCGATAAACATGAAGGGTTTACTGAAACAAAATTATGTTTTTCTGAAGCAAAATGATCTGTTTCAGAAACACGTATATCTATATTTCTGTAATACTTTTTATAAACAATTAATTCACGTGGCTCTTCCTCAGGCTGAAACAGCTGAACGTATGTTCATGAATTCGGTATACAGGTTGTAGTTTTGCATCCCCGCCATATCTGCAGAGGTATGTATACTTCACTTACAGAACACGAATCATTAATAAAAGAAGTACAAAAAAAAAATGAATTAAAAATAAGTAAAAATAGTTTAGAAAAAGCGATATGTGTACGCGATCCTAATTTGAAATCACCCAGTGTGGCAAGAGCCTGCGCGCACACACACTCTAATGAAGCCCTGTTGCGTGTATTGCCTCTTTCGCGCACACTACGCGCCGGCCGCGGCGTGCGGCAGCGCCCCAAGGCTGGCGGCACCCTCAAAGAAAGGCGGCGCGGCGTTTTACAAAGGCGGAACGCGCGCGGGTCATTGCCCCGGTCGTTGCCCGAGCAATCAGCTGTTCGATCACTCATAGAGAAATTATAACAATTTCTCTGAGTGTAAATCAGATAATTCCATTTTTTTTTACTACGCCGGAAATTCCTAACTAAGCTAATGTCAACTTTGATAATACATTCTCACTTGCAATAAATTTATTTACACAAACAGATAATTAAAGGTTCGCTATTTATTGTGGCGCGGGCTGAGGCGCGCGGCGCGTCTATAGGAGCGCGCACACATACCTACCATACATGTGTGTGTACCACGGGGTTCTACTCCAAAATAAAGTTAGGCCTACTACGATTTATCAATAAAATATTTAATTAAACATTCCACCTCCAGTTAAATGTAGGAATTAAATAGTATTGTTAGTTGATTAAGGTATACCTATTACAATCGACTCTGCGAATATGGCGGGGATGGAAAACTACAACCTGTATATGGTCCTGGAATAACACATATAATATATTCATCATCATCATCTAAGCTGAACGAAAAAAAACGGCACTATAAATAAACGGCACTTTTACTTCAGAAACTATAAATTATTTCAGTATTTTATTTTCTACTTTTGTAAGAATTGCTCATTTTACTTGTTACTTGAGTGTGTACAGTAACTAAAAATTCTATAAAATTACGTTCGTTCGACTGGAGGTGCAAGTAACTAAACATAAGTTCAAAAACGAAAACCCGACTACGGTTGGGTAAAAAATAGAGCCTATGATACACGTGCGATGAAGACGATCGATTGACACCTCGCTAATCAAAATTGAACCAAGTTTTTAGTTTAAACACATAACCCTTCCATTGCTTCGCCGTAGTCGGATAAAAAATAGCCCATGACACTATACCTAAAAAAAAAGGATTGACACCTTGTTGGTCAAAATCGGACCAATAGGGGCGACGCTATGGTGGAACATCCACATATCCACATACATAGACAGTTAAACTCATTATCCTTCCCTTAATTCACCGTAGTCGGGGAAAGAATAGATCATCGATGAATTAAATAAGTATATTCTCTTTCATTTCAATTAATAAGACATAAATACTAATTTTATAAAACATATCGACTCCAAATCGTATAAAACTTAAAAGAAAGATGTAATTATTTTTTGAGGTCGTTAAAGTAGGAGTAAAACAACGAAATAGGCACTTAATCCGTTCGCTATGAAAAAAGCCATACTGGAAACAGTTATCAGTCCATATCTTTTAAACTAATGAACTGATTTTGATGAAACTTGAACTATTCACTCAGTTGAAAGATACTGAAACTAATACATTCAAAAATTTGGTACATTTGTTCAGATACTACCATATATGAACATGGGACTAACATATTATGAATATTAAGCATTTTTGACAATATTACACACATACATACACGAAATTTGGAACACACGCTTAGATGCTCATATAGACTAATATAAATGAATATTACGCATTTTTAACAATATTATATACATACACATTAACTTGAGAACCTACTTTTAATAAGTCAGAAAAACACACGCAAGCTTATTTGCTAAAGTATTAAGTAAGTAACATCAGCTATGGTGATGCCCCTCTGGACAGCGAGAAGATCCCATACTGTAACAGGCAAATATATCTCCACCCTCTTGAACCCAGTTTTATTTAGAGCCAAACGGCGCTTTGACACGAACCTACGTCACGCAGTTGACAGGCGAAAACGTCTTCATTGTACAGTTAGGACGGACGCTGTAATTGAATTCTCAATATTTTGGACACATTCAGATATTCATAGGCATGCCAGGGTGACCAGCTGCAAACATGGCCTAATTTGAAAAGTAACTAGACAAAATATGTTGGTCAAGAAGGTTTAAAAAAAGACTAAGTCCACTCCACCAAAACGAAAGTGAAGCACCCAAGAAGTGCCGATCCGCTCGTACGCACAATCCTCACACCATGTTATGCCAATTGGCCACCAGATTGCAGCAAGGTCTGGACCTGGTTAGTCGTGTTAATTCTGTCAAGTTCTTATGAAAAATAAAAAAAATGTAGTATTTAATGACGAAAAACAAACAACAACAATGTAATAATGTAATGATGTAATGTATGTATGTATGTAATGTATGTATGTTTAACAATGTAGTTTTTTGTATGACGACTGGTTGGTCTCGTGGCTAGAGATCCTAGGTACGAAATCGTACGGTCACGGGTTCGAATCCTGCAAGGTGCAATTATTTGTGTGATGAGCAGAAATGTTTGTTTCCGAGTCATGGATGTAATATTCTTATCTATCTATGGTGTCTATCTAATTGGTGTGGAAATGTCCCGAATATATTTATATTTATTTTTATTTTATTTATTTTGTGTACAAGAGCTTGGAACATGGAGCTTGGAGACATCAGACCATGCATTTTTAAACCTATGCAATGATAACTGATCAATGCCGTCATCATTGATCAGTTATCATTGCATAGGTTTAAAATTTTTGTAAAGTAAATCTAATAAAAAAATGCATGGTCTGATGTCTCCAAGCTCCATGTTAGTAATAAGAGATCACTTCGATGTTTACGTTAAGTAAATAAAATGTTCAAAGTATTTTTAACAACATGTCACGAGTGTGAGATTTAACTCTGTTGGCACATAAAATGGAAATTTCCTTTTCAAACTCAAAGCATACTCGTACTTAGTTTACCTAAATTTTATTGATTTGTTATTTTTATAATATTTTATGTATTTCTCCTAGTTCATGAGATGTTAATTTTGCCTTGTAATAGTGCTATTATTTTGCCCCTTTACAATAAAATATTTTGACTTTGACTAAGCGCTTAGCTTCAATCTTCAACATTCAAAGAATATACTCGTAGGTAACCAAAACGAAGTAGAACTCCGCGAACCTGTACATGTATTTTCCGATAACTATCAAAGCAAGAGTGAACACCTTCTAGGCAAATGTGTCACTAGACCGCATCACCTCTTACCACCAAGCGAGACAGTAATCAAACGAGAGTCAATTTAATAAATAGGTACTATAAGTACAAAAGTTTGTGTGTATGTTTGTTACCACTCAGCGCTGAAACGACTAAACGAATTTATAAGAAATCTGGTCTATAGATACTATGTTCTGGAATAACACTTGCTTACATGTAAATAAAAAGCATGCTACTTTGTCGAAAACACCACGTGACAACCACGTGACACCACTTATACCAGTGGTTTTAGTTCCATCATGTTGGCAATATCACTTAATTTGTGTCAAGAATTTATTTAGAATTTATTTAGGTTTGCTACGATGACTTTCGACTCTAACCACATAGGAGTTTCAAGCATTTTGGCAAACATTTTCAATTTTTAAATTTGCAACCTTGGTCAGGTGAAGACAATTCCTCTCAAAAAACTTTAGCAACCTCAGTGGCGCTGCAACAACTGAGCGGATAGGATACTTTTCATCATCATCATCATTCATCGATAAAACCACGTGGCGCAAATAGTATTAAATTAAAGCAAAAATTAGAATATCTAGTTTTTATTTGCTTTGGCATAATATTAGTGTAAGTACCCTAATTTAGTATGACTACATCAAAAAGTTTAAAAAAAAACGGAGTCCATACATGCAAGTGAAGCATAGCAAAAACCTGCGTGTATGTGCGTGAGTGAATAATATGTGATGTTATGTGTTTGATAAACAATTTCATGGTAACTTATTAAAAAAAAGCGTATACAGCTCCCTAGGAACCACTAACTTTCTTCAACCGAAATCCAGACACTTTCAGTATATTTTTATTTCTAGTACTCGTATTAAAATTATGAACAACCCTATTTATAATAATAATAAAGTTCTGTCTGTTTGTCTGTATGTTTGTTTGTTCACGCATCACGTAAAAACTATTGGACTGATTGCAATGCGGTTTTCATTGTTAGATAGCTTAGGGCTTGATCTAAAAACTGGTGTAATTGGTATCTCAATCTGGTTAGTAAGAAGCCGAGGAATTGATAAAAGTATTTTTGAGAGCGAAATAAATTTTAATCAAATGTTTTTATATTGGTCCTGGAATACACATTATGGTACTTTGAACCTAAAGAAACGACCACGCGTGCGAAGCCGCGGGTACAGCTAGTTTATAATAATAATATAGTCATCTGTCAATTTGACAGCTGTCATACGAAATGAAGATTTTGATGACATCTATCACTTTCGTAAAGAAACCACTAGTCTAGGATAAATGTTTTCAGAGATAAAGCCCTTTTAAGTTTGACAGCTGTAATCCAAAATGAACACATATCCCTTTCTTTACTTCGTTGTAATCAGGTAAAAAAGCCTATGGCACTATCTCTATAAATTAAGACAAATTGAATGATGCCTCGTTTGTCAAAATCGGACCCATAGGGGCGACGCTATGGTGGAACATCTACATACTCGTATATACATACATAGACTCTTAAACTCATTATTACCCTTCTCATGCTTCACCGTAGTCGGCAATAAATACAGGATTGACAGATTGTCACGCTCACAACAATAAATATACCTACATAATTTATTCTGGCATAAGCTACGATGTGAAAACATGCGTAGCACAGGATTCAATGCAAAGCTTGCTTCAACCGTATACCCATACGGTTGAAGCAAGCTTTGCATTGAATCCTGACGGTTGAAGCAAGCTTTGCATTGAATCCTGTGCTACATGGTCGAAATTGGGACACTTCTGAATTTAAACCACTTCATGTACAATATGTATTATAGGAATGACATTAAGTGGACAAGATCTACGATCGTGGAGGTCAATCCAATGACTGGACTCATGGTTGAAATTGGGACACTTCTGAATTTAAACCACTTCATGTACAATATGTATTATAGGAATGACATTAAGTGGACAAGATCTACGATCGTGGAGGTCAATCCAATGACGACTCTAAATCGAGCAAATGTTCAGTGAACGTAGATTTATTTACCTGGCGGTTCTACTCTCGTGGGACACAAACACTGCTAACCTGGGGCTGTGATAGAAACCTTTTCCATAAAGTCTAGACAATATTCAAACAGTGACGTCTACATTTAAAGCCGCACCCACACACTGAATTATATACACATACATACAAAATACACCCCAACGTGTTGTATTTAATTAAGTCCCCAGCTAGGTTTCACTTGGCTCTCTTATTTATTTTAGCTAAAGGCTTCATGTTTATTCGCAAGGGTTTATTTGCGACGACCGTATTGAAAACTGAGGGTAGAATATATATTTTTAGTTGTATTACATTCAGGATTAGATGCGCTTTAGTAAAGAGGAGAATGCCCTTTGTAATGTTTTAGCAATCGAATATTATTACTTAATAATTATAGTGATAATATGAAATGTTAATCTATCCATATCTTTTTATACTTTTATGTTTCATAATAAAACAGTAGGTAGCAAAAAGACAGTACAAAAACAAAATTGAAAAACATGGTCTTGTGACGTCATAAATAGATAGATGTCCGGACAGTTTGAAAAAGCCAAAATATGAAAGGGCAATATGGTAATAACTATTGAAAAAATAAATTGACCAGGCTCTGTGCCTATTTATTGGTCATAATAATAAAAATATATGTTTTATTACATTATTTTAATCATGTCTATAAAACAATTCCGTGACATCCCTACTGACAGTCTGAATGACAGACAACGCACAGCCTAAGCCAGTGGACCTAGACATTTCAAATTTGGAGGAAATATTCCTTGAGTATCAGAGCTCTTAGTTTTAAAAATTAATACTCTCATAACAAAACTAACTGTCCATACAAAATGCCAAATGCATAAAACCGATTAGCGCCATCTATTTTTTATCCTTAGAAGTGTGTATGTTTATTATTACTTCACGCTCAAACGGCTGCACGGATTTGGATGAAATTTGATACCAGGATAGCTTATATCCTAGATTACTTTTTGTCATCATCATCATCATCCATCATCATAATCCACGTGGGTGAAACTGCGAAGCCCAGCTAGTATAACATAAGACGGGTCCAGAGCCTGCAGTCTCGACATGGATAGTGATTGTTTTACAACCGAATTTGATACATATACCGATGACAAACGCTAGTTTTGACAGTTATTCTCAAAAACTATCGACTGTTATCGGTGTGACGTCATTACGACAATTACCGTATGATTCCACGAAGATATCTTAACGCAACGCGTTACATAGCGAATAAGAGCCCTGACAGGCCCTGATCCAGTGCCCGTGGTGATAAGTCTGCGATAACCTTTACCCATCGAACCCGCCAGTTTGTTGGACTGCAACCGTAACGCAGGTTTTATTCTACAAATAAAGCTCCGCGCCGGGTGGTGGATGATTTATTTCGGCAATAAGTGTCGTGTAAAATTCGCCTATAATGGAAGGGCGAAGCCAAATGCACCTGACGCAGTTAACAAGTTGATAGCGTGTTGAATAATAATGCCAATATTATTATAAATACCCTTTTTACGTGGTACTTTGTTTATCACCCTAGATAAAACGTATATAGACTAAACGCGTAGGCTGATTTTGATGATTTGATTTGTCCTAATCTTGCAAGTTCTACTATAAACATGACAGTAATCAAAATTCAATATGGCGACAAACAGATGCCATGGAAAATATAAAAAAATATCGACAAACTATGCTAAGTGGAGTATCATTGAATAAGTATTTGAAAATCATGTATCATATCATTTTTAATTTAGTCCTTTAAGAATCTATAAAAATTTAAAGTTTGGAGACAGGTATTCTCATTGTGCGTATGTACATTTTCTTATGAGTTTTGTTCGCAGTCGTTTTTTGTATAATAATTTATTATTATTATCATTTACTTAGTAAATGTTAAGTCAACGCAAAGTTAAGTAATGCAAAGTCAAGTTACGTAAGTTAACAATGACGCAATGTCTATAGGACCATTCGCGTTATTCTATGTTGGACTCCAAGATCCACTGAGCACCACCACTGACTCAGTAATAAACATACTTAATCCACAGTGGTATACTTACTTACACCACAGTTAAGTATGTATAATTTGTAAGTGAATTATCTTGATTGATCTTGAATATAATAGTCGATTGTCACATCCACTTCCAGTTGAGCTGAATGTTGCCTTGTGTCGTATAATGCACTTTTTTTAAATCCATTATAAATAATGAGAGAAAAACTAAGAAAAAAAAGTTAGAGAGAGTCTACGCACCAAAGTCACCGACAAAACCCACCAACAAGACAGCCGTGTGAAAGACTGCGTCAGCGGGTTCATCGGTGACTTTGGTGTCTAGAGTACATTAGAAGTACAGAACAATTTGGTACAGTTTCTGTTGTAGAATTACTAAAGTTAGATAAAATTTTTACTCAATAACCAAAAAGTAGTTTGGCGGAATTACAGAAGAAGCACGTAAAATGTAAATTTATTATTGTTTGTGAGTTTTCATTACGTATAACGCACACACACATACACACACACACCTTGGCTCATCATCATCATCATCATTAGGTCATCTCTCCTAATGCACACCACTGAGCTCGGTCTTCAGCTATCCTCAACCATATTCTTCCGGCCGCTTTACTCCACCGGCCATATGGTGTCCCAGACTACTTTGCCTAAACGTGGTATCCACTCGAGAACTCGTCTACCCCAACGGTTATCGGTTCTTCAGGAAATGTGACCAGCCCATTGCCACTTTAGCTTGCATATCCTTTAAGCTATTTCGGTTACCTTGGTTCTTCGTTGGATATATTTTGCCTGAAGACAAAATTCTTCAATCAGTGCTACATGACCTACGGAGCCAAAACGAGGGCACTCATGGTCAAAATAGTTCACAAATTTAAGGCCGCTCAGCAAGCTATGGAGAGAGAATGGATACCTTGGTTGGTTAACTACAATCATCATCATCATCATCATCACGTCAGCCTTTAGAAGTCCACTGCTGAACATAGGCCTCCCCCAAAGAACTCCATGACAAGCGATCTTGTGCCACCTCCATTCACCAACTTCCTGCGATGGCTACAATGTCGTAGGTCCATCTTGTGGGGGGTCTCCCCACACTTCGCTTGCTTGTTCGTGATCGCCATTCGAGAACCTTTATTCACCAACGGTTGTCGGTTCCGCGACTTATATGGCCTGCCCATTGCCACTTCAACTTGCAAACTCTAACTTGCTATTTATTACCTACAATAGTTTTTTTTAAAAACTAAAATGAAAAGTTCATAACTTAGACAGCTTTCTTCAGGGGTTAAGATGAACAATGTTTATAGCAATTATTACGTTGGTTGTGACTGACGGCTCGCTTTAATAACTCCCTGGATGTCATGGGGGTTCAAATTATAGCTGGATGTTGACAGCCCCTTTCTCTCATAAAGCCAGTTTTAAATTTCCAGATAAAAGCGCATAATTTGTTTGAATTTGTTGTGCTTTGCGCGACTGCACCTCAATTATCTTGCTGTGATGATAATTCTTTTAACAAACATCACTCAACAATTTTCATGATATAAGGGTGCATTTTAGAGGTGTATCTTTTCAAATGCACAAACTAATAAGAGTCTTACAAATCGTTTTAGAGATTGGTTCATCATCAGCTCCTGCTTGTACAATACTGGACGAAGGTCTCTTCTAAAGCTGAAGACCGAGTTCTCCGCTGAGCACGGTCTTCAGCACGCTACCAGGCTGGTCACACTCCGCAACAAGAACAAATATTATACCCACATTTCGAGGGCGCAATATTGGGATTTAATCAGTAGCGTGTCAAGCGTGCGCTCGATGAGCGCGCGCCGTGTGTTTTACGATAAAATACCTACTTACAATACAATACAATACAATACAATACAATACAACAACACTTTATTGCACACCAAGAAGAAGGTAATATATAGGATAAACTCATGAAATGAAAGGTAAAATGGGTGGCCTTAAAAAAAAAGTAAAGTTACGTAAAGTTTTTGTCAAATTTGATTCTTTTCTTAATTATGAGTACCAAGAAGAAACCTAGAAGGTACTGCATAGCATTCGGTCTGACAAGTCGCGTAAAATATAGACATTTTATTACGTAGGTAGCTATTTCTTTTTCATTCATTTGTGACGAGGTCCAAACCTCTTTCATAATAATACTCTTTTCATAATCCATTTCTTTTCATTTTGATTTTCATTATCGATTCTACATACAAATATCCTGTCATTCATATTGATTTTTGGTAAAAAATAGAATAATATTCCACTTTAGTGCTTTCATTGATTTAATTTGCAAAAATATATCTTTCGTCCTTCCTTCGCTAACATTAATATAAAAAAATCTGAAAGTCTGCTGCTCTGGTTTGAGGAACATCATTGAGTTGCAGCGCCCGATCGCGTTGCACTCGATGAACGGCTTCGCGCGGCTTGCTTGATATCAGACTCTGGCCTGCCGAGTCTGCTCCCGCCGTGTGCTAGTATCAAGCGGAAGGAAGTTCCTGTAATTCTGTGTCAAAGAGGTTGTGTCCTGGAATAGTGGGAGCAACCCAAACCCGGGGACCGCCTCGCGACACATTATTAAGCACGGAATTCAGACAGGCTCCTTTTATTCATCAAATTGCAATACATATCATGATATAACCAAATAATGAGGTATTAAGTCTATTCTGATAAGAATGTAATTATATATAGTAAATCGAACTATCAAAATTTATAATAATATGTAATAAAATAATACATTATTACATAATTGTTTATTCCGTTACAATATCTAAGTCATATCATGTCACAGAATAATTACTAGTACAAGTACCTAGTCATATCTTAATGCAACCCTACCGAGCGAAAAAGTGACAGAGCGATTATGAAACGGTTAGAGCAATGGAAGCTCTTGAGCGTAGTGATACGGTACATTCCAGCCTGCACGCGTTGGGTGAGCGCCTTCTATGTAATTATAATTGAAAGATCGCAGCGCTGTGCGAGTTAAATTGCACTTTATTGCGTTGCAGCGAGATTTGCTATGTATTTCAATGACTTTACTCAGTTATCTGTAATAATTATAATAGTATTGTACTATTATTTATTCTGTGACGCTGCACCAATTTCTAGATATGCAGTGGCCATAGGCCACAGGGCGTCCTACACCTCTCCACTCGAGAACTTATCTACCTCTAAGGTAGGTATGGTAGGTTTATCACCGACTGGCACCACAGGCATTGCCACAACCTACTGCCTGCATTAATTACTCATAACATTTGGAACATTTCTCGACGTAATACGTACGTTTTACGTTTTTTTTTGTATTGAAAAAAACGCTAAACGTACAAATTCCTCATAACTGGAAGTACTCGTAGAACTGAAGATTTTGATGTAAATAAAACAGATTTAAATTATTTTCTAAGCCCCAAAGGACCAAATGTAGGTACATATAAAAGCTTGTCATTGCCAATTAGAGACTTTTGATCCGACGTCCCTCGTTTCCTTCTGACAATAATCTGAAAAAATAATTAAAACGTCATCTGATATACTAAAAAATAAAGAATGTTCCTGTTTCCGAGCTCCTAATACGCAGTTGTGAATTGAATCCACGTGTTTTATAGTGTATTCGGGTTCCTTGAAATTTGAACTTTTTTAATTACTTGATATTTTTGTAGTAAAAAAATATCAATTAGTCTTTCTCAGAGACAAACGCCCATTCTTATGGCTATAGGTATGTCCTTTGTTCAATTTAAGTATATTCACTCCAAGGAGACGACGAGTGAATATACCCAAAAGGACCCGAAATGCGGTCGCAGTGTGCGGTCGTCAGGACCATATTTTGCGGTCGTTCCGACTCTGCTTTTGCCCACGGTCCAAATGACCCCGAATATAGTTACTGTTGTATTTTACAAGCGACCCGCCCCGGCTTCGCTCGGGTAGCTAAGGGTTTCTCTAAATATTTATTCGTACAAACGTTACATTCACCGCTCGCCCGCGGCTCACGCATCTGCGGCTGCGCCACAGAATAAAGTAATAGTAAATTTGAAGAACAGGATAAGCGGAATTAATTGACATCCTTTCATCATAAAAAAACGTAAAAGCTTTCAAAGTACTTGTCAAAAAAGTATGGTGAAAAACTCATCTACCTGAAATGAGAAAAATTTGATAAGTATTAATACAGTTTAGTACAAAGAGTAGATAAAAACAAGCACAAATTAATAATGTAATGTAATGTATATTACCCCTGAGTCTCCACTTCCCATTATGACTAAGGAGCATCTCGATCATATCAGTTTTGATACATAAAAATCGTTCTATCCGTTTGGGAGTTACGATCGTCACCCCCATTCCCGCAATTTTATTATAGCTAAGAACCATCTCGTTTACCTCAGCTTTGAGACATGAAAAACCGCAGCTAAATTGGTCCATTCGTTTGGAAAATACAATTCTCACCCCACATCCCATTTTCTCAAATTCTCCCCCCCCCCCCCCCCCCGTCCCATATAGCTAAGAACCATATCGATCACGTCAGTTTTCAAACATAAAATTCTCATCCAAATCAGGTCATTCGTTTGGGAGCTACGATCCCCCCCCCCTGGCTACGATGCCACTGACAAACACACACACACACACACACACACACCCTAAACTAATAACACCCGTTGCACTTCAAAATAGTTCGAAACTGGTCGGAGTATTTCCGATCTTCTATTTCGTGAGTTTTTAGCCGTTTTATGTATATTTAATCTGAATAATGATATTAAAAACTTGGTCTGATTTTGACAAGCGAGGTGTCAATCCATTCGTCTTCTTTTATAGGGTCATGGGTATATGATAGGTATATGGGTAAATCCTATGACACTCGATAAAAGATATCCATACCAATATAAAAAGTGAAACGTAGTCTGTCTGTTTGTTTGTTTGGGGAGCTTTCAGGCGATAACCGCTGGACCGTGGAAGTTTCCACGGGAAAACTGGAACATGTTGAATACTCGCTGTAAAGAACGGTTGCCATGGAAACGAAATAACAAGTCTGTCAAAAATCATCAAGAGCCTTGGTGCCACAGAGTAAGTAGTTGATGCTATATCAACAACAAGCCACAGAGGCCATAGCCAAGAAGTCTAAGTCTCCTTTTGCATTGGTTTTTAAAATTCTAGAAGAACGTAGGATGAATTCCGCGTGGACGAAGTCGCCGGCGGGTAAGCTCGTATCATATACTTAAATGTAAAGTATAGAGACTTACTTTGATGACCTCAAAAAAAATGTTATAAACGATTTTTAATATTTGAAATGAAAGAGAATATTACACTTATTTAATTCATCGATTATCTACTTTTTACCCGACTACGACGAAGCAAGGCAAGGGAATGAGTTTAACTGTCTATGTATGTATGTATGTATGTATGTATGTAAGCGGGTATGTGGATATTCCACCGCAGCGTCGCCCCTATTGGTCCGATTTTGACAAACAAGGTGTCAATCGATTTTTCTTCAGGTATAGAGTGTCATAAGCTATATTTTTTGTCCGACTATGGAGAAGTAAAGGAAGGGTTCTGTGTTCAAACTAAAAACTTGGTCTGATTTTGACAAGCAAGGTATCAATCGATTCTTCTTCATCGCAAGAGTGTTATTGGCAATTTTTTACATTTTAGTTCTTGAACTTATATCTTGTTTGAAGAACTTATTGAGAAGAAAAATCTTTTCATACATTTATTTTACACTTAAGGTATAAGCATCGTACCCAAATAAAACCCTACCAACGTGGCTGTTTTTTTTCGGACTTTGTTAATTCGCCCTACTTTAGAGGCTACCTTACCTTTTTTTGAAAGGTTAACTGGAAGAGATCGCTTTTAGCGATAATTCAGCCCATTGTACTTTAGTTTTAAGATATTTTTGTTATTTGGTGTACAATAAAGTATTATCTATCTGTATTTATCTATTTTTAAAACCTTCCTCTTGAATCAGCCTACGCCTAGGTGAAAATCAAAACAAATCGGTTTGGTATTTTGTGAGATATTTGTGGGCAGACAGACAGGCGTGTTTGGTAAATTTCCTTTATATAATAAGTGAACGGTTTAATTTAATTCAAAATTTGCCCCTAGTTACTAAAAAAGATGATATTAGGGAAGTACAAATAAAATAAAAAAACTGCTAGAGTAGGTAATGGTTATGATGTGCCATTGCTAAAACCACTCGCCACGACTTTACCTCTCACCGATTTCAAATGAGATGAAAAACGAATAAAATGGCTAACACGCAGAGCTACTTTTTAATTTCTAAGGTTTCGCACGTCCGTTTAAAAAAAGGAACCCTTACAGGATCAGTCGTGTGTTTCTCTGTCTGACCGTCTCCGTCGCCCTTCCCCTCTCCTATATCCAAGCTAAAGAGGCTGAAATAAAATAAAACAGAAAATGTATCACAAAATATAGATAACACAAGAAAACTTTTAAGAAGTATATAGACTTAAAATAACATGGTAAATCACTATCTATTTTATAGAGATAATATTATAATTTATCGTACGTTATCCTCTCCACGCCAGTTTAACTCGAAATTTTCCGGTCTATATCAATTATTCTTCTAGCATGATACCCATATGGATTAAAGGTATCTTTATGGGGTGGCAAGCTATTTGAACTCCATAACAACCATCTGCCGTTTCCTGCCCGGGCAGTTGCTGGAGAAATAAACAGTGCATCTTTACTTCTCCAGCAAACTTGATAGACCAAAGCAAGAGAACCAAGCACATTTTCGTACACTGCATAATAAACTGTAGAAATGCACATTTATTTTTAAATCAATACGACAGGCACGACAGGCATTAGCACCAGGTTGGCAGTTAACGTGAACGTGAATACTTAACAAAAATGAATGCGAGAATTGCAGCCAATTTTGCTGCATTGAATACATACTTCGAACGTCCGTCGGATAAACAGCAAAACAATTCAGTCTAGATATTTCAATTCAATCGGATTTCGTTGAAAGGTTGAGAGGAAATGGAATAAATTTTAAACCTGCTTTGACGCTGTGAACGCACTCTGCATTGCATTTTTACAGGAGAATATTGACACATTTCGCTTTAGTGTGTTATATAATAAAACTAGCTTTCACCCGCGACTTCGTCAAAAAAGCCTAGTGGTCTTTTTTGTCCGCGATTTCATCCATGTAGTTATCAAAAAAGCCTAGTGGTCGTTTTAGTCCAAAAAATCGTCTACTTGGACTTGAAAAAGCCTAATGAACGTAATTTCCTTAAAATTGTTTTTTATGGTTTCCTGTTTTTTACTCAAATGAGTGGAAGTTATTGTGTTAATCAGCCTACTAGCTTTCCCGCCCGCGATTTCGTACGCGCGGACTACTGTTTATCGCGAAAATATCATCCTATGTTCTTCTAGGATATTAAAAACCAATGCAAAAGTAGGTATATTACCAATGCTCTTGATGTTTTTTGGCAGACTTGTTATTTCGTTTCCATGGTAACCACTGACCATTCTGTGATGGCAACCGTTCCTTACAGTGAGTAATCAACATTTTCTTATCAACTTTCAATTATCCGGGATAAAAAGTATCCAATGTTTTATTAAGCTGTCTCCATTCTAAATTTCATCAAAATCCGTCCAGCAGAAAGCTTCCCAAACAAACAAACAAACAAACAGACAACGTTTCACTTTTATACATTGGTATGGATGTATACATTTATTTGCCCATAAGGCGGGTTCAAAGAAGCTAGTGGAAAGATTTAGATGACGACGCATAGATCTCGGTGGCCGAATTGGTAAAGGCATGTGCCGCGCTGAGGCACATTATGCGAGTTCGAATCTCGTCCGTGACCCAAATTTTTCCATTAGAAAATTATTATATATATTTACTCTAAGCAGACGTTAACTGCTATAAAAAAAACCATAAAAATATAGATTAGGGAGGCGTTATCTTTCAGACACGAAGTTAATCAATATTAGCCGTGTTTGGTTGGTAGTACGTAATACTACCAATAGATAGCGTTACCTTCCCCATAAGATGGGTTCAAAGAAGCTAGTGGAAAGATTAGGATGACGACGCATAGGTCTCGGTGGCCGAATTTGTAAAGGCATGTGACGCGCTGAGGCACAGTATGCGAGTTCGAATCTCGTTCGTGACCCAAACTTTTCCATTAGAACGTAATTATATATATGTTGATATTTATGTATGTATGTTTCTTTGTGGCACTACATAGACCAAACGCGTAGACCAATTTTGATTATTCTTAGTCAATCGATTTGTCTGAATCTTGCGAGTGTCACAGGGAAAATTCCTTACTCTATGCATTGAATGGGCATTTGAAAATGGATCTATCAGTTTCTCTAATAATTTTAGCATATAATTATGCAAAACGTAATGTCTATTTGAAAGCAAAGATTTGTTTTTAATTATGTAACCGGTTGTGGCATAGCTATAAAACATATCTCAATTTTTACTGAATCTTAAGCTATCAAATGCCGAAAATTCCATCAAATCCGGTCAGCTCTTTTGGATTGTTTAAGTAAGAAACCAAATCTGAAAAACCCTGGGTTATGATTCCATTACTTTATATAGCCGACGCGAGCTAGTTTAAATATCTTAAGTAGCTTAAGCCTGCGGATTTGCCTGCGCCTAGTATACTTGATACATTACTGGAATCTATGCTTGCGAATCTTGCACCAAACCACCTGTGAAATATATACCTTGATATACAGCTATATGAGCTTCATCAGTTCCCTTCTAGTCATTACTGGTTATATTGACATATTTCAATGAGCGCGTTTATTACATGAAAATAGGTAGGTATAACTCGTGATATCTTACATGCATACAAATCCACATACACTCATACATCATTGCTGTTTGCAATGTCCGTTGTCACAATAGTGAAGTAAGAAACTATTAAGTCACAAATATCGTCATTGGTCAAAGCTACATTTTCAACAGTTAATTTTTCATCATTTTATCGTTGCACGTACTATAGGTAGTGTGTGTTTTGTTTTTTGAGTGAGTAATTTTTTACATTTACGATTAACTTCATTTGAAACGCACATAAGCCTTTGTTTGATACGTTTAACCAACATTTATGTTTATATGTTTAGAAACAAAAAAGTTTCATACAAATGGTTGTCACTCTGTTTAACTCTTATCTCAAAGATTGCAGTCAACAAAATTTGAAAAGGACAGGATTTCTCCGACTGTTGTTATGTGGATGCCGGCGTGCCATAAGGTGGAGTCCTGTCACCTCTTCTATTTCCTATTTTGATTAATTTACTTTCTCCTAACCTTAAAAGCAATTATCATTTTTATGCCGATGACCTTCAGTTGTATTATTCCACTTCAACCGGTAATTTGAAACTTGCTATAGATAGATGTTCTTAATGCTGATCTCTTGCGAATGCTTCACTGGTCCAATAGCTATGGAATCAAGGTTAATCCAAATACATGTCAAGCCATCATGATTAGCAGCTCAATAGGTCGATATTTCCATAATATTGTCTTCACCGTCTTTCGACAACTGTACAATTCTTTTCATGCCTATGGTCAAAGGTCATGGGGTTATTATAAACTCCAATCTTAGCTAGACCCTCATGTTCGTGAAATCTCCCACAAATTGTACGCCTTTCTTCAGTCTATACTAAGGTTAAAATATTTTCTTCCTTTTTTTACCAAAATCTCCCTTGTGAATACTATCCTCCTACCTACTATTTTTTAGCAGACATCTGCTATGTTGATCTATTTGAAAAATTCTTAAATAAATTAGACCGATTATTAAACTCTTGTATCCGTTTCATTTTTAACCTCCGAAAATATGACCACGTCTCTGAATACTGAACTAAGTTAAAATGGCTACCTATCCGTGAGCGAGGACATGTACGTATTCTTTGTCTCCTTTTCTCAGTGTTAAATGGCCCGAATTCTCCAAACTACCTAAAGCAAAATATTCAAATTCTTGCCGACACACATAACCGGGAACTTAGATCATCTAATACCCTAGCTTTGACCACACCCATACACAAAACATCCTTCCTATCCAAATCATTTTCTTCGATATCAGTTCGCCTCTGGAATAAACTACCTTTAAATATAAAAAGCATCAGCACATAAAATAACATTTAGATAGCAACTCAGAAATATTTTGTCAAAAATCTGTATCCAGAACATTCTCTAAAATCATCCACTGATGGTAGCAAGTGTATTATTTTCATTAAATGATTTCATTCATATTATGGTAGGTATGTAATAAGTAAAGTATTTAGTTAGTTATGTATGTACTGGTTTATGTATAATCATTTATATTTTATTTTATTTTAATTATATATTTACGTTGTTCCTTTTGTATTTATTGTTCAGTACTTTGAGACGCATGCCCTACTATCGTTTCAGTCACGACCTGAATGACTGGTAGATAATGTTGTTTAGCATAAAATGATGATGCGATGGTGGCCTAACGGTTCTATAGTGCAATTTAGAATCCAACGATACCGGGTTCAAAACCTAGGCTCCGCTCCAATGACTTTTCTGAGTTATGTGCGGTTTTCCATCGCTCCGTGCTTCGGAGGGCACGTTAAGCTGTCGGTTCCGGCTGTTATTGATTAATAGCAGTCGTTAAGTCATGTCAGAGGCCCTCGGGCGGCTTGATAAACTCTGACACCAGAGGCCAGCACTACCTCATAAGACAAACAAACAAGCATAAAATCCTTCCTTGTACACTATTGTTGTGCAATACAATTAAATAAATAAATAACTCTCATAGCGGTTGAATTTCGCAAAACCACTATTTATTCTACATGCTCAGTTCATACAACACAACAGAGATTTGTTGTGCAATACTCTGTGTGGATATATAATCAAAGTTAAACATGTTATATCAAAACGATACAAATACTTCTGTTACAACCCTCTCCACAAAACTGAAACAAAAGCATTGTAAAACTTTAGTTTTCTATTTTACTTTAGTTCAAGTATTAAGTCACGAACGCCAAACAAAACGTATATCGACACGTACTCGTTGCAGTTGGAAATTTTCCAAAGATAGAATCCGCATTCAAGTTTCAATTAGGGAGCTATCTGGGCATCGTGTTCGACCGCAGAACACCGGAGATTGCCTTTTAAAGCCGTATCGGTGTGCGTTCTCAACATTGAATCTCGAGCTAAATCTTGAAGCTCGCTTTGCACTTTCTGTTGTTTCACGCAAATTTAGATTACTTTATCTACTTGGCTATTAACCGTTAACCGCTCTCACCGTATTGATTTTAGAAACCTTAGACCGCTCAAAATACTGTGCATAATGTGACTAAAAACTAACTCTGAGCGCTGACTTGTTCGTTTTTCCACCTTCAAAGGTCTATAGGTCAACATAATGGTTATATGTATTAACGTTTAGAAATAGTCTTTCTTGCAGAATAACAATAAGTCAGTCCCTGGGAGATTTTAAGTAACAAAAGAAAACGTGCATTATCTTTTCTTAACGTCAGGCGAGATAATGGAAGTTCAGAATGTGGTATTGCGGTGAAAAACCTGGTAAAAAAAGACGTTACACACACTAAATACAAAAAATATACTCCCACTCCTCAGATTATTACTAACTAGCTGCTCCCAACGGTTTCACCTGCGATGATAATGATGATTAGTCTGTGTCACTGTTCGATCCTTGAAGTATACTATTTAAAAAAAACAGTAGTTAAGGTTGATGCCTTAAAGAGGAAAAAAAAAGACAAAAAAAAACAGCCAAGTGCAAGTCGGACTAGGAAAAATAAGTTTTTGATGAATCTGCACGTTTACGGTTTTCGGATTTTTCTTTTTACTCGTGCCATAAGACTTAATTATTCTTCTTGCCAAATTTCATGATTTCAGTTCAAAGGGAAGTACCTTATAGGTTTTGATTCCCGTGCAAGTGTCAAAATATATTTCATAAACGGCCGTATCTTTTGTTAGCGTTGTAGAAGTTTCATTTCTTCACATCCCCAAGGGATTGCAGACCCAATATTTGATATTAATTTCAACTTGATACGTTCCTGAGAAAAATGGTCTTGGTCATCCTATAAAGGTTCAATTTTTCCTGTTGAAGTGTGGTACCCTAAAAATAACAAACTAAATACTAAAATACACTTTCGAATTTATTCTTATAGTGTGAGTACATATAAAAGTGAATAAGTTAATTAAAAAATAATAATAAATTGATGCCATGTCATGATGAAACTTAGAATGAGCTGTCACAATTAAGTGCGTATACATTTTGTGTCCGTGCTGTTGTTTTTTAACCGTTGAGGAGTTCCCTAGTCAAGACACAACCCTGAGTGCAGCAACCATGTCATGTAAAACTTAAAACTGGATATTTCAATAAAATGCGTATACAAAATTTGGTGTCTGTGCTAACCGTTGAAGAGTTCCTTTATCTGGAGCTAATCCTGGATGTCGATTCAGGTCATGCTTACCATAAAAATGCATTGTCATGGGAACTGAACCAACCCCAAAGCCTCCTAGGATAACAGGAAATGGTGCTAATTCTGCTTGCAAGACTTGATCTAAACAAACATATATATATGTACAACTGTATGAAAACAACGTTTATATGTATATACATACATATAAACGTTGCAAGTCAAACAAAAATTTTAACAAGCAAAATGTAGATTATAAAACTATTCTAAAAACTATTTTTTGAAGAATGCATTGTCGTCGAGTTGTGTTCGTCTGTCTGTCGTAGCTAATCTGCTCTAAATTTGAGTTGCAAGATTCCACCAAGTACAACAGACAGACAGAAAAACGGATCGGTTAATTCTACAGAGTTTTTTATTTTATTAGATTCTATGAATGTGGATAGCTTATCGTAGGTTCCATGTAAGACACAGATCCAATCAGAAATAAACTGCAATCTAATGTAAAATTGCAAGCGCTTTGTAGTGAGTCTGCTAAGAACATGGATTCCTTATTACTGGAGAGATTTCCAACTAGATTTAATTTGGGCAAGTTCTGAGTAATTGATCTCCACGTTTAACTAGACTGCCACTCTGCTGACGTTCTAATGAAGCATGGCTAATGCTGCTTGAATTCAAAATGTGAAAAGCTAAGTGATAAAAAAAACAACGTTTTGCAGTATATAAACGATATAACGAATATCTAAAACTTTTCTGACAAAAGTATTAACTAAGGCCATAAAATTAGTCGTTGGAATTCGTATCAGATCAAATAACTGCCCTTACAGATAAATACAGCTTCGCAGGATAAACCTGAAGGATACGTCCACTTCAACTTAGTAACAATTAAGTCAACCTAATTCTTTGAAAGCTTTACGATTCGATTTGAACGGAATTTTGTGTCTCGCCAGATTAAACTTTTTGACAGAACATGAAGGTCTAAGATTTTTTGATACTAATATTTACTTACAAGGCTTTTGATTTATTATATTTGAAACGACGGAAAATGTTTTTGTATGTTTGTGGAATATTAAAAAAATAATATATGAAGTTATAGCCCAGTAAGTAGAGAAATTTTCCTTGCAAAAGGACATCAACTTTTGCGGTGGGTTCCCAACGAGTCACAGCAGATTCTGTCACAGTGTTACTCGTTGGAAATTTTTCTCCCATCAAGTCACAATGCTACTCGTTGCAACATATTTTTATTGATATTAGGGGAGTTACCTTGTTAAAACTTTGACCCCCCTTTTAAATCCTTTAAAATTGTGATTTTTACAACAAAAAAAATTTGGTGTTCGTTTTTACCTCTTTATACATACTCTCCAAATATAAAGTCTCTACATGCAGCGGTTAAGAATATATTTTGTTCCGGCATTGGACCATTTTTAGTATAGATGTTCATTTCTCTTCTTGTTTTTACCTATGAAACTGACAGAACAACTGTGAAAAAAATGTTGCAAATATTGTCTTCTTTAAACTTTTGATGGACACTTTTGCCATAAAGCTAACTGTTAATGAACTATTTAAAAAAAAAAACTAATTTTGGCCCCTTCAATTAAAGATGGCGGGTAACGCTCCGATCCCTCGAGGTCAAAAATTTGTTTTTTCGTAAAGACTTCATAAATAAGCAATATAAATCAAAATATCTTCTACACCATCATTTGTAAGACAAAGTTTCATATTTTCCCCCAATGATTGGCCTATTAATGAACGCAGTGAAGCGTGCAGGGCCGCACGCAAGATTTTGTAATACATTTTTTATGTGGCACATAGACACAAGGAAACGACCAGCTCGTGTCGGAGCATTATGGAAGCATCATAATATTTTTTGCTCAACATCATTTAACCCTGGTTGTAAGCTTCCATCTTTCTTTGAACCTTACTCACACAATATTTATATATTCGATATGAATCAAAATATCTTCTACACCACCATTTGTAGGACAAAGCTTCATATTTTCCCCTAATTACTGACCTATTAATGAGCGCAGTGAAGCGTGCAGGGCCGCGCGCAAGATTTTGTAATCCATGTTTTATGTGGCACATAGACACAAGGAAACGACCAGCTCATGTCGGATCATTATGGAAGCATCATAGTATTTTCTGCTCAACATCACTTGACCATGTGGTTGTGAGCCTCCATATTTCTTTGAACCTCACTCACATAATATTTATATATTCGGAATCCTCTGTAAGTGTCCTATAGCAATCGGTAGGGTTTTTCCGCTGAGACAAAATATAGCGTCTTACGGCTACTATTTTGGATTTTTGTCTCTCAAGATTATGACGAATCTAATGGCTCCTTATCAAAATCCATCAAGTCAAGTCACAGCATATTGTATGTGCTTAAGGATCATACTCGTTCACACCACTATTTAAAAGTGAAACGTTGTCGGTTCGTTTCGATTCTTAGCTATATGGCACCATTTTATGCACAATTTGAGAGTAAAAAGTTGAAGAAAACCTCCTTGCTCCATTAAAACCTTCCCGTATTTTCCTATTTTTAGTTAAGTCATTCGCATAATCTGTGCTCACGTAATAAAAATATTTTATTAAGTTTTATTGTTTTTAGGGTGTTTCTACGAAGTTAAATAGTCAAATATGTATAAATGTGTAAAATAAACATTCCAAAATATAGATATTGGGATATCAAGAAAGCAGGCGGTGTGCGCCTGTAGATATGATGACTATTTCCTTCTGCAATACATTATAAGGTATTTTTCATTGGATGAATTTCCAGTTTTTTTGATGTTTTCACATTTTGAAAAAGCGTCTTTACGCTACGATGAGAATGAAATCTGACCCGTCCGAACTGACCAGTCTGGGACTTGTTCGCTGCATCGATGAAAGATTGGCGTTACTTCCGCTCCGGGAAGAAGACCTAATCTGATATTATTATCTTGGCTTGCGTTCTTTTCATTGGGAAATTAATCTTACCATAGAAATATCACAAGCGGTTCTTGATCTGTAGTTAAAATCGTTTACTTTTACACATTTAGGTAAATTACATGTTTGACTTTAGTCATAGAACATAACATATGAAGTACTTACGTGACACTGGTAAACGACTTACTGAAATATGTTGTATTACATTGAATTGTCATCATGATAATATTTGTAAATAATGACGATTTTATTCCATGTTTGACTATTTAGTCATAGAATAACACATGAAGTATTTACGTGGCACTGAGTTCAAACGAGATTACCGAGATAACCGAGGATAAAATCAAGGAGCCTCACCAAGGACCTTGTGTTTTTTAACAGATCTAGATCCAGCACTTCTCTCATTTTAAGATGTATAATATTTAAGATGTATAAGATAAGCTGCAAAGTTAATCTTTCCAGCATCCAGGCCACGCAAAGTTCTTGTAAACCGCTTGTACAGTACATACTCGTAGCCTTAGAAAATGCCTAGAAGGGAATACGTTCAAATATTATACTTGAAGATACCTGCCTGGAGCCAGGGACCAGTATACAAGAATATATTCAGAATTGAGAAAGAATCTTATAACTTTACAATGGACAGACTTAACGCTAAAAGCTATGTTTTCCAGTTATTTTTTTTGGATGTAATGAAATATTACTAATATTATAATGATACGTGATTTATAATAAGTCCTGCCAATGTGAATATATAACATCATTGAGTTCAGCGCAATAGCTTGGAGATCTCGTTAACATGCTGTTAAATTGAAACATAAATTTTCTTAAGAAAATGATAATTATGTTGCAAACTAGAAAACTATTTGATGCATTATCTAAAACAGTTCTAACATTAACTCCAATATATAGGAGCTTACTCCGAAGTCTTTAGACTTTATACTAAAGTCTGCTAAAACAGTAGATAGATCGGGCGGCCTGACACCGATTTAAATAAATGGGGTTATTATTGACAACGAGTACCAAAACCTTCGAGCTTCGCCCCAGGTGTGTAGTTGGATGGTGCATTCTGGAGCCGCCAGCGAGTAGCAGCGCGCACTAGGTTTCTTCTTGTAAACTCTCCCCGGCGCGGAGTCAAAGACACAGCTAAGTACTCTGGTCATTATATTGTTATTATTTTGCATTTATGGGTCTAAGATCCAGTTTGCAGCTTCAATAACTGAACACGTAGTTTGATGTAAAACTTTCTAACTTAGCTGATGAGCTATGATTTATTATGACAATTCTAAGAAGTCCTTAATAACCTATACAAGTGGGAGCTATATTGGAGTATAAGAGTAATGAGTTGTGAACATGTATGATAAGCAACCTATTTCACTTATTTTTCTTGGGCTGAAAAGTATCTGCAGTAAACTTCGACTCCTTTAATTAAATATTATAATAACCATCTCGTCCGTGACCCAAATATTTCCATTAGAAAATTACCCTAAGCAGGCAAAATCATAAAAGTAACCATGTTTATCAAAAATAATCTATCATTTTGAATTTAATTTAGACACATCACTAGAATTTGTGAATTGTAAAACTGTTTCGACTTGAAAGATATCTTACGACTATCACTCACGAGTAGTTTCGTCGAATAATTCAATTCGACCGGTGTTCGGACGTTAAAGACGTCCATCCTCGGGAGTTTGCGCAGCGAGGGCGTGACGTGAACTGCGGACCACCGCACGTGTCGTTCATTACGTCAGTGGCGCTGGCGGCGAAGATACTGCAGGCGGAGAGCCCCAGCCTAGATGAAGACTCACTTAAGCACGCACCATTTTCACTATTGTCGCTGGCGTACACAAACAGTTTAGGGTCCTCACACCAGTTGTCGACAGTGTCCACCTCGCGGAGAAACGGCTCACTTTCGGTGTTTCGACTTTAATTGATCTTTCAGACGCGTTTTTTTTTTCTAATGACCAATTCCTGATAGTGCCTCGGTTTATTACAATTCAAAGATCATACCTATATCCCATCATGACATCTATTATAGACCAAATCATACAAGACGACGTTTCAAATTCGATCACGCTGCAGTCCGTTGCCTGAATTGAAGATCTGGGAGCTCGTACTTTGTGCCGCGCGAGATTTCTTGCGGATGGCGTATGATGTCATTGAGGCAGTTGCCGAAGATATTGTACCATGACGTTAGATTGCCTTGCGCTGACTGAGTGCTTAAAGAAGTAAAACATCTGTTGAGTAATTTTTTACGGGCACATTAGAGCGCGTTTTGGGCAAACCTAAACTTCTACCTCTTAACCTCTTCATTATATTATCTACTTCCTCTTTACTGTTAATGTACCAGGAAGAGACGCGAAATCTATAAAATAGCTTCAACAACTCAGTCTCAATTTTGATCTTATTTTTATTTATTTTGATGTCACCTAATTGCTAATTTAGTATGACCTGCGGGCCTGATTTATTAATACCATATTATGGTGCCTGGTTTTTGTTCATTTAAACAATATAGATACTTACATAAATAAATAAATACAAATTAACATGTCAAATATATCGGGTAAGATAAGAATAGTTTATTTATAAAGAAAAATGCTCTTTTATTTTCACTTTGAAGACTTCAATAGAGGGACTAGCACGAATAGAATGAGGAAGTGAATTCCATTACTTGACTGCTCGTACAGTGAACGACTTACTGTAAGAACTAGAAGAGTGAGTGGGTATTTTAAGGAGGAGGGATTTTGTGGTCCTACATTGAATGTTGCGGGGCACAAGATAGTCAAAACGCTCGCGAAGGTAAGGAGGAGACCGTGGATTAAAAAGATAGAGTAAAGAAAAAATAACACATGAGAGTCTCGACGCTTACGGATAGGTAGCCATTTGAGTTGAGATCTGAATTCTGATACATTATCAAACTTACGCAGACCGAAAATAAAGCGGATGCATAAGTTTTGTAGGCGCTCTAATTTGTTCAGAAGTTCCTCAGTAACGTCAAGAAAACAAACATCAGAGTAGTCAGGGAGAGGAAGTAGAAGGGCCTGAGCCAAAGTTACCTTGGTTTTAAAGGGTAAAAACATCTGGATACGTTTGAGAGATTGAAAAGAATAATTCACTTTCTTGCTGACTGCGTTGATGTGAGTAGTCCACGACAAATGGTTGTCAAAGATAACACTCAAGTTCTAAGCAGTATTAGTATACTGCAGGCGGAGTATACTAATACTCCGCCTGCAGTATACAGTAACTTTTTCATACATTTTTGTTAATACAGGAACTCTAGAATGGTTTAAAAGGTTAAGCATAAAAGTGCTGCCTATTATGATAACTTGAGATTTGGAGGGATTAACAAGAAGACCAAAGGATTTTGTCCAGTTACTAATACTACTCAAGTCAGTATTAAGCAGCTCAATGGCTCTGACTATATTATTAGGTTTAAAGTGGCGGTACAGCTGCAAATCGTCTGCATAAAGATGGAAGTGAGAAGAAAAAACAAGAGTGATAGCATTAATGAAGACAGAAAAAAGGAGAGGCGAGAGAACACCACCCCGAGGGACACCTGCAGTGAGATCGCACCAGTCAGAGAGATTCTCATTATGTCGGACACACTGTGACCGTCCTCTTAGATAAGAGTCAAACCACGAGATTACTGAAGGAGAGACATTAAGTGATGCAAGGATTCCAAGAAGGATGTCAAAATCGACAGAGTTAAATGCACTGCTAAAATCCAGCAGGGCCAAGACTGTAAGGAGTCTGTTGTCAATGGCCCAGTGAATGTCATCAGATACTTTGACCAGTGCACTGACTGTGCTGTGGCCAGGATGAAAGCCTGATTGATAGGAGTTCAGCAGATTATGGGAATTCAGAAAAAAATACAGTTGCCTGTGCACTACATTTTCAAGGATTTTTGACAAGATCGGGAGGATAGACATTGGACGGAATTGTGATACAGATGTTGGGTTAGAAGTTTTTGAAAGAGGAATTACGAAGGCTTTTTTCCATTGAGCAGGAAAGAGGCTCGTTTTCAATGAATAATTGATGAGGTGAGTGATCATAGGAATAAACTCAGAGGAGACAGTTTTTATCATTTAAATACACAGGTTATCAGAACCAACAGCTTTAGTGGAGGTGGATAAAAGGGATTTCTTAATGTCACTCTCAGTAACCTCTTTAAAGGTGTACACTGCGGCTTAGATATGCTAGAAAGAAGATTCAGAGTAGAATGTTTAACAGAGTCGTTAAGGATAATGGGAGGTTGTGAAAAATGTTTGTTTAGTATGTTTAAATCAAAAGACGACTGGATGGTCTCGTGGCTAGAGTTCCTAGGAACGAAATCGTACGGTCGCGGGTTCGAATCCTGCAAGGTACAATCATTTGTGTGATGAGCAGAAATGTTTGTTTCCGAGTCATAGATGTAATATTCTTATCTATGTATGTTTATCCGTTATCCAGTGCCCATAGTACAGGGTATCCTAGTTTGGGGCTAGGTAATTGGTGTGGAATTGTCCCGAATATATTTATTTTATTTATTTTAAAGATACATCGGAGCCACTAGAACAGCTGCCAACACCAAGAGATTTAAGAAATTTCCACATTTGAGCAGAATCAGAGTTTTCAATCGAGGTGTTAATGTGACGTCTCTTTGCATCACAACACATCTTACTGCAACGGTTTCGAAGTTTCTTGAACACAGATAGGTTTTCTACTGTTGGATACTTCCTATAACGTCTCTTAGCTTTGTCCCTTTTGGACATCAGTTTTTTAATAGAATCAGTGAGCCAGGGAGCCGGAATGTGCTTAACCTTAACCAATCTAAGAGGAGCATGTTTATCAAATAAGCGAATTATAATACTATTCAAAGCTGAAATCTTAACATCCATCTCATCAGAACAAAGAACAAGGGACCAGTCAATTTTACTCACATCATCGCTCAAACGTTCCAAATCAATATTCTTAAAACTACGTAGGAGAAGGAACTTAGGTTTGCGCTTGGGACGCTGAATTTTATAGGAAAGAAACACAAGGTCATGGTACGAAAATGGTGCAGACAGCTGACCATGTGTAGCAACACGGTCAGGGTCAGAGACTATAATATATAATAATATATTGCTTTTTTAATGTATTCGTATTATTGTCAAAGAGAAGCTATTCCGGGTCGCATCTTGATATTATAATAGATATTATAATCTTGATACTGTATATACTGTGAGATGGTGGAACTTTTATTAGATGACTTTCAAGTAGTAAGAATTCAATATCGACAGTTATTTATTTTTTGAACTCATTAGTTTAATTATGGCTCCTTATATAGGACCATGGAATAAAAGGAACAATTAAAGGACCTTAATTCAATGCCTTCAGGTTGCTGATGATACGTAACAGTTTTTTTTTTTATTATTACTACGTTCGAAGCTTACAGTAGCACATGGGATATTAACTTTGTTTTGGATAATTTCAATGATAATTTCTAATTAGAAGTTTTTTGTCTAAGCTTCACTTTTGAATGAAGCTGTTTGATATTTTTAGCTCTGCCGATGATATAATTATATTATATTATGATAGTTTCCGATCTTTTTTTAAGTTTGTCTATAAAAATTGATAATGTTGATATATTACTTTACCGTATCACGATTAAATCTCAGATATGTCTTATGGTAGATATAATATTTCACACATGGATAAGCGTGTCTTATTTATAGTTAGATATTTTATTATTATTATTATTATTTTTCGTCAATACGCTCAGCTGAAAAGCTCTTACATTGTTGTATTGTTCATCGTTTTTTAATGGAAATCTGAAGATCAATTTTATATGTATTAATAAGCCTCGCAAACTGGTAGTTGTGCAAACATTTAATTGCTTAATTAAAAGCAATTTGGATGAGAGCGGGATTTAAATAAAAAATAATAATTAAGAAGTAAATTTAAGAATTAAAACGATAATGTTGACACAATCTCTCGATAATGTTGTCACAATCGTCTTTAGACTGGAAATATAAAAATATAGGGAGGGTGGGCTATCAATCTCTTCGGACTAGGCGCTACTATAATTATGACAGTATATATAACCTTCAACAAACATTAACTTAACAATTATGACCTTACAGGTAAGTTCGTTTAATCAGTAATTATGGCCTTAAAACTACTGTGACACATCCCCTCCATCAGATAGGCAAAATTGTTGTAAATTTAAAAAAAATAAGTACAACCTAGTTCTGATGAGAATCAAAACTATTTTTTTACCAAATCCTAGGCCTATTATATTCCATAGGCTTTGGCATCAAAAATAAACCGTTTCTAAACAAATCCGTTCGTCTTTAAAAGAAAATTGTATTGCTTGGTGTCTGTGTTCAAACAGATAGAGGCTTATCAGATGTGACCGCTGCCGCCAGATTGGATGGTTCTTGGCCGTCTTTCAAATGAATATAAATTCGGATTTTTGGACCAACAAAGTATTGGACGAAATTCATTGGATTGCTGATTTAAAAGATTAGCATAGGTAGGATGTAAAGATAGGTGGTTTATTAAACTGTTTTTGCCATATCTTTTTCCCTGTAAAAGTTACATTCGTGTTTAACAGGGTTTTTAATAAGACTTTAATATGTTTGCATGAAATACTTAATGTACATTAATGGAAATGTGCAAATGCATTATGTAAATACTAAACTTGTGTGTAGATTTGTATATAATTATATAACTAATATCACGAATTCGAAAGTTCGTGTGTGTATGTGTGTCTATATGTTTGTTACCTCTTCACGTAATACGGCTCAATGGGTTTTGATGAAATTTACTACGTAAATACAAAATATCTGTGGTAATAATTTTATAATATTTTTCTGTTTTTTTTTTTGGTGGTCCTGGAATAACATATTGGATACTTTTTATCATCATCGACATCATCATCATCATCACCACCGCGGAGCGCAGCTAGATTAATGTTGGGAGAAGTGACAGGTGTCAAAATAACATGTGGCAATATGGCAGATATCAAAGTGACATGTGGCAATATGACAGTTCTCAAAGTGACAGAAGTCAAAACGACACATGTCACCAATGTTTATTTGTGTGTCAATCTTAAACAGTGACAGTCGTGAACGAGTATAGCTAAATAAAACCAATATCTAGAGTTACACATGTCAATTATAACATATAATGAAGTCAGATATAAAATATATTATTTACAACTAGGATAGTATACTTTTCATCATCATCATCATCCATCATCATTTTCCACGTAGAATCAGTTACATTGTAGAGACCTTACATTGTAGTAGACAATAAAAAATTGCATCCGCACGGTAAATGCAAATTAGCCTCACTCGGTTAACCAGCACGAGTGCAAAACAGAGCTGAAAGAACGCCAAGAAAGCGAACATGTAAGTGGCGTTTAAGTGGCAAGCTCCCTTTGTGGCGTTCCAGTGCTCCAATGGCCTCTTTAATGGCTCAGTTTTATATCCAGAATAGGTTTTGAGGTCTGCATGTGGGAAATTGACGATAATGTTAGGGCACAAGCACAATTTTTTTTTTGAATAGTTACATAGGTACTGGTTTTAAGCAAACTACAGAATTATCTATTGGATTTGACTGCGGCTTTAAGAACTTTAGATAGATAGATAGATAACACTTTATTGCACCAGAAAAAGACCTGCAAATAAATAATACTTGAAAAAAATAGTACAATCAGTAGCTTAATCGCTAAGCAGCGATCTCTTCCAGGCAACCGTAGGCTTAATTGATACACATGACTATTATAGGTAGTTGTTGGTGGGCAAGGTTTAAATATACTACCCAAAAAAAAGAAAAGAACAAACAAAATGTACAAAAATGTTTTTTGTACATTTTTTTTGTGATTTTCTTACAAGAACCGGTAAAGAGTTCCACAGACGTACTGCTTGTACATCGAAACACTAACTACTCACTTACATATACTAGCTGATAAACGCGGCTTAGCACGCGTGGTCATTTCTCAATGTTAAAAATACTTTATGTCCAGGACCTAAGATACCAAAATAATATTTGATCAAGTACAATACAATACGTGTTATTCCAGGAAAAAATATCTTTACATATCTTTAAAATTCCTTCAGCCGTCAAAAATACTTTTATCAATTGCTCGGCTTTTTATCATCGGAATGATATACCAAGTACCCTAGTTTTTAAGTCAAGCTCTATCCAATCTACATTGTAATGATTTCAGTATTTTTTACGTGATGCGTGAACAAACAAACATACAGACAGAAAAGCATGATCAAAACGTCAAAATACTTTTATCGATTGCTCGGCTTCTACTTACGCATCGGATTGAGATACCAGGTACCCCAGTTTTTAAATCAACCCCTAAGCGATCCAACAGTGAAAACCGCATCGCAATCTTTCAATTAATTTGTTAAGTTGTTGCAGTCTAGTAGATTTTGCGTTATATGCGAACAAATATACAGACTAACAAACAAACAGACAAACACACACACACGATTTTAAACAATATTCTATTCTTGTTCAGTAGCTTATTTAAAGTAACCTAGACATATTTTTTTTATTATCTTCTTTGTACAGACTTTTTTGTTCTTATTGCTTTATTATAAGTATAGATAGATAGATAGATTATAAGTATAGAAGTGCGAATTTGTATAACTACTAATAGCAAGGTAGTGGTCAAATCCAATCCAATTTTAAATAGTACTCCTAGGTTTTTAATTATCATGAATTTGATAGGATTAATGAAACATACGAGCCATTACGAAATTATTCAAATGGAAGTCAGTCGCTGAAAGAACAGTGGTTTACCAAGTTATAATTAAAAAAAAGCCATATGTATATAACCCCGGTGTGTTCAAGTCATGAGTAAATAGGTATCTACTAGGCAAGCGTGCTACACCTTCGACCACATCATCGCTTTCCATCAGGTGAGATCGTGGTCAAACGATAGCCTAATCCGTAATAAAAATAAAATATATAACCGAGGGTGGATTGAAATGTACTCGGCCTAACACAGATCCATCAAATCTATCCAAACGATTTAGTTTAGTTCAGACTAGTTAATTGTGTGAAGTTTAAAACGTGTGCAATAATTAGTTGTGATTTTATAAATTTAACAAAGCAATCGGACATAATTTCCGCGAATGGAGCAAGTCGAGCAGCGTGCCTTTATTAATTACCTCATTAAGAAGAGGCTATCATCAAATGCCATCCATGATTATATGGTCAGTACATTAGGAGGTTCTGCTCTGTCATATTCATGCGTCAAAAAATGGATAGCAGAATTTAAGCGTGGCAGAGAGAATGGGAAAGATGAACTCCGCGCTAGAATACCTTCGACGTCAACTTCTGACGAAAATATTAAAAAAGTAGGTACTTGATTTAAAATTAGATAGGCAGCCGAGATTATAGACATCTATTATGAACGAACTTATAACATCAAAGTCAACGGGTTGGGTTTCTACAAGGTGTCTACGAGGTTCCGCGACTGCTTTCAGTTGAACAAAAAGGACGCGATTGACTATTTCTCACGACTGTTTGGAGTTATTTGAAGCCGATGCAGATGATTTTTTGAATCGTTTTATTACTATGGACAAAACATGGGTTCATTACTGTATATCGGAAAAAAACACAATCAAAACAGTGGAGAAGACCTGGTTCACCACCCCCTAAAACAGCTAACCCCCCATTCCTTTATAAATGAAACGAGTCGTTTTTCCAACGTCTAGTTACTTTTTGACGTTTTTTGTATGGCGTTTATGTCATAAGCTTACGGACAGTAAGCGAAAACGACTCGTTTTAAGATTTAGCCAGCCATAAGTCAATTTTGTCTGCAAATAAAGTGATGGCTTCAGTATTCTGGGACTCAAAAGGTGTAATTATGATTAATTATCTTAAAAGGGACAGACTATAAACTCTGATTACTACTGTACCTTACTACGTCGTTTACGAGAGGGAATAAGAGAAAAACGTCTAGGAATACTCAGAAGAAAAGTCCTGTTTCATCAAGATAACGCCCGTGTTAACACGTCTGTGCAGTCAATGGCTGAAATCCACAACTGTGGCTTTGAACTGTTACGAACTGTTACCGCATCCGCCTTATTTACGCCTTATATATATATATATATATATATATATATATATATATATATATATATAAGGCGGATATATATATATTTATATATATAAGACGGTATATATAAAACCGTCATTCTCTCACTGAGTTAAAGACATTTGGTGTATACAAGCGAAAACGTAATAATTTAGCATTTTCCTTGTTTGCCTGTGAAAAAGGGTTGGTAAAAAACCATTCACAAAATCTATTCAAGTTGACAACATCAAACTCTATATTATAATAATTCCAATATACCGTAAAATTTCATTCAGGGATTTCAAATAAAAAAAAAAAAACATTGATTGTGTAAAATAAGAGACATATGATTGAAAAATGTTTAGGAAGCAAGCGAAACTCAAAACCAGATATATATATTATTTGTTTATTTTTCATATGAGGTAGTGCTGGCCTCTGATGTCAGAGTTTATCAAGCCACTCGAGGGCCTCTGACATGGCTTAACGACTGCTATTAATCAATAACAGCCGGGACCGACAGCTTAACGTGCCCTCCGAAGCACGGAGCGATGGAAACCCGCACATAACTTAGAAAAGTCATTGGTGCGGAGCCTAGGTTTTGAACCCGGTATCGTTGGATTCTTAATTGCACTATAGAACCGTTAGGCCACCATCGCTCATAAATATATTAATAGCAAGTATTGTTTTGACTTTTGCTCCAGTACGTTTAAAAAAAAACATTTTATATTGTGAATAACTTCTTAAGCTCTCTTATTTCAATGACAGACGTTTAATTTTTCTCTTTGCAGACGTGTTTCTGTCCAGCTCAAGTTAGTTTCGCGTCGACAACAATAAAACAATTCTTGTTAAATATAGAAGATGCAAACATCCTTAAAGCCGGTTGCCTAAACGTTCAAACTTACCCTGTCTTTTGATGTCTGTTTTCTTTTATCTTTTTCTCTTTTTCTTGTTTAAAGAAAAACTTTGGGCTAAAGAAAATGTTGAGGTCAACTCCCAACAATTTAGAAACTCCGTTTAGATAATGAAATTAAAAGAAAATTGAAAATTATGGACCTTCGCTGCACCGGATTAAGCTGGTCTGGTAACTTAGTTTTTAATAAAGTGCGTAAATAAAATTGTGGAAGACCAGTCTTTTAATTAAGTTGTTTCATTAAGAAAATATTACGTACATTAAAGACGTTCCTTTTATCAACGGCAACGAGAGAATAAAAAACGGTGCGCCATTAAGAAAGCTATCGGAGACGCGCTTGATGCTGCGAAACTCTTTGTAGATATTTTTTAATTAGTTCCATGAGATATTACTGTTAAGTAATTGTTTTTTCTCGAGGTGTGGACTCTGATTAAAAAGTAATTGAATATTACAAAGTGATAAAAGGTGTGAAATTGCTCAAATATTTCATTTCAAGTAAATATGAAATTAAGTTAATTTTATGTTAAAACTAGTTTTCCCGCCCGCGATTACGTACACGCGGACTACTGTTTATCGCGAAAAAATACATCCTATTTTGTTCTAAGATATTTAAAACCAATGCAAAAGTAGGTAGATAGATAGATATATAAATTCTTCATTGCACACACCACAAACAAAATCAACAAAAAATAAAGGAACAATAGCAGAAGAAGTGTCACAATGGGTGGCCTTATCGCTAAAAGCGATCTCTTCCAGGCAACCTTTGGATGGAGAGGACCATCATCCATAGGTCCTCTCCATCTAAGGTATATTACCAATGTTCTAGATATTTTTTGACAGACTTGTTATTTCGTTTCCATGACAAACACAGACCATTCTGTGATGGCAACCCTTCCTTACAGTGATTAATCAACATTTTCCAATTTTCCCGTGAAAACTTACAACTTTCTGGGATAAAAAGTATTCGTTGTTTTATTCCAGAGTGTAAGCTATCTCCATTCTAAATTTCATAAAAATACGTCCAGCCGTTATTGCGTGAAGGCTCCCCCTAACAAACAAACAAACAGACAACGTTTCACTTTATATATTGGTATGGATAATTTGAAATTATAAAATTTAACACTGTCATTAGAGTTTTACAATTAGTATCAAAAATTGCTGACAAATTTAGCTTTACGCAAGCCAAACATCCTTGGGCAGAACAGCAAATCAAAAGATAATATATTCAGTGAATTTTGTCACTGACTGTACTTACTACGTAAAGCTCAGTATTTCAGAAATGTATTTCTGGTATGTTTGAAAGTGGCGGACCGCAAGGCAGTTTATTTGAGTGCAATATTGGCCAAGGAAATTCGATAAGTGAGTACGGCCGCCAAAAGTTGGCAACCACGAGGCCTCTTCGATCTACGAAACCCTGAAATTTCGTGCAGTTCTAAGGCAGTCTATATTTAGGATATAAGATCAACAATTTATTGCATGAAGTGATACCTACAATCTACCTATCAAAATGCTAGTGGTGTATTTAATGTTCTCAATAAATACGGCCAAGAATCTTTTTTTTAATAATATAATTAAACAAATAAAACAGCTTGTTTGAGTTTCAATAGACTAATCACCAAAACGAAGTCAGTTTTTATTACAGTCACAACTTAAATAATCTCAATTATTTAGTGGAAAAACAAACACTATCCTAACGCGAAACAGTAGATTGTAAGACAAGTGTATATATAAGCCATTTTATCCAAGACATATGCCCGAGCCGAAGGCAAGGCTCCTGACTTTAATAGATATTAAAGTCTAGGATAAAATGCCTTGCTTTATATACGTACGAGTTATACACACTTCTTTTCACTTCAATTGCGAGGAAATTAAACAGTGATTAAATACTTAAATACTGCTAAGAAAAGACGGGACCTTATTTCCCCCTCACTTTTATTTAAAACTTTCTACATTATACATTAGGCTCAGGTTGGAGACCGTAGAGAATTAGAAGAGTAAAACACTTTTATGCACTATCCTCTATTTGATTTTGAAAACTAACGCGAGTGATATTCATATTAAATATAAATAAAACGGCTTAAAACTCACGAAAAAGAAGATCGGAAATACTCCGACCAGTTTCAGACTATTTTGAAGTCCTTCATCTGGGAGTGTTATGCCGACAAGCCGCGACGAGCGCTACGAACGTCAGCGGTAACGTTTTTAGCCGTTTTATTTATATTCACTATCCTCTAGACTAAAACTGCATTTTATGCTCTAGTGAATGGTGTATAAATGCAGTTTTAGTCCGCTTACACCCAGCATAAATAAGATCTTTACAAGCATGAGAAGTGCAAAAGGTTTTGACCATTTTGACAACTATAATTATCGCCTCGTTTGTTTGTTTGTCGTATAAGGTAGTGCTGGCCTCTGGTGTTAGAGTTTGAGTCTGCCGAGGATCCCTGAAATGGCTTAACGACTGCAGCCAGGACCAACAGCTTAACGTGCTCTTCGAAACACGATGAAAACCCCCACATAATATAGAAAAGCCAATGGTGCGGAGCCAAGGACCGAACCCGGTATAAGTTGCACTGTAATTGAACTGTTAATAGGCTTAATAGGATAGGCCTTTTAATAGGTTATAGGTTTTCTTAAGTGACGATGTGGTCGAAGGTGGTAACACTGCTGGAATACCCCGACATGTGCTTGGCAGCAGACTTTCGCTTAAGGGTCGTAGACAGCCAGGTGGGAACTATTGTGCCCACCAAAGTTTTCTAAGGAAGTTTTCTTTACCGAAAGCTCATATTAATTTTGCACTGTTATTTGGTTTTACAACCCGCGCCCTGTAGCATGGCAACAGGTCACACAACTAATCAAAAATAAAACAAAAACAGGAATACAGTTCTCAAAGTTTCATACTTCGACATATCTCCATTTTCCCCGAAAAGGCTGACAACCGCTTTTCCCAACTGGCATTTAAATTTGCCCCACAAACACATAACACAAACTTATTAAACAGTAACCTACACAATAACTGCGCGGAACAAACATTACCAGCGATAAATCTTACTTTACGCAATTTTCAAGTTCACTACAATCAGCGAGGTTATCTTTCGATCTCGACATATTCCAGCCTTTATGGAGACAAATATAACCACACAATAACACTGCAGAATATTACTTCTTATTACTATTGTAATAAAGGTCATGATAGGGGTAGGTATAAGGTGGTGTATACGTTACCCCTTTGCTTGGCGAGTTGTTTGTGAACCGTAGTGTGCTCCCACGCGAATGCTCATTGCTTTCGTTTGGTGCAAGTAACGGAATACACCCACGACTCCGTAGTAAAGTATGAATTATAGTTGTTTGCTTGTAGTTGAGTAAAGTATACGTTGCGATGAGTCATGTAGAAAGGTACCTACTAATATTTTAACACGTATCGGCTTTAGGAACAGACAAACTGACGCGGTGATATCGATAAAAATAGGAAAAACGAGTGACCACTGTTTATATAATTACGACGAAGGTAACCTAACGGTTCTATAGTGCAACGTAGTAGCTAACGATACCGGGTTCGGTCCTAGGCTCCGCACCATTGACTTTTCTATGTTATGTGCGGTTTTCCATCGCTCCGTGCTTCGGAGGGCACGTTAAGCTGTCGGTCTCGGCTGTTATTGATTAATAGCAGTCGTTAAGCCATGTCAGAGGCCCTCGGGCGGTTTGACAAACTCTGACATCAGAGGCCAGCACTACCTCATACGGCAAACAAACAAACAAACAATATAATTATGTCAATTGATTGCTATTACAGATCACAGCACGGGTCTTACAGGCCAAGAGCGTGTCGGGCCATGCGTAGTGTAGGTTTTCATGGTCGCATTTTTTTCTCAGACTTAGGCAAAGCGTCCTGATTAAAGCAGCTGTCAAACAAAAACATACACATTTAAATTGGTTCATCCATTTGGTAGCTACTATAATACTACAGACACCTCAAACCAGACCTAACTATCTAACACATTAAAGTACTCTCCCCTTCCCCTCCCCTCCAACCTCCTAAGGGTTTCTGCTCTCTTGGTAATTTGTGACTATTTCAAATATTATAATAACTCGATACGTTTTAGCCTCGTGTCGTAGTGTGACCACGAGGAATAATTATTACTCGTAGTCACACCAGTGTGAAAACGAGTAAATAAATTCCTCGTGGTCACACTTGTATGACAAAACGGTGTGACCACGAGTCCGTCGCCATCTATTTTTGGTCGAAATGGAATAAATCGGTCTAGTTGCAGTTCGTCACGTTTTAGTAAACATCAAAGATTTGAGTATCGAGCGTTCTACCTCCACAGTTGGTAGCTGTTGCGTTGAAAAAATAGTTTATTATTTTCAATAGCCGCATTTTGTTATCTTTCAAAAATAGAACGAGTAGTACCATATGGGTTTCATAACAAATAATTTTGTCAAATCAATAAATGTACAAATCGATACGACGAAATAAATTTTCTACTATGCCCGCTTATGATCTTACACCGCCCTCCTAAACAGACAACAGAGAGGGCTGCGGTCCGCGTTAATTAACTACTGACTGAAAACTTGTTACAATACTGTGGAGTAATTTGGAAATTGTTAGTAAACGTCGCGTTGAACGTTGGTAAAACTGCGGCTTTCAAGACGATGCGGTTTTAGTTATTAAATGTATTCCTGGTACTGCCTTAATAGGTATAAAACAGCACCTGTGGTGTCTAGCACTTCTGTTTTTTTTTATCGAACTGAGTAATAAATTGGGCGGGTAATTTTCTTGATGGTAAGCGCTACGCTTGTCCACAGTAATTGCAGTGCTACCCAGCACTTTGTATTGCAAAATTTTGTGCTGCACGCACTGGGCTTGTCAGTCCGAAACATTGGATTAGTATCCAGAGCAACTGAACTGTTCTTACCAAAATGGTGATTATAACGGAGGAGAAGGTTAAAGAAGAAGGTGTCTATTATAAGCTCGACTGAGCCGTGGGTTATCAGCTTATGTATGCTTGTTCCTTTGTGGTACTATATAGACCAAACACGTGTCAAACGTCTGTCGATTTGTCTTTATCTTGCGAGTATTACCACAGAATAAATAATAGTACAAGGTATTACTAAATACATGAAAATATCTAATCAAAACTCAATATGGCGACAGCTAGACGCAAAAAAAAATAAAAAAGCATCGACCAACTATGTTAAATGGGATATCATTGAATAGATATTTGAAAATCATCTTTAGGTTTCTCTTATCATTTTTCATTTCGAATTACCTCTTACGAGTAGGATCTATAACGATTTAAAGTTCGCAGTCGGGTATTTGCATTGTGGCTTTCAAACTGAAATGCAGTTATGTTTCACATTATCATCATCATCAGCCCGAAGAAGTCTACTGCTGAACATGGGCCTCCCCATCATTGGATGGGTTGGGCAGTCATCCATCACCATCACCACGCTTCGCAGGCGGCTTGGTGATCGCAATAATAGAACACTTCTGTTATTTAGTACTTCTCTTAATTAGTAGCTGATTACAGAAGCATCAACAATTATTAAATATTATTCACCATGACCAATTATCAGTTAATATGAAATGGCAGTTAATTTTGATAAAATACATGTTACTTAATTAATTGAATCTTCTAACAATGCCCAATCATAGTGTTGCTTTTTAGCATTAGTCGAAACGGGTTGAATGTGGTTGAAAGGAAAGCAACTTGGCTTAGACCCCAGATTTGTGATTGGTATCTCTTGGCGGGGCACTTATCGAATTTTCTTGGCCAGATATCCCTACACACACTGCCACGGACTGCCACTTCCGAACAAACCGAATGCTATATTTGCGAAGTGCTCAACCACTGGAAATTTTCTAACTCGGCAGCATTTTCTGGGGAATGTATTCGTATCTCATTTTAAATAAAGTTGCCATATCTCATAAAATTTCTGCATTTTGAAAAGTTCCGTTAAATGCAGCTGAAGTTCTTGCCTTACCTTGCCGCTTGGAGCATCTCTTTTAAACAATAGGAAGTTTCAATTCATCGAAAACATATGGACAAAATATCTATGGTCAAAGTTTGGTTGCTAGCAGGGTTAGATCCTCTGTATTCAAATATTTTTATTCGTAGTATTGTGTTTTGGCTGCTGCTTGTATGTTTGTGAGTAGATAATTTGTGTTTTATGCACAATTTCATGACAAAAGGCGGTAAAGTTTTTGTTTTTTTATGAGAACTAGTCAGAGTTAGCACGACTAACAACAACAAGATCTTGATGCGTTGTGGCGGCCGATCGGCATAACATGGTGTAAATTTATGCGCGATGCCTGTGCCTACGTGCTAATCGTCATATCTTTGTTGCTTCACAACTGTGTGGAATCCGTTTTTTTTTAAACATTCTTGACTAGAACCTCACAAAAAGGTCAATAAGTTCCAGTTTATAACCGACTTAAAAAAGGACAAGGTTCTTAGATAGTTTATTATACTGTGTGTTGCTTGTCTTGGATTTCAGTACAAATTTTTTTGATTGCCTTTTTTTAGATGACAGAACTCCAAGTACTTACCATACAAATTTGATGAAAAATTGTTGAGTTTTTGTATAAGTTAGTCCGTTATTTGATTCTACAATTATATTAATGAAACTTTTGGCCTCTTATTTGCAAAACGATGTACTTGTACTATTTGTACCAGCAATTTGTTTGTAAAACACTTCTGTCTGTCTGTCAGTCTGTCAGCAATAATAATAGTCAGAACCGCCAGCTGTCATAATAACGTCGATAATCATCAGCTTGTACCAACAAAATATATCAAGTTTATGTGAGGTTGACTGTTTGTGTATATATCGTACTAGCTGATGCCCGTGGCTTCGAACGCGTGGTCATTTCTCTAGGTTAAAAGTACTTTATGTTCTATTCCAAGACCAACATTTGGTCAATATTACTTCAGTCATCAATAAGTTTTTATCGATTGCTTGGCTTCTACTCATCGAATTAAAATACCAAGTACACCAGTTTTTATGTTTAGCCCTACGCTATCCTTTAGTGAAACCGCATCGCAATCGGTCTAGTAGTTTTTAAGTGATGCGCGAACAAACATACAGACAGACAAACAGACATACATGAACTTTTTCGTTCCTATTGCTTTATTATATGTATAGATGAGGTAGTGCTGGCCTTGTGGTGTCAAAGTTTGTCAGGTCGCCAGAGGGCCTCTGACATGGCTTAACGACTATTATAAATCAATAACAGCCGGGACCAACATCCCTCCGAAGCACGGAGCGATGGAAAGCCGCATATAACTTAGAAAAGTCATTGGTGCGGAGTCACGACTGAAACCGATATCGTTTGATTCTAAGTTGTATTATTGAACCGTTAGGCTACTTAAATTAAATCACTACATAAAAAAAAAAAAAAAAATTTAATTACTTATTAAATTATTACTGATTTTAAATTGTATGTCTGTTTGTATGCCTGTTTGTATGTCTGTTTGTATGTTTGTTCGTGCATCTCGTAAAAACTAATGATAAGTGACAAATCTAATATAACATATATTTATTTGGGTACCGTACGCGTATATTATAAGGTACTTTGTACTTTGTAGTATTTATCGGGAAATAGACGCTGAAAAGGTGTTCATTGGTTAGTACGAATCCATGCAATGTGAACCGTATATGGCCACTCCCGTTCAATCATTTCGTACAATTAAAATGTATCCATCTATACGTATGTTAAAGTAGTAAGTACCAAAAAGTCTGTACAATGAAGATAATTAAAAAATGGCTAAGCTACGAAAACTTCTTTTTTTAAATCTTTTCTGACTATCTATTTGTTTGTCTGTCTGTTTGTTCGCGTATCACGTAAAAACTACTGAACTGATTGCGATGTGGATTTCACTGTTCGATAGCTTTGACTAAATAACTGGTTTGTCTTGTATCTCAATCCGATGAAAAGAAGCCGAGTAATCGATAAAAAACTATGTGGCAGTTGAACAAAATGTAGTATTTTGAACTTTATAACTGGTTTACATTTGGTGGAATAGAACACAGGTAACTCTTAACCCAGAGAAATGACCACGCGGGCAAAACCAATGGCACACCTAGTAAATAAAGAAAGTGGCATCTGCATCGACTTCCAAGGTCTCTTGGAGAGAGTGAGAGAGTTAAATATAACACTGAAAATATCTACTCTGCAAGTAGATTAGAGGGAAGCTTATTATTTAAGCCTCAGTAAGTAATCAGGTGCTTTTATCTGAACCTACATAAATTAGAGACGGAATAAAATGGGCCAAGAAAATGACATGCCAGTATTTATTATTTAAACTGTAAGCAAAGGGATTATGGAGAAAGATTAAGGTATTAAATTAAGGTACGTTTAATATTTGTAAGTTAAAATTATAGTCGTGTGGTGTAGACTTAGAGCATCCTCCAGCTAGCGGTAGCGTTTCCCCGTAGAGTTTCTTGGTGCTCTTTTCTCTAATAGGCGTATTTCCGAAGCACCTGTAGTATCAGAAGGGTATTTCCTTTTCCCATGTGAGGTTTAACTCTGTCGGCAAATGATAGGAAAATATCCTTTTCAAACTCAAAGCCTATTAGTTTACCTAATTTTATTGATTTGATATGTCCACACCAATATATAAAAGTGAAACGTTGTCTGTTTGTTTGTTTGGGGAGCTTTCACGCCAAAACGGCTGATCCAATTTTGATAAAACTTTGTAAATAAGTACTCTACCTCGCATGGTCCCGCCAACCTTGCGGTTATACGGACTAAAACAGCAGCGCACGCCGGCCGAGGCCGACGTGTCCTATATATATTTTGTCCCTTTCTACTCCATTAACACTCTCCCCCTTCTGGGGCTGTGACGCTACAAACAACCTTCACCATCGGGCAGTTCCTGAGATTCGCGTGCAGTGCGCGCATCGTGCCATTTGTGTGAATGCACACATGCGTCTAAAGCAGGCTCCGTCGCGTACCAAATCCGCGTAGACGACCGGCCCCGCTTCACTGAGACGAGCGGTCCCATCCAGCAATCTTTTCCATAAATCATTGTAAAGAGGACAGTCCCAGAGGACGTGGTGCCTGTCCTCATCAGCCATCCCACACCCACACATACTAACCACACTTAAAGTCGTGTCATACAATATCTTTTTGAACATACCGTGACCCGTAAGCAGCTGCGATACCCGATAGTCAGGCTCCACCCAGTCCATCTTCAGCCACTCGCCAACATCCGGGAAGAACTGTAACAGTTCACGTCCATTGTCGACCTCCTGTCAACCGCGCTGCCACTCCCCCACTACTTCCTCATCGATGACCTTCTTCCTCACCACCGCTTTCTCTTTAGTGAGCCCACGCTACACACTCCACGCAGCGTCGGCCAGCATGGGTCAGCTCCAAGTCAGCTGTCAGCACTCCAGCAAGCACTGGTAGGGCAGCATTGCTGCACGACCGGTATGCCTTCGTGAGCAGTACTATGGACGGCCGTTGCGTTCGCTGAAGGATGCTGCGGACTACGTACAGAAAGGCACGCCTATACCCCACAGCCGCCGCTTACATCAGGGCAGTTTGTACAGAACAAACATTTTGTAAATCCCGGAAAATTGTAAGTTTTGACGGGAAAACTGTAAAATGACGATTAGTCACTGTTAGAAATGGTTGCCATGGAAACGAAATAACAACCAGTCTGTCAAGAGCATTGGTGCTATATTTTTGCATTGACTTTTAGTATCCTAGAAGATAATAGGATGCTGTTTTTTGGCAATAATCTGAAGTTTGCGTGGACGAAGTCGCGGGCAAAATCTAGTTTATAATATTGTATCGTTCTTTCCACTTGAACCGCCCTTTTGAAACCCCTGGGGGTCCACGGGTACTCACTATTACACTTGGTCCCCCAATGAGGGGCGTCAACAATAATTACAAAAATTTAATTCCACTTGAACCCTCTTAGTCAAAAACGAAATAATGAAAAGAAAATTGAATTGTTTAGTAAAATTTAAACAAAATTGACATAACTGCATCTTCTCTTTTCTATATTTTTAACTTCTAATCAAATAAAACCATAAAATGGGAAATATTACCACAATAACTAATACCTACCCCTTTTTATGTAAGGCTTTTTTTTGACATATTATAATAAATAAGACTAGCATTAGTCTTCACATAACTACATCTATTTTTTTTTTTTTTTTTTTTTTTCGGACTAGGCAATCGTTTGACCACGATCTCACCTGATGGAAAGCGATGATGTGGTCGAAGGTGTAGCACGCTTGCCTAGTAGATACCTATTCACTCTTGACTTGACTAACCTCAGTTAACGTCAGACCTATTTTTTTTATCTTCTTTGTGCAGCCTTTTCTGTTACTGATTTATTATAAGTGTAGATATCCATATTTTTTTAATTATTATTTTAGGTTTAACGCATGCATAGCAGATGCGTTCAGCAGTGGACGAACATAGGCTGATGATACTTACTTAGCAAGAACATTTTTTTTCGTTTTGAAAAGTTATTAGACTTATACTTTTAAGTGTTCAAAATTAAGATAGTATTATCTAGTGACTGTTTCAGATATAAACCTAGTCAAATGTTGCTATACGATTATTACTATCCCGACTACTATAGCGTGACCTAGATACAGCATAGTAACCAGAAGCCGCATAATACTCTGTGTTGGAGTTGGTACCTGTACCTCAGCGATATTCTCCAACTAGTTTGGAAATTACGCTCTAAGTTAGATAATAAATTAGAAGCCAAGATCGCGTTGGAAATTCTATTTGCTTTATTCGCACTCCTATTGGCGCTGCTGTTTAGCATTCCGAGTAAAATCATTTCGATTACTCTGCTTCTACCTATATAGATGTAGAGCGATGGTAGCATAACGGTTCAATAGTGCAACTTACAATGCAAGGATATTAGGTTCAATCCTAAGCTCCGCAACAACGACTTTTCTAAGCTATGTGCGTTTTTCCATCCTTCTGTGCTTTGGAGGGTACGTTAACCTGTCGGCCCTGGCTATCGTTAAGCCATGTCAAGGCTCTCGGGCAGCCTGACAAACTCTGACATCAGATGCCAGCACTACCTCATACGACAAACAAACAAACAACATTACAAGTACCATATTTTTAGCCATAACTTAAGCTATCCAACAGGTAGAACCACATTGCAATCGGCCCAGTAGTTTATGCGTGATGCGTGAATTTGAAGTCTCTTGCCATTTTTATAAATTATCTCATTTTTACAGACTTTTTGTTAGTGCTTTATTATATGTATAGATATATATAATTTTAGTTCGCCTCCTAAATTTATCTATCCATGCTTCAAGATGATGTTGGACCGAACCGTTTCAAAGGTATCAGACGACTAATCAACACCTTGATATAAAAAGTATTTTTCACTTCTCATACTCGTACAGTTCTTGATTATGCTGGGAGTAAGGGGACTAAAACTTAATTTAATGCTCTTGTGCGTAAAAGTGTTTTACTTCTCTAATTCTCTGTGGTCTCCGTCTCAAGCCAAATGTTTCATGAAGAAAGTTTTAAACAAGTAAATTATTATAAATTACAATTAACGCTACTGCGAACAAAATGATTGAATACGAGTTGACCAGCCGCAAAAATAATCACACTAATTTTATAAAGGCGAAAGTTTGTATGTGTCCCCCCCTGGGTGTGTGTTTGTCTCTCTGTGTGTGTGTGTGTGTGTGTGTGTGTGTGCGTGCGTGCGTGCGTGCGTGCGTGCGTGCGTGTGTGTGTGTGTGTGTGTGTGTGTGTGTGTGTGTGTTTGTAACTTCTTCAAGCTTAAGCGGCTGAAGGGATTTGGATGAAATTTGGTACGAGGGTAGTTTATATACCCTGGATTCACATATTGGCTACTTTTTATACTGGAAAATGTATGGTTCTCAAGGGACGCGGGTGAAACCGCGAGGCGCAGCTAGTATTTATATGAATTTGATATTTCTTTTTTACTTTCACATATTTTACTTTACTTTATAGTTGCAATTGCAAAATTAGATTATAGTAATTACATTAACTTAAAAAATTTTAAAATTGGAAATTTTCTAAGAAGCTTAATAGAAATTTGCTGTTACTGTTTCATTATTAGAACTATATATTTTTGAAATGGTATTTTAAAGACATGTACCATGTAGATATGTACCTCACTCGATTGATTTTGATCATTTTTTGATCGGCGGCTTACAGCTCTCATATTGGTTTTCTTGACACTTCAAATATCCTAAAGCACTTTTGTGATCAAGACATATCCAATGATACCTCATTTATCAAAATCCATCAATGTTTAGGCTGTAGGACGCGGATAAGAAATTCATAAAAAAATATACAAATAAACAAACAAACATACAACCCAAACACATAACCCGAGGAGGGTAATGTGTCGGGTAAAATAGTAGCGAGATACGAGTAGAAGCTTGTCTATTTTTAGCAGTATTTAAATGTTGGGCTTTTAAATATATCATTTTTTAATTTCCTCGCAATTAAGGTGAAAAGTAGAGTATCTAGCTCGTTTATAAAACAAGCTATTTCATCCATGACTTCAAAATCTACCCTCGCCTATGGCTCGTGCGGTTAAATACCTCAAATATAATGCCTTGTATAAGCACAAAAATTCAATTTACTAATTATGAAGTCCTATTTTTGATACGTTACTAAACATTTTTAAGCGTTAGAGCTAACCCTCAAAAACCCATTCTAATCTATTATTAATCTGCGTATTGTTTATCCACGTATTTCTGCAAGCTTTTTCATAGTAAACCCAAGTTTCCGTAAACCCTCACTAAAACTCAACGGCTGTAAAGTCACGATATTAATTAACCAGCTTGAATTTCTAATTAAGTTTCCCTCTAAATAAACTTTAATAACGGAAGTTATCTTGAGGCTGGTGGTTAATTACAAGCATACCTACTCGGAGGCGTAGAGAATGAATATTTGGCACCCAGTGTGAATGTAAAGTCATAGAGCTTACTAGCGACCTAGAAAGGAGAAGAGGAAATATGTTTGGCCACCATAAACGGTATGACAACTTAGTTAGAACCATCATAGAAGAGAGGAAGAGGCAGAACTAGAAAGACATTCACAGATCAGATAAAGGAAAAATCAAAATGTTATGTCGTATAGGGAGGTCAAAGATTTAGCCACCACAAAAAAAAATATACCGAAAGATCGAAAACTCGTACTACAACCAGATAAATCACCATTATTATTGGGTAGTGTTAACATGTAACAGCACTTGTCATTAAACACGCTCTGATTATGACTATAAGCACCATGAAAGTCAACTTACAAATATAATAAGTACACACGTACTTAAATGCAAGTATTGTGACTGATGTGTGTGGATGTTCGAGTCACAAAAATATCCTATGACAGCTATGTAACAGCATTAGTCATTAAACACGCTCTGATTATGACTATTATGACTATAAGCACCATGAAAGTCAACTTACAAAAATAATAAGTACACACGTACTTATATGCAAGTATTGTGACTGATGTGTGTGGATGTTGTGATTCACAAAAACATCCTATGACAGCTACTTTCTATATGAATGGATCACAAACCTTGCGTTCATAACTGCAGTTAGTTACTGCAACTAGTCACTTGCACGGCTGTCTTAGCTCCGGGTTGTGTCTAGTCTGGCTAAGAAATTAAATCAAGTAGGATAGAGAGACATAAAATATTACATTACATATACACTTCATTGCACACCAAAAAATAATACAAATAAAGATACAAATTATAAATTAAAGAGTACGCAGACTGTAGCGCGAAAGAGATAATAATTTTTGGACTGACTAACAAGATACTTTTGTTGTTTTCGTGCAAGCGGGCCTTACTGTATTTCACTTTTAGATAAACAACATAAGTGCTGAAGTTTGATCCCACTGGTCTTATTTCTAAAACACCGTGCAAACGCGAGTCGGACAAGCGCACCGACGGAATACTGTCACTACTCAATTCAATTCAACTTTCAAATATATTTATTAAAACATATAATTCATACAATATGTACACTACTAGTGTAAGTTATTATCCTAGTAGTACAAGCAACTTAATAATTATTTTGTTTTTCAAGCTCACAGGCTTATATAAAACTTAAAACATGATTTTGACCAATGAGTACCTAAACGTCGTTATTTAAATGTGCTTAGCTAACACTATCTATACAAACGATAAAATTATGTAAGTTTTAGTAATAACATTACATTTCTAAGTAAAATTTTTATACAATTATCCATCGGCGGTAGAATATAAAATAGATGTGCATGCGAGAAACGCAAGTCAGTAGGCAGTTAGCAACAGGAACGTGACTTGTATACTATCTCTCGCACAAGCGCGCGCAGTCAGCCCCATGTCGCGCGCGCAATATCCGCACTTCATATCCCAGGATAATACGGGCGGGTATGGCGCGCGCGGCATGTGAGCGGAGATACACGCTGTGCGCGGGCGACTGTACCTATTCAACGCAGTCAAGGAATAGGTGATGGGGTAACTTGTATCGATTGTAATTATCGATATACGGGAGATTTTTCTTACGTGTTTTGCAAATGTTATTCAGTAACTTATTTTTAGTTTTACGTCTATTATAGACATAAAATTTCTTTGATAATTTATAAATTTACTTGTAAATGTTTGGTTACTTTGTGATGCACTTTTTAAAGGTTGGTACGAAAGGGAATGGGGGGGGGGGGGATAAATAATATATAGGCATATTTGAGAGCTTTATTTTGAATGACTTGGAGTTTGTTAAAATTAGTTTGACAAGTGCTGCTCCATACAGGGCAGGCATATGTAATAGGAGGTCGGACTAGAGTGCAGTAAATACGTAGTTAAGTAACGGTTGCTGAGGCAAGAGCGTCTATTTAAAATTGGATTCAGAGCATTTAAGGCCTTAGTACCTTTAAGTCGGAGCTTTGAGGTGTTTTCTGTCCAGTTAAGTTTATTGTCCTACACTGGACGTTTGTGCTTCCAAATAAAAGAAGAAGCACTCAAAACAATTAAGATATCCCAGAAATATAAATGGACTAGCTTTCGCCCGCGACTACGACCGCGCGGACAAAAGATATATATGTTATTCTAGGTTATTAAAAACCACTGCAAAAGTAGAGCACCAACGCTCTTGATGTTTTTTGACGGACTTGTTATTATTTCGTTTCCATGGCAACCGTTCCTTACAGCGAGTAATCAGTTCTTTCCAGTTTTCCCGGACCATTTTCCGGGATTAATTTTGTTGGCTGTCGTCCGGCCGGCGGGCGATACGCTGCATGTAGAAATGGGTAAAATCTCTTTTTTCTGCAGATTGGCTAGTGATTGAATGTAAAATGGTACAAACGTGAAGGAAGCCATACTGATTGTTATAGTGCCCCAGGCACGATATAAGGATTTATCTTTATATCGTGCAGCATAGGGCAGCATCCTAGCATATAGTGAAATCTAAATATGTTACATTACTAGCTGATGCCCGCAACTTCACACGCGTGGTCATTTCTCTAGGTTATAAGTACTCGTTGTGCTGTTAGAGGATCTAAAGTACCAATAAACCAACATTTGATCAAAATTCGTTCAGCCGTCAAAAATATTTTTATCGATTGCTCGGCTTCTACTCATCGGATTGAGATACCAAGTACCCCAGTTTTTAAGTCAAACCCTAAGCTATCCAACAGTGACCGCATTGCAATCGGTTCAGGGGTTTTTACGTAAAGTGCGAACAAACATACAGACAGGCAGATAGACAAACAGACAAACACGATATTTATAAATGTTATATTCTTGTTCAGTAGCTTATTTTGAGTACCATAGACCTTTTTTTTCTAATTATCTTCTTTGTACAGACTTTTTCGTTCTTATTACTTCATTATAAGTATATTTAGATAGTGTGCTACGGCACGGTGTAATAATAATTAATAACAAATGGACACCATACGTAGTAAATGCTTGGTAAACTGAATTAGTTTATTTATCTAATTGTCGCGAGTCATGTTATCGTGGAATATCTATTTTGTTTATTATATTGATTGTTTTGTTTGTTAGCAAAAAATAAATTTAACATTCACATTTTCACATATTTTTTTTACATATAATAATAATAATAATTATTATTATTTTTATATCTTCCACAATCATACCTACAAGCTGGTTACACAGCGATTGGTCCTTGACTCAGAAGTTTATGGTATAGTCTATTATTTATTCTGTGGTATAGTTCCAACTCAGTTAACTTGGTAAACCTTATTGAAATAGTAACGTGTATTTGCTTTCGAACAGAGTTAATTTTGCATAGCGAGTTCTCGCGTCGTTCCCCATTAGATAATATCAATTTCCCATATGCTCCATATTTTTTGCACTTGGCTCCACCTAGTACCAAAAGTTGCTCCTATTTCCCAAGGCATTACCCCATCATCCCCGAACGCGAAAACCCTTTTTTTAGAACTTAAATATAAATAACAATATATATGTTTTTTTTTCATAAAATCCTTTTTTTTACTATTCAAACCCAATTCTATTTAAAACTTATTGTTACATAATTTAGCTTTTGATATGTAAGTAAAAGAATTTTTGAAATCAGTTTAGTATTTTTTGAGTTTATTCATTACAAACAAACAAACAAAATAAAAACAAACAAAAAAAACTTTCATCTGTATAATATAAGTGTAGGTAATATTTTTCTGTTCTAAAGCTTACTTTGCCCCAAATTTTGTATCAAAATTGGAATACGGCAATTTATTTAGGTAGGTACTATTAGACCTCGGTCAATACTTGCTGAAAGTGTATAAAAAGGGCTTATACAAAACGTCACGCATCTGAACACAATGGAAAGGTTTCCAATAAGCATCTACATACATGCCGGGAACCCGATATTAGGGGTGCGCCGGACGTCCAGTCATTACCCTGTTTCCGGCCTTATCCGGCTAGCTTTATTTATTATCCGAAATCTCTACTATCTACTAGTTACTATACGTACCTAGATACTACCTACTATGACGGTGCTGATTAATGAGTATTGATGTGCTAATATTCTATGTTATTTAATTTGTTTAATTTAGGGACTTCTATCCTCAGTGTCGCATGCCAGTCCCATACTGACCTAGATTTAGCATCAATGAATCTCGCTGACTTTTGTTCCGGACACATTCCATCAGTTGGTTGGTGGTTGGTTGGTTTCTTGGTGTACGTCTTCTACTATTATTCCACATATGTCACATTTTGTCGAAGAATAGAATAGAATAAAAGTTTATTTGTGACAAGTATGTAGGTACATTATAAAACAGCACAAAGAAAAAAAAGAAAATAAAAAGGGTTTTATTAAGCTTGCCGTGTTTGTAGTCTTTTGGGTCTTAGTAATTAAAATATTACCCCCTTCCTGTTGACGTTTGGTCTGAAATTTGGTACATAACTTTAGATCTGATGACAATCCGATCTATAGATGATGATTATGTAATTTCAGTATCATTGTAAATCCAAGTTGGCCGCAGCCACAAAATGGCGTTTTACATATATATTTTCAACCCCTCAATGTGGGTATCAAATGAAAGAGCTTGACGAGTAAAACACAGTACACAATATAATAAACAATTTTTTTTTTTAAGTTAAACCTTTTTTTAAATAAATCTAAAAATTATGCAGATAATGTACTAAAAGCTAATAAATAAAATAAAATCGTGGGGTATAGCGTAACCTGCGTACCATAGCGTTTTTATTTACCCTTGATCTAGAGCATTTCTCAATTGTTTTATACAAAAAATATGTAATAAAATATACGAATATATTATATTACAAAAAACAAACATTTGAATTTTACATTAGGGAGTTTGTCTATCTATACCTGAACATACTTTATCCAAGTGGGTTATTTTTCTCAAGACTTGGATATTACTAGAATGTTGGTGTTCACGTTTCCGGCGTAAACATAACACTTCTCATTTCTATTCTATATACATGTGATGGGGACTCGATAGGAAAAGGGTTTTAAAGGTACAATTTCAATAAAGTAGCAGAAACGGCAACTGAATGAACGTGGTACGTTCCGGCTCACCCCTCGCCCTCGCTTTTCTAAAGGAATTTCTATTTTGTGACACCAACAAATTGGTGGGGACCCTTGCCGTAATTGTATTGTATTACTGACTTTAATAATGTTTACGAGAATGAGACAACGGTTTTCGACGCCGAGTTTAAAAAGTTCTTTTGCGCATTTGTACATAAATAAATAAATATATTCGAGACAATTCCACACCAATTACCTAGCCCCAAACTAGGATACCCTGTACTATGGGTACTAGATAACGGATAAACATACATAGATACGAATATTATAACATCCATGACTCTGAAACAAACATTTCTGCTCATCACACAAATGAATGCACCTTGCAGGATTCGAACCCGCGACCGTTTGATTATGTACCTACATATTAGTGTAAGTAAAATATTATCTTAAGAAAGCGGTCGGTTATAATAAATGTAATAAATTTTTTAAATATTTGCGCAATCCTTTTTAAATAAAACTGAATTATAGTTCATTTTTTTACTTCTATTTTTGGGTGATTTTATTAAAAACCATTTATATAAAATAAAGACTATTTTTATAATTTAGCAGCGGATCAGAAATCTGTTGGAAAGCATGCCAAACCGTGTAACGGCTGTTGTTACAGATTGTGGTGGCAATACAAAATACTGAAATGTGTGAAAATTGCACCGTAGCACATTAATAATAATAATAATAATAGTCAGGAGGTTCCTCACTCTGCAGCCCTAGCCACCGGTAGTTTGGGCACCGCTCTGCTACCCTAGGTTTAGGTTTTTTATAATATTTTTATCTGTTTATATATATAGAAATATTGTAAAAAATGTAAATTTAAGATTACAAGATAAATAAAGTGAATAATAATAAATTCGGGACAATTCCACACCAATAACCTAGCCCCAAACTAGGATACCCTGTAATATGGGCACTAGATAACGGATAAACATACATAAATACGATTATCAACATCCATGACTCGGAAACAAACATTTCTGCTTAGCACACAAATGATTGCACCTTGCAGAATTCGAACCCGCGACCGTTTGATTTCGTTCCTAGGGTTACTAGCCACTAGACCAACCGGCCGTCAAATTACATTATTCGAAATGTAGTAAAAAAAAACACTTTTACTTAAGCTACTTTTATTCTAAATGGACTTCACAATCTTTAACTTTTAAGACTTCTATTAAAGCACTATAAAATTGTCTGTTATACAGTTTTTATACGCTTTATATTAGCTTCACTTGTATGTTTGTATGTTTGTAACCGACTCCTTTGGACGCTATTTTGACCCACTTTAAACGGTCAGATTTCATTCGAAAAAAAAAAAACTCTCTTTTAAATAAACCAAACTAAAAAGTAGAAAATAAATAATAGTTTAAAAAAACTAAAAACCACGCTTTATATAGAAAACCAAACTAAAAAAACAGAAAATAAATTTTAATAGTGTAAATGAGAAAAAAATGTTTCATTTAAAAAAAAGCGTGGGGTGCATGCGTCAATAGTTATAAATATTTCATTCGACAAATCGGACAAACGTTGATTACTCGCTGTAAGAAACGGGTGCCATGGAAACGAATTAACAAGTATGTCAAAAAACAACAAGAGCGGTGCCACAGATTACCTAATAATACTACGTAGTGGTGCAATACCTACTTATGCATTGGTTTTTAATATCATAGAAGAACATAAGATGTTTTTTTTCGCGAACAGTAGCCCGCGCGGACGAAGTCGCGGGCGGGAAAACTAGTACATAATAATGGTAATAAATAATAATAATAATAATATGTATTTAATTTAATTTATTTTTATAATAGGGATGTGGAGTTAGAGTTCCCACCTAACCTGCAGATATTTTTTTTTCACTTATCCCTACCAGTAGGGATACCTACATTAGTTATACCTATAACAGTTCAATTAAAGTTAAAATAAATTTAGATTCCTACTTTAGTTAAGTATATGTTTAATATTGTTTGTTATCTTTGAAGAAATCGTGCAAAGAATAATAACATTTTATAATTAGAAAAAGTTTTAATTTACCGACAAATACATTTTCTTTTTCAATTTCTTTTATGCATTGGTTTTTAATATCATAGAAGAACATAAGATGTTTTTTTTCGCGAACAGTAGCCCGCGCGGTCGAAGTCGCGGGCGGGAAAACTAGTATATAATAATGGTAATAAATAATAATAATAATATGTATTTAATTTAATTTATTTTTATAATAGGGATGTGGAGTTAGAGCTCCCACCTAACCTGCAGATCTAAGAGTTTTTTTTCACTTATCCCTACCAGTAGGGATACCTACATTAGTTATACCTATAACAGTTCAATTAAAGTTAAAATAAATTTAGATTCCTACTTTAGTTAAGTATATGTTTAATATTGTTTGTTATCTTTGAAGAAATCGTGCAAAGAATAATAACATTTTTTAATTAGAAAAAGTTTTAATTTAGCGACAAATACATTTTCTTTTTCAATTTCTTTTATGCTTTTAGGGATGTGGTTATAAATTTTAATCGACATAACACAAACACATTTCTTGCACCCCAAGCTTAATTTATGAAAATGTGTTTATTATAACAACCTAAGTTTAACGTTTTCTGATGTATCTGGAAAGGCATCCATTTAAATATGTATCACTTTGGAATTGGCTTTATTGAAAACTTTCCTAGTTTTCTGTTATTAGCAGAGAAGTAAGAACAGTTTCTTGCTCTTCACACATTATGTATTATGTTTACATGAGAATTAAAAAACGTATTACCACTTACAGCACGCAACTAGTGATGCAACGAATAGTACTTTTACGAATACGAATACGAATACGAATATCTCGCCATGGTAATAAAAGACTAATTTATTTGATAAATTTCTATTCTTCTAATAATAAAAATTTACAACAGGCAAATTTTTATTTAAAAAACATTAAATTTGTAGATTTTCTGGTTTAAGGCGATAATGTAATTATAAATTGTAATGATAGGGAAACTCCCGGAGCTGCGGTACTGTACAAACTATGGCCGGGGAGTCCCCCGTTGCGTCGTCTTTGCGGTTAAGACCCTCTGCACACGTGCGTATTTTTACACGCGCGTTTTTCAAGTCTGTCAGTAATTAGAGTTGCGTTTGTACGTAAAATATTAATTTTTAAATATTCGTATTAGTATTCGCCGAATACGAATATTCGGTAAATGTCTACTATTCGGTGAATACGAATATTCGTATTCGTATTCGTTGCATCACTACACGCAACATTTATTCCAAGATATAAATTAAATTCGCAAAATAACGGCCTACACATTCGAGAACAAACAAAATATCGAGAATAAAAAAATAGTGTTATTCAAATACATGTTCAACAGCAATCAGGGGTGGGCGCGTTCAATAAATATCGCACGCACTTACAGCAATATATCGACATCTTGAATCCAGGGTAGCCAGTTACGGCCTACAAATTGCCCTCACTTCACTCCTATTTACGTGATGTGGTTTTTGAACATACTTTATCTGGCCGAAAGAAAAAGCAAAAAGAAGGGAGTGAACTTTATCGGCGCTGTAAAATTTCCCGACCAGAATTTTATGTGTCGTCAAAAGTAAAACGTTCCCGAGTTTAAGGGATATTTTTAGGTACTTTAGGTCGATGGCATTAGTTCTGCTCAAGTTTTAAGAAAAACGTTGGTACACTTTTAAACTTGGAGGGAATATTTAGGTAATCTTAAAATGAGGGGGAATAAAAATCTAAATAACAATATATAACTTTCACGTTTCAGGGATAAAGCCGTGACAAAATTCTCCGAAAAAGATGACGGACGCTCAATTTTTTTTTTTTATTTTTTTTAATACTGTCGAGTGAGCATTACAGTTTCCCGATTCAACCTAAGTTCAAAATGACTAGAATCTTTCCAACTACTTAACATAGAAAAAAAAAACTTGAACGAAAAAAAAATTATAAAAAAAAAATAAGGAAATCATGTTTATAACAAGTTGTAATATTCAAAACCTAAAACCGACTACGGTCGGGTAAAAAATTTCCCATGACACTCTTGCGATGAAGACGAATCGAATATCATTTGTCAAAATCGGATACATTACCCTTTCTTTGCCTTGCCGTAGTCGGGTAAATATAGAAAAATATGCTTAAGGCTATAACCGCAACTTGTTTGTAAGACGGCTCCTATTTAGAAGCTTAGTACCTAAATTTAGTCTAAATTATGTAATGTGATGTACGTTTCGTTGTTACTAAAAAAAAAACAGGGTATGAGCACATATAAAGGAAATAGTGATGCAAACTTTAGCACGATTGTAAATATAGTTTTTTTTTAAACTGCTATGTTGTTTGAAAAAGTATAGAACGTAATAAAAATATTGGACTACAAGAATTTAACGGTCGTTTATTACGACCACGAAGTGGTTTTAGAATTAAATTACTTTTTCTGAGAATGCACGTGAAAAAAGTGCAGTTCAAATCCTAAATACCAAGTTGCGTGACTCGCAAATAGCAATTTGACTGTGGTTGCAAGGGTATTTCTGATATATAAGTAATGACTCTGAATTTGCCTCCTTGTTTACCGTCATAAAATTTGGTAGAGAATCATTGCATTTTTATTTATTAGATAATGTTGTATATGTTTATTTGATTCCTAATAACGGTTGGTAAGCTGGACTGAAAAAAGACGACCGAAAAGGTAACGATATTTAATAGCGACCATTGGAAAGAGAAGAGGAAAGATTTTTGGCCACCTTATACGATATGACAACTCAATAAAAACTATCATAGAAGGAGAAATAGACGTGAAGAGAGGAAGAGGTAGACCTAGAAGGAAAATTACAGATCAGATAAAGGAGAAGATAAATCTCATGTCGTATAGGGAAGTCAAAGCTTTGGCCGAAGATAGGAAACGCTGGAAACTACTGCACCGACAAGAGCTGGGCTTTTAATAAGAAGAAGTAGAACGGTTGGTAGCTAAACTATTTTCAAGTGAAATTGTTAAGAGATATACAATGTGTCTGGTCACCGGTGTCGGAGACTTAAGGGGGGTTAAATATGGGGATTTTTATCGACAAATCACTATCTCGATTTTCTCTTGGCCTCTCCATACTAAAATGGCAGCCATTTTGTTTTTTTTACTTCGCAGCTCAGACGCCTACACTGATTTAATCATTGCTATCGATGTAGACGTCTTAGGAAGACGAAAGAGGTATCATTTGAAAGCTAACAATGAAGACAATTAATTTATGATACATTTTATTCAATATCTTTTTCACAAAATAACATAACAATATTAACAAAATAAAAATCGTATTTATTTATTGCATTTTTTTTTGTTTTTTAATTTTTTTATGAAACTAACCTGTCAAGCTATTTTGTTTAATTGTATTATCATAGTACAAGATATTTCCATTAAAATAAATCTTACATCAAGGTCCTAAGTTAAATATTTTCGAAGCTATGATGGTTTAAATATGACCCTTAAAAACTCTATTAATAGCACACGTCAAAGCTATGATGATTGGGATGGGAAAAGGCAAGAAAAGAACAAAGTAAAACCATTAATTATCATTTATTAATTTAATACCATCTAAACTAGGTACTACAGCCACGATTCAAAATGTCCTCCGTTTTGTTGTAGACAAGCAGTTGCCCTAATTGACACATGTTGTGTAGCTCTTTTTATCATGGCTTTGTCCGCCCTCATTACATCCCCGACTTGTAATATTTTTTCAATTAGTTCTTCTCTTGTGTTGGGCACGTTAACGTACACTTTCTGCTTTATTGTGCCCCATAAAAAATAATCTAGGGGTGTCAAATCCGGGGAACGCGGCGGCCAAGCAATCGTCCCACCTCGTCCAATCCATGTTGGATATGTGTTGTTTAAGTAATTTCTCACATTTACCGCAAAGTGTGCCGGAGCTCCATCTAATTGGAGTATCATTCTTGCCCTATACGTCAATGGCAATTCGCTTAATGCGTCTTGATAGTCATTCTGCAGGAATTCCAAAAATCTTGGGCCATTTAATGTAGCGGGCAAAATAAGAGGCCCAATAAGGATATCGTCTATCATTCCAGCCCAAACATTTACCGAAAACTTGTGCTGAAAGCTACTGGGTCTCACTGCATGCGGGTTTTCTTGGAGCCACAGGTGCTCGTTCCGATGATTTGTGTATCCAGATCTTGTAAAAGTTGCTTCATCGGTCCACATAATCCTCTTTAAAAAATTGGGATTGGATCGCGCTTCTCGTAATATCCACGAAGAAAAAACTGTCCTTCGGGCGACGTCAGGTCCAATTAAATCCTGGACTCTTCTAAAATGGAATGGATGCAATCCTTGCCGTTTTAAAATCTGCCAAACTGTCCATTTCGATAGACCGAGTCTAATCGCAATGCGACGGACACTCAGTTGTGGGTCTTGCGTTATTAAATCGAACACCTCTTCTTCCTCTCGCGGAGACACCAAACGAGTACGTTCGTTAGCGGGTCTTCTTATTCCATATTCGGAGAGATTCGAGTGCAATCTGATGAACGTGCGAGCATTCGGCGTAGGTCTATCAGGGAATCTTCTCGCATACTCTCTTACAGCAGCATTCGCGTTCCCGTCGCAAAATCCATACACAAAATGGATGTTGGCCACGTCGCGGCTTGAAAAACGACGCTCTTCCATTTCAGTTAACGAAAGTTAACTAAAATAACAAAACGAGTCCAAAACACAAAGCAGAGGTTAGAAAATAGCAACGCACAGTACTTCGGCAGATAAGAATGTAATCACAAGCTAGGCGAGGGACGACTACCTGTAATTGTATCCTGACCTGAGTAGAGCCGCAATTTTGTCTCATTCACACCCTATACATGTCTCTTTCTAACATGTTGTCAAAGAACAGCTGCCTGTCTTACGACACGCCAATTGAATGTGGGGTCTTGAGTCTATTGTTTGACGTGTGCTATTAATAGAGTTTTTAAGGGTCATATTTAAACCATCATAGCTTCGAAAATATTTAACTTAGGACCTTGATGTAAGATTTATTTTAATGGAAATATCTTGTACTATGATAATACAATAAAAAAAAATAGCTTGACAGGTTAGTTTTCATAAAAAAAAAAAATTTTGTTAATATTGTTATGTTATTTTGTGAAAAAGATATTGAATAAAATGTATCATAAATTGATTGTCTTCATTGTTAGCTTTCAAATGATACCTCTTTCGTCTTCTTAAGACGTCTACATCAATAGCAATGATTAAATCAGTGTAGGCGTCTGAGCTGCGAAGTAAAAAAAACAAAATGGCTGCCATTTTAGTATGGAGAGGCCAAGAGAAAATCGAGATAGTGATTTGTCGATAAAAATCCCCATATTTAACCCCCCTTAAGTCTCCGACACCGGTGACCAGACACATTGTATACAACTACTAATAAAACCAAGATAGCAGCCGCGTCGCAAAGAAGAAATAGAAATATGAGAACATAAAAAACACCATAAATAAATATACAACTAAAGACAAATAGTATATATGTATAAAAATGAATGTGTGTTTGTATGTACTTGATGCGCTCTTAAACCTTTAAATGGATTGTGACTAAACTTTGGCAGCGTCTCTTGATGTCGCCCGGGATGGTTTATGGCTAAAAAACATAACTAAATACAAAAAAAAAACGAAAAATTCATATATATTTTGAAAGATATGAAGCTCTTGAATCAAATTTGACCAAAAATTTGAGATTTTGAAGCTGTAGTCAAAATAAAAGGAGTCTAAGAGGTAGGGACTTTTGAAGACGGCCGCAATAATAAAACAAAATACATTGCGTGCGGGCAAAGCCGCGGAGCGCAGCTAGTTTAATATAAAATGATTTGTGCTTCGGAAGGCAACTAAAGGTCTCGGTTATTGATAAATAGCATTAGTTGTAAACATTTCTGTGTTTCGGTTTGAAGGGCAATGTTTCAGCGAAATTACTGTGCAATGAGACTTAACAACCAATGTCTCAGGGTGACGAACGCAGTGAAGTGACGTGCTAGATTTTGCAACCAAAGTTCTGTGTGGCACTGCAATTATTATGGGTAGCCGTGACGCTTACCATCAGGTGAGCAACTTGCCCGTCTCGTCACACAAAGTAAAAAAAAATTGATGGCCTAAGATCGGCTTGACAAACTCTGACACCAGAGGCTTGCACTACCTCATACAAATAGCAAACAAGAAGTAGGTATGTGTATTATTCGCTGTAATTATTGATTTTATGGTGCACCGTCTTTTACCATTTTAATGAATCCTCTCCGCTTAAAGTATGCGGAAGATATCGTTTTTAGGGATAAAGCTATTGGCTAACTTTCTGTTACTTTTTGATGTGCATTACACAATGAATAATAACAATAAATTATTTATCTATCCATCAATCAATCTTCAATTCCATCCACACCAATATACATATAAAAGTGAAATGTTGTCTATTTGTTTGTTTGAGGAGCTTTCACACCAAAACGGCTGATCCGATTTTAATGAAACTTTGTAAATAGGTACTGTACAGTATAGAGACCAACATGGTATACTTTTTATCCTTGAAAATGCCAAGTTGCCATGGGAAAACTGGAAATCGATTACTCGCAATATGGAACGGAATGACATCTTGTCTTGAAAACGAAATAATAACAATTCTTACAAAATGCATCAAGAGCTATACTTATACTTTTGCATTGATTTTTAATGTACTAGATGAACATATTCATGTTTTTTCATGATAAACTTAGTCCACGCGGACGAAGTTGCGGGCGAAAGCTATATATAATAAATTTATTCTATTGCTTACAGCCTTAGTATATTATGGGTTTATAACTAGAAAAATAAGTATTTTTTGTGTGAGGATTTTCAGTTGATAGTAAAATAGTAAGACAAATCATTACAAGTGTGATCTCGCCGCGCTACCGTGGCCGCTATATCTGCTGTTACCTACATGATGAGTTTCGGCCACCACGAACCAAAGCTAAATTTCTTCCCGGCCGAAATTCGATTGACCACGCGTACCTAAGTCACGCGAAGCGTCACTTAGGATTTTTTCATACGTTTGTTTCATTCGAAAAGAACGTATTTTTACCGTACATCATTTTATGGAATTCCTTTGACATGGAATCCGACCATTACAGGAGTTGATTGCTCCGAGTTTGTAGACGTGATTGCTACGACGTAGACATGCTACGTGCGTAGGGGCTGTTAAAATCATAGAAAATCATATGCTTACACCAGACTATCAAACTATCTGACAGTTTAAATGGGGAGGTTTCGTATAAAATTTATAAACTAGATAGACGTTTTTCTTTGAGTCGAGCACTAAAACAGCCTTTGATTTCGAAGTAACGAGTATTTCGTTATTCAATCTGTTATAATGATGAGCGTTTAACCTCAATATATTTAAATGTGACCTAAAGGTCAATTTAAAATTATATAACAAGCTACAAAATATTTTATTCATAGCATGGTCGTGAATATTTCGGTAAGAAGTTTAATTTAGTGGCAACCAAATTTTTTATTTTGTTTTTTATTTCTTAATGGTGTATTTTCTTGTCTCAATTTACTTATTAACTGTTTACTTATTAATTACGTAAAGATTTCAGTTAATGAAATGATAACTGAGGTTTGCATCAAAATGGAAACTCGAGTTGTATCGTTTTTTTCTTCTACAGTTTCGTTTTTAACTCAAGTTTTAAGTGCAATAATTTTGAAATTTAAAAACAAAGCCCATTGATTGAGCTGTTTATAATCAAAGGCGGCAATGTATAGGTACCCATACCTAGTCAAACATTAGATTTAACAATTATAGAAGTATACTAGCTTTGCCTGCAGCTTTTCTTGCGTGGTCATTTAACTGGACACAAGTAACCTGTCTTATTCCAGTACCAAAAGTGCCCATTATAATTATGTACTACTACATTTCATCAAAATGTGTTCATCCTTAAAATTGTTTTCTATAAATTTTTCGCATAGACTTGACTTTTTAGTAAGTACCGGATTTTAAATCGGTTTTGTAGTCTTGCTATTTCTAAATATTTTGCATCCAGCTTCTGAAATACAGTAAATTGTTGTTTCTTACGTGCTGTATTATATTTGTCAACTTATATCCAACTTTTCTGGTCTTTTATACTTGTATTTTAGCTTTTAAGTACAATACTGGCTGCCACATCTACTTCCTTGGAGCTTAACTGAAAGAGGCCTTGTATAGTGGACCCCAGGGAATGGAAGTCTGGTGATTTGCGGCAGCCAGCACTACTGAGCCTGGACTCTGTTGACTATTTCAACCGTGCCAGGTTAATTTTCTGATACCTAGAGGTATGAACCTCCACTGGAGCGCGGACGCGGGTCAGCTGACACCTGTATCCCACGAACAGCCTCGGCTTCGCAAGGGTAGCGCTCAAAACGCGTAATTTTTCTTACTTTTAGCATTTTTATTACTGGTACTTACTGGTATATTTTTACGTCGTTGGCGTATACGACGTAAAAATACACCATTACAGTAATTCAAAATATTTGGCAGCAACGATAATTGCGTTTTTTGACCATAGAAAACGACATTATTACCGTTGAGTATACATCTCAAAGATAAATCACGTACTTGTCATTGTTGCAATTTTTGTAGGAATCTCTAAATTTTTAAGCGATTTCACAAACAGAGACGGTTATATGTTCGGTTGTATGTATGTTTTTGAAAAATAAAATTCCGCCCATGTAACTCGCTGATAATGTAGCTTTCTATAGATGAAAGAATTTAAAAAATCAGTTCTGTATTTTTTTAATTTATCCATACAACAATATATATATATATATATATACACAAACAATCACATCTTTCCTCTTTATAATATTAGTGCAGACAACCCACAAACAAATTTACAAAAAAAAACTCTCTATATTATTAGTATAGAAAACAACGTCACTTTAACTAAGCGTTGTTTTTCGTTACAAACACAATTATTATAGGTCAGTAACCTTTAAGTAAGGGTAGCACGCTAACACTACAGAGAAAGGAAAACGTTATTTCGTTTACATTGTATTAGGCGGCGAAAGATGTATTATTTTTGTTGAGCTACGTTATGTATTGAAGTGAGCATAATAAAAACAGAGCGTTTGTGCTACAGAAGCGAGCAATCCGTACTATGGTTCGGATTCCGCAATGGGAATCTTGTAGGGAGCATTTTAAAATTCTTAAAATATTAACAGTTCCCAGCCTATACATCATGGTGCTTCTCACCGAGGTTGTGGAAAAAAGGCACAAATATGAAACCTTTGAGCAGAAATTAAGTAGATTAGACATGCAAAGGAAAGATATGGAAAATGCTCTTATTCCGAAGTTAAATATCACAAAACACTGCACGGGCTATCAAGCAAAAAAACTGTTTAATAGTCTTCCTATTGAATTAAAAATTGTAGAAAGTCCAAATATTTTTAGGGTTAAGTTAAGGCAACTCCTGCGTAAAGGGTGTTTCTACTCAATTGATGAATATCTAAGAGGTAATAAGATACTGACTTAACTTTTAATTTATATTCATTATGTTTTTAATTTGTTTGACTATCTGCTGACTATTGCTACTATTTGCTATTTATTTGTATTGAAATTTTGATTTTGCTTAATTTTTTTTTTGAATTATTTATATTATTATTATTATTGTATAATTATTATTATTATTATTATTGTATAATTATTATTATTATAGTATAATTATTATTATTATTGAATAATTATTATTATTATTGTATAATAATAATTATTATTATTATTGTATAAATTCAGACATGATGTAATAATGATTATTGAATAAATTGAAATTGAAATTGATTGAGCTTAGCAAAAATTAAGATACATAGGTATATCCAGAATGTTTGGTATTGGTATAAACACTCGGGCCAGTACGTTAACCTATTTTTACCCGACTACGGCGAATGGAGGGAAGGATAATGAGTTTATGTATGTATGTTTATAATGTGAGTGGGTATGTGGATGTTCCATCATTGCGTCGCCCCTATTGGACCGATTTTGACAAGCGAGGAATCCATCGATTTGACTTCAAGTGTGTCATAATCTTCTTTTTTTACCCGACTACGGCAAAGCAAAGGAAGGAATATATGTTCAGACTAAAAACTTGGTCCAATTTTGACAAGCTAGGTGAATCGATTCATCTTCATTTATAGAGTCTCATAGGCTATTTTTTTACCTGACTACGGCCATAGATAAATCATGATTTATGTATGCTACGGCGAAGCAAAGTAAGTGTTATGTGTTCAAACTAAAAACTTGGTCCGATTTTGACGAGGTATCAATCGATTTGTCTTCATCGCAAGAGTGTTCTAGGCTATTATTACCCGACCGTAGTCGGGGTTTAGTTTTTGAACTTATGTCTTGTTAAAACCTTTTAGTTTTCTGTGTGGGTCAAATCTTGCAAGTTAAATTAGAATAACTTCCTCTTATCCTACGGAGTTGAATTTTCACATGTTGTTTCAGTTCCAATGACAGTGCATTTTTACCACTATCTAAATCGACATCTAGGAATATCTCCAGATAAAGGAACTTTTCAACGGTCAACAGCACAGACACGAAATTTTGAGTATGCGCTCTATTATGACAGATGGTTTTAAGGTTTACCATAACATGGTTGCTGCACTCAGGGTTGGGTTAGAGAACTCCTCAACAGCACAGAACGAAATGTCGTATAACGTATTTGTGATAGCCAATTTTAAGATTCACCTATGGCTACTGCATAAAATCTTTTTTTTATTAATTGTTTATAATTATCTTGTTGAGCTTACGGTAGAAAATGTAATCAATTTCTGAAACTAAACGAACTAACTAGTTGAATTGCAAACTACTAAGGTAACACTGCGCTAAATATTCAATGAAATCTGATTTACTACAAACAAAACATCCAACTGAAAATTAAATCTTCATTAGCGTCGACAAAAATCAAGACAAAAGATATAAAATGTCTGCAATATCCAGTAGAGACAATTAGAATAAATCAAGAACATCTTGTACTGCGATTTATGAAGGAAGTCCTTCAACATTAAATAGTCCTTATTGCGATGGGGTAAGGGTTATGTTGAGACAGCGCAGTTTAATCAAATTATTCAAATAAAGGAGATACCGCTCGCCTCCGAGGCGCCTGGTGGAGTACTCCACAAATACAAGAGTAACGGATTGCAAGCTTATGCAATGATCTGTGTTTTTCCTTTTGCTGATTCCGTAGATTAGTTTGGCGAAACATTCTACTTACGATGGATATATAGATGTGGTTTGCTGATGTATAATATTTACAACTAGTTGATGCCCGCGGCTTATTTGTGTGGTAGTTTCTCTAGGTTAAAAGTATTAAATTATATGCTATTCCAGGACCTAAAATACCAATATACCAACATTTGATCAAAATTCCTTCTGCCGTCATATTTATTTTTATCGATTGCTTGGCTTGTCTTCATCGGATTGAGATACCAATTACCCCAGTTTTTAAGTCAAACCCTAAGCTATCCAACAATGAAAACCGCATCGCAATCGGTTCAGTAGTTTTTACGTGATGCGCGAACAAATTTACAGACAGACAAACAGACAGACAGACACGAATTTAAAAAATGTTATATTCTTGTTCAGTAGCTTATTATAAGTACCTACCCTAGACCTTATTTTTTTATTATCTTCATTGTACAGACTATTTCGTTCATATTGCTTTATTATAAGTATAGAAGATAGATTCTAATTACCGACTCTACTAAATTATAAAATACCAAAGTCGCAAGTTTTTTTTTGCTGAGCAAGATATGTCTTTTTTACGACTGCAGTCAAGAAATGTATGTATCAAGCGCAAAAGTAATCAAATTTATTTTATTTTTCGATATTTATTTTGACCTTCACGTAAAGTCTAAATATTATAAATGCGATCATCTCACGACCGCAACTTTCACAGTTTAAATTGAGGCAATTTATGTGGCTTACAACAAACTTAAAAGTTTTTTTTATTATTTTTTTATAAATTAATACATTCGGGACAATTCCACACCAATGAGGGTTTTCGATATTTAATCTGACACCAGATGTCGCTACGTAGGCGTAGGGTCTAAACAACTGTCAAATTGTACTGAATTTTATGCCAGTGACACTTTTTACGGATTATTCGTCGTATTTGCACTGTTTTACAATATAAATATGAATTACGGACACATAAAATTAGCTGTACTAAAGATTAAGCTCAAACGCAGAGATGCAAACTTTTGCAACTATAGATTGAGCTCAATCTATAGTTCAGCTACTTTTCTTTGTCCGCAATCTATATTTATAACGTATGTCAGTGCAAATACGATGAATATTCGGTGAAAAGATTCAATTGCATAAAATTCAATACAATTTGACAGTTGTTTAGACCCTACGCCTACACAGCGACATCTGGTGTCAGTGAAATATCAAAAACCCTCATTACCTAGCCCCAAACTAGGATACCCTGTACTATAGGCACTAGATAACGGATAGACATACATAGATACGAAAATTACATCCGTGACTCGGAAACAAACATTTCTGCTCATCACACAAATGACCTTGCACCTTGCAGGATTCGAATCCGCGACCATTCGATTTTGTACCTAGAGTCTCTAGCCACTAGACCAACCGGTCTTATAAAAGGAATTAAAAAAAAGGATCGAAAAGAAAATTATTACGAAGCTTCATCATCAGTTCAATACAAGTACTTGTCCACTGTTGCAAGTAGGCCTTTCCTAATGCACGCCACTGAGCTCGGTCTTCAGCTCCTCTCATCTGTTTTCTGCCAGCCGCTTTTTTGCATGTCGTCACTCCAACTAGCCACAGGGCGTCCTACGCTAGGTTTGCCTAGACGTGGTCTCCACTCGATTACTCGTCTATACCCCAACGGTTATTGGTTCTTTGGGAAATGTGACCGGAGCACTGCCACTTTAGCTTGCTTATCCTTAGAGCTATGTCGGATACCTTTGTTCTCTGTCGGATATCTTCATAACGAATCTTGACCTTCAAAGAAACTCCAAGCATAGCTCTCTCCATAGCTCACTAAGCGACCTTAACTTAGTGGACTAGTTTGACCGTGAGTGTCCACGTTTCAGCTCCGTAGGTACCAGACCGGTAGGACGGTACCTACGATTGAAGACTTCCGCTTCAGGCACTGTGGTATGGACGACGAGAAGACTTAACGAAGCTTGCACAATGCCACCCAACCCAGCTGAATTCTTATGTTGGCTTTCTTATGTTTAATTGCAATATTTGCCCAACGTAATCGGCAAATCGTAAGTGTGAGATGTTCTCGCCATTGATATTAATGCCCATTTCTTTCCAATCCAGCGTCTTAAACATATCTCCAAAGGCATTAGTGAACAGTTTGGGGATATAACTTCTCCCTGACTCACTCCCCTTCGCAGTTGCATATGTTTAGACTGTTTGCTTTGTATACTTGGACATTCATAGTCGCGGCGTCGTACAGAAAACGAAACGAATGAAGCTTACTTATGACAACACACAAAAAAAATATTATTATTTTTAATAAATTATTGGTAATTTAAAGTTTATTTACCAAAAACAAAAATTTCTAGATGGAAGAAAAAAGTAAAATAGTAAGAATTAGGAACGCCAATTTTTTTTTTAAACTTCGTCTCCGCACTAGTATCTAGGCCCGTATCGTGGAAACCGAATAAAGGTATCCCATAATAATTATTTTACACTTCTGACTCGACTCGTCTTTGCACGGCTAGCGCTCATAGCGTGGCATTTTTTTTATGTTAAGCATACTTATACCAGTCGTAAGTTCTAAAAAAAAAACGCCAGTAAGCGTAATTCAAAATCTTTAGAATTAACGCTCGTGGTGCTTTTTGACAGACCTGTTATTATTTTTGTTAGTATTTAATTTACACGTCAACAGTTATTCCGTTCCTTACAGCGCGTCGTCATTTTTACACGCTTTATATTAGCTTCACTTGTATGTTTGTATGTTTGTAACCGACTCCTTTGGACGCTATTTTGACCCACGTTAAACGGTCAGATTTCATTCAAATTTTGCACACCTGTTGTAAGGTTCTAGTCGCCTAGCCTAAGTAAAAATGCTATTGAATAATTCCTATTTTACTACGGACGTAAAGTTCCGTGAAACGCTGCTATTAAAATTGCTGATTTAAAGAATACATGCAAAGTTTTTATGTGGTCGTCTAGATAAAATTGAAGTTTATTGAAATGTTATAATCATAATTGCTTATAGAAGTTTAATATTTAAATGGCTTATGTGATCCTCTAAGTTAAATGAACAGTTTGCTGAAAATTAACGTATTTGGTTAAAGGTAGTTCTATTATATTTTTGGTTGAGCTGTTTTAAAGGAGAAAACATGTAAAATAAACATTTAGGAAAATATAGAAATTGTGTAAGAAAATATGAAAAGCGACTAACTTAGATGTTGTCTTCACACGATGTTTGAAGACGCGTTGTAACTCTCTCTTACAGGGTGAAGGATTAGACCTCCGACTTCTGTTGGAATATGAAAAATTGCTGAGTGGTTTCTAATTAAATTCCCTATCCTAATAAAATAGATTATTGTTTATAAAAAAGGTAATAGTTTTGTGTTTAGCTTCTTCAGATGGTTTAAGAAATATGAATATATGGTTTGTAGTATTTGAGTATAAAACATATTGTCATAATATTTATTAGTGTTTATAATTCACTTCCTTGGTCAATGTTAATCTTTTGTAAATGAGTAACTTTATTTTATGTATTTAACATTCATATGAAAGACAAACTTGAAGGTTAAATAAAGTGTTATTTATGATTTGTTTTGGTGTAATGACATATTTTGTCTGTTTCGGGAAATTCACAAGATTTTGATGGTAATGTCTGTCTTGGAACTGTATGTCCAGTTCCGGTTAGATTCATGAACCATTCTCAACCCAACAAGTAAGTACCAGACACGATTTTTTTGAAACAAAACTTTTTTTCTTATTTACACTATTATTCATAGTTATTAGAATTTTTTACACTATTCTTAATTCAAAATTATTAAAATTAATTTTCTATTTTTTAGTTTGGTTTTCTATATAAAGCGTGTTTTTTAGTAACTATTATTTATTTTATATGAAAATATTTGATACCTTACGTTACATTTTCGAAATTTTCATCGGAATCTATAATTTTTTGAAATATAAAATACAGCCCATGTTACTCGCTGATAATGTAGCTTCCAATAAGGGAGTGTTATTTTTTTTTCTTACATACAAACATACAAAAACAAATCTTTCCTATTTATAATATAATGAGTATAATATATTGTATAGTATAATTATAACATTTGAGGCATCCTAATGATTAACAATTAGAGGCATGCAGGGGAGTATAAAATATCTATATTTTAGGTTATATTATGTACAATGTACGATATACTTTCAAGTGGTGTGCATTAGAGAGTTATCTATATATGTATCTATCTTATAGGTTTGTGTGTATGTGGGTGTGTGTAGGTGCGTGTGCGAAGGTGTGTATGTACGTGTTGTAAATAACAGCAATTATTATTTTTACGTTAAAACTGAAAACTTTATTTTGTTTGGCGGATCTAAGTTAAATATGTTCTATTCTATGTGTTATAATATGTATTTCCGCAAAATAGCAACTATGTCGGCAGCTGTTATTATATACTAATTTGCTAAAGAAAACTGTTATTATTATATTATAGCACACCATTATTATTATAGCACACCATTATCATTATTATAGCATTATTATTATTATAGCACACCATTAATTTTATTATTTCCGATTTAGCGATACATGGTTTGTCGACTATCATTAACTTTGATCAGTCGGTTGGTCGGTCAAGAAGGTAAGTATAACAAAAACAAACTTATACAAATATTCAAATTAAATTATATTTTGTGTCCAAGGCTAAATGTGGCAGAATATTATCAGTATAGCTCATTAGATTTTACGCTGCCTAATCAAGGAGACCCTGCTAGTAATTGTGCCAAACGATTTTAAGCTTTACGTTAATGCAGTTTACGGCTACTGAGCGACTATTATCAGTTAGAGGTAAATGAGTTTTAGTTCTGTTGAAAGTTTTCAGACAACTCACCGGTTCTGTAACAAAGTCACTATATTTAAGTTTTTTATTACACTACTTACGATAATAATTTGTCGTCTTACCAGCTGTTACATTATCAAAGTAATTTTATGTCGGATTCAACAATGGTATAGGTAAAATTAATTTTTCCAGCACTAAAATTATCGTGATTGACTATCTATCTACTATCTAAACTTATAATAAAACTGTAAAAGGTCCAATTCTGTACATTGAAAATATTTTGTATATTTTTTTGGAGGCTTTTCTGTATACCTTAGTGAACCCAAAACTGTTTTTTATTCTTTTTTATCTGTCTGTCTGTCTGAATCTTGGCAAGTTATCACGCCGAAACTACAGAATGAATTTAAATAAACTTTTATACCAAGGTTTATTTAAATTTGAGTTGATACTACGTGGTAGGACATAGGATACTTTTCATCCCGATAAATTAAAGGATAGGAATTGAAATTTATTTAAAAGAACACGTATCACGCTGAAACTACTGCACGAATTTTGATGCAACTTGGCTCAGTCATAGTTAATACAATTTAGTAAAAATTGTTTGGAGGCTGTTCTATTTTTCGTAATGATGCCAAAACTGTTATTGTTTCATTTTTCTCTATTGTCTGTCTGTCAGTCTGTATCTTGGACGCGTATCACGCCGTAACTACTGAATGAATTCAAATGAAACTTGGCATGATTTGAGTTCATTCTATGAGATAGGACAATGGATACTTTTTATACCGGTAAATTAGAGTCCCCGCAGGATATTGGTATTTTATTTCGAGTTGGTATTCATGTTTTACGGTTTATAGTTACTACCGTAGTTTCTCTAGGATACTCCAGGAATATTCTTCCAGATTTCAAATACTTGTCACGGTACTGTTTTATAGGCATGATCAAAATTATGTAATAAAAAACATATATATTTCTTATTTTGCCCAAAAGTGAAGGGCATTTATACCTTTAGTAAAGCAGTAGATACAAAAAAAAACTCTAAAAGGAAGATATTTGAAATAAAACTACGGTACTAAAAATAAACTTCTGAAAAAGACTAAAACATTTTTGAAATTCGTGTCTGTCTGTTTGTCTATTAGTCTGTTCACGCATCACGTAAAAACTATTGGACCGATTGCGATTTTATTTTGGATAGTTTAGGGTATGAATTAAAAACTGGTGTACTTATTATCTCAATCCGACGAGTAGAAGCCGAGAAATCGATAAAAACTTTTTGATAGCTGCAGGAATTTTGTGTATATGCTGGTATATTGGTATTTTAGGTCTTGGAATAGTAATAGAGTCCTATTAACCTAGAGAAATGGCCACGCGTATGAATCCGCGGGTATAGCTAGTTTACAATATGAATGATAAGTCAATTTAAATGGCGACGGAATATTTTAGTATTTAATCTAGATGTTTTAAATTTTCCTTTACAAGTCATTTGACATCATGTTAACAACATTTGTGAGAAAAATCATCACAATATTGAAATCGATAATATAATAAAAATACCCCAGTTCAAAACGAAATACTACTTTTTACCTCTACCCCCCACGCTTCACGGCTCATATCACTAATATTACGAAAAATGGTTACAAATTCCATCCACTATATTCGCGAGACAAATTCAAATTATATGTAAATACCAACGTCCTTGTGTTTGTGTAATACATTCTATACACAGTAAGGAACTGTAAAGCAAGATGAAAACGAAAAAACTAACCCAAAAAGAGTGTACCTACCGTGAACAAAACAATTACTATGCTGTTGCATAGTAATTGCTATGAAACAGAAAATTTGAAAAAATATTTTTAATTAGTCTTTGGTGGAGATTGGTCGACACAGGATCAAACAAATATAACGCAGATTAGTTAGAGGTCAAGGAAACTGACATACCACAAACCAAAGACTGATACTAAAATGATTCAATCTTAAACATAATATTGTTAAAACTCATAAATTAACAGAACTAATCGATCAAATAAAGTATATTACCATGCAGTACACAAAAACAAATAGGTAACTGTGTGAATAATCACTAATAATCACCTAACATTTCTTGAAGCAACAAGATAAGAGGAGAATAAATGAAAAATTTGCCTAAATTACAAACTCTACTCGACATCTGAATAAATAAAATCAGCACACAATAACGCTAAACGTAGTTATCTGTGGCTGTGAAGAGAGGGTGATAACCAATAAGAAGCAAAAAGACTTAACGTATTATGGTTCTATCAAAGGCGCTAATGCCTCAATGTAATAAATCACGAGCCACTGATTCAAAAGGAAACTGTAGGGTGGTTTTGCAAGCTTTATAGCGGCTGAGATGAGCTGGACATGACCAGCGGATGAAACAGGGGATATGGACGAGAGTCATCATGATGAAACCCAAGGACGTCCAATGAAAAAATGGAATGACTGTATTGAGGTATTGAGAAGAATCAGAAGCATATGGGAAAGAAAGTAATACTTTGACTTATAGCAAGCAGTAAGTAGAAGCGTTGTGTGAGATGTACTACTGTTTCAAATGTGTTGTGCTGAAGTCGACATCAGTTAGTATTATGGTAATGTCGTAACGAGTTGACGCTTCCGAACAACGGTTAATCAAGTCGACTTTGAAGTCATAATATGAGTCGATTTGTTTAGAGGTGAATTGTCAGTGAAGATACACTTGTTTAGGTGTCTTAGTTAATGTAAGCCGCTTTGATAGTAGTTGAGGAGAACTTAATAGGGTATGTGTTCTAAATGTATGTTACTCATCCCGAACTGAGACATCGCATTGTACCAATCCTTGTATCGGTTTTGAATGGCTTGTTAAGCTATCGAACTCGATTGTTATTGATTGATAGAAGTCGTTAAGCCAGTGTTTATGTCAGCCTGACAAAATATACAAGTTTCACGGTTTATTTATGTAGACAGTATCACTGCAGCAACAAAATTTGAGGATCGAAAAATTAGGACTTAATTCATGTGTGAGTTTCCAAAAAAATCGGTCAAGTAGAAATAGTTGAAAAATCGGTCGCAAACAAACACAGGAACAGGTTGAATAAACCCATTCTTTTCCAGCGGTGCTTAAAACATTCAAAAGTAAATTAGAAAACATTTGCGTTGGAAGCATCCTAATCACATATTTGCACGATTACACCAAAGAATCACTTAAATATTTTATTATTCCACGACTGAAACGGTACTAATTAACAAAAAAAAGAAGCAAAAACAATACAAAAGGCGGAGCTCTCCTCGGAACCTTCTCTGTGCGTGACTTGACTCCCAATAGTTGCAAAGTTCAGAGTAAATAACATTATAGAAAGTTCTTCAGACAATGTTTGACCGTAATAATAATTCAGATCTCATAAACTTCAAAACCATTTAATAAGCGTTTCGGTGAAGCTGAGATTACGACCAACTAAAAGCATTAGATCAAATAATTATAACACTCAAGATGTTCTTACAAAGGAGCCATCTGGGGGTTTGTGTCATTAAAATATTCTATAAGTGTTGAATTTAAAGTTATTTTTGTACTTGAAGTTGATTAAAAGCGAGTTAAAACCATTAAAGTTATGCCATAGTATATGCGGGTATATTATGCAGCATTTGGTACATATATTACATATGAATTCTATTGGATAATGCGTAAGATAGCATTTAATTAATGTTGATGTAATCCAAATTATACAAGGGTAGTAAAAATGAGTTTCCTTCGCTATATTAACCTAAAGGGGACTTGGATTGGAAACTGAAAGGGAGTGCGTAGCCAAGATATTATGGTTATGAACTCTCTCACAGCATAACCAAAGTTTTTTCCCAACAGGCTTAGAGCTTGCTCCGAAATTAAATTGTCTATTTATTTGCCTTCCCTGATGGATCGGTTGTCGGTAGCACGATTGGCCAAAACAGCTTGAACTCTTTTTAACTGCCATATTTCATATGAGGAGAGCTCTCAGTTTCTTGGTGAAGAAATGGCACGTCAGTTTTGATTAGAACAAACTGGCATAATTTGAGCCGTTGTAGAATGTTAGTCTAGTGACAGGAGAGGTCTAAGTTTAGTGGAGGTAATAGCAAACCAGTTTTGGGGATAGCTGGAAGTCCGAGGTCACGTGACGTCTGAGGTTTGTATCCGGTTACGAGTGATGCGGTTGGATTCAGGTTGTAGGCAATTTTGCTATTGGTTATGCTTTTAGAAACTTGATAGGCAACAGCTAGGTGGCTGCCAAATACATACTTGAAATTAGGAATAGGGTTTACTTTGTTTGACCGTCTTTTTAGAGCCATACTTCTCATTTTATCAGTAATAAGTATTAGTAGTACCATTTCCAACAGTAATAATCAGGCTTACCATGACATCTAAAAGGTTTCCCTATAAACTAATTCAATTGAAAATGATCATTGAGTCTGTATCCACATATTTGTATCGTTTATTTCCCCAAGCGAAATGTTATGAGGTTTCTCAGAGTCGACGTAAATAACAACTCAATATTTTGATATCACCATGATTTCCACCATGAGATAAATGTAACTCATTATGCCTTTAACTTCACTTTCATGTTCGTAAATGTAGTAATGTCTCGTCATTAAAATCTCAGCAATGTACCTACGTTTAGTATTCATTGGAAAAGGCCACCATCCAGAATGCCCTTCCAGTCACTATTAGACGCGCTCAATCGCTGAATTGCTTTAAAGCTTAAGTCGAAAACTTCTACCTTTCCACTGCAGCTCATTGTTATTTTTTTTTCTCAATACATAAACTGATTTATGCTAGGCATTAATTATTATATTTAAGTTTATGTATGTTTAGTTCTATAAAATATGTATTGTAGTTGCATTTACCTTATGTTAATAAGTATGGTTTATGTAGTATATTTAATATGTAGGTATAGTCATTTTTATTTTGCATGATTTATTGCAATATTTTGCACCACCGTCCTTTTTTAATTCTTAATTTTTGTCCATCCAAAGGTTGTCTGGACGAGGTCGCTTTTAGCGATAAGATCGCCCATTATGCCTATTTTTATAACACATTCTTGTATTTGTTCCATAATTATGGTGTAATAAAGTGTTTATTATTATATATTTTTGCTTTAATATAAGTGTAGATTCTTCCAGTAACATAAGCCCGACCATACCATCATCATCATCAGCCTATATTCGTCCACTGCTAGACGAAGCCTTTTCCTGTCTAGTGAACGCCCCTGAGCCCGCTCTTCTTTCGCTATCCAGTCAGTATCTAGCCAGTTTTTGCAAGTCGCCACTCTACCTGGCTAACAGGCAACCTAACTACGTTTTAAAGTTTTATTTAATGTGCAATGTTTGTATGTATGTATCTTGCAAGCTGAATTAGAATCACTTCCACTTATCCTACGGAGTTGAGTTTTTGCATGTTGTTTCAGTTCCAATGACAATGTATTTACATGGTAAGCATGATGTGAATTGACATCCAGGAACAGCTCCAGATAAAGGAAATTTACAACGGTCCACAAAAAATAATTATTATTCTCTGTCACTTCATTTTGTGTACGCATTTTACTATGATAGACGGTTAGAAGTTTTAGAATGTTATGGTATCTGCACTCCGGACTAGGGAACTCCTTCACGGTTAACAGCATAGACACGAAATGTTGTATACGTATTTAATTGTGATAGCCCGTTCTAAGTTTTATGATGACAATAAAAGATGAGGATGTTTACTGCATAAAAGCATTTTTAAATGTTTTAAAATTAACTTATTTTTAATTATGGACTAGGTACCTAATAGTTTGACCACGATCTCATGTCACATTGTTTTCTAGTAGATACCTCTTCACTCAGGACATGAACATAGCTCTGAGTTCTAATTTACCGGAAACACTGACGAGGGCAGATCATTCCACTCCTTTGCAGTTCTAATAATAAATGAAGAAGCGTAGCATTTCGTTCTTGTGCGCTTCATTTGCCTAAACGCGGTCTCGATTCTAGACCTCAACAATAATTTTTTGTTCATCCCAACGATAGTTTGTTCCTCGAGCGATGTGACCAGCCCATTGCCATTACAGTCAGCTTGCTGATTCTTTGAGCAGTGTCGGTAACTTTGGTTCTCTGTTGTCCTTTAAGTTTAAAGGATCACAGAGCTTAGCTCTCTCATAGTGCGCAAACAAATAACAATTTGAACTTATCTCCAATATCGAGTGTCATATCTACCCATAGATATGTTATAGCAAAATTACAATAGGCCATGGGTGAGGGAGGCCAAAAGGATTGTTATAGAGCAGACGCACAATCTCGCAAAGGGTTCAAAGATCCTGGCAAAGAAAAATATTGGGGGCGCAGAACGACTGACAATAACCATTTTGCTGCCCTTGGTTATTTGGTTTAATATTCAACAAACATTTGTTTGCTGTTTGTATGTTGGTAATCTGATTTATGATTTGGATTTGTGAAGGGGAGAGTACTCATTTTGTAAGCTATGACTGTTGTATATAAAGTAATCGTACCTACTATTGCTGAAGTTTTTGTCGATTCTTTTGAGCATATTTTGATAAATTTTTGTGTTTTTTTTATATTAGTTTGAAAGAGTTTTTTTTCGTTCTGTATTTTTACACGACTGCCCAAAAAAAGGAGTGTAATGTTTTTAGAATTGATGTATGTTTGTATGTATTTGAGTTTATTTATTCCATAAATAAACTCAACTCATACCATAACTTTTAAATGCTTGAACAGATTTAGACGTATAAGGTATCGTTGGAATCGTTACATCAATACGGCTGCAGTATGGCTCCATTTTCAAGAGCGATAAAAATATTTTTTCTTTGATGTTTACAATATGGGTATCAAATTGAAGGCCTTGATAAGTACATTCGAACAATATATAATTTATTGGCATAATTTCTTTTTTGGCAGGGGAGGCGTGTTTTTTAGCTTCTAAGCTAGTTTTATAAGAAGACAACAATATATTTTTGCGACACAAATGGCCAAAAAAAACAGGCGCAACACATGACTGTAGGCAGTTACTGTATATATACATCTGAATTATCAGAAGAGCTCATGCACGATGCTTTGCAGACACTTTAGCATTTTTTTAATCCAATTTATTTATTCCATTAATACTGTGACTGGAGGTCCCCAGAGGAATGGCCACCGACTTCAGAGGACAACTCGTAGTGACAATGATGTAGTACATGAACAGAGGTAACCGGATCGAGGATGTGAATAAGTCGATATGCTCAAAAACTGTTAGTAAATAATTTTGAATAGCTCATTTTGAGTAGAAATAAATCTGGAAACTGTACTACTGTGTGTACTGGTTATTTGAAAATTGATAAATTTATGAATTGTAACATTTTGAAGTTTTCTTCTTATTTTACGCACATAAGTAGGATACAAAAACAGCTATATTTAGGTAGGTAATTATGAGTTTTTATGACGTAAGCTGCACGTTTTTACTATATCAGAAGTACCACAGACCATATAGGAGATAATGGGAAAAGTATCGACTGAATGAATCAAATGTATGAATGACAAAAACAATGAAGGCGCGTTGAGAATGGAAGTATGGAAAACGTTGGAAAATTAATATGTGGAAAGTTTTAATGTTGATGAAAAAGGATGACATCGTCACAATAAATAGCATTTAATTAATTAGCCTTTATGTTTATAGCATCAGGTCATTCTTTTTACAATAGCGAATACAAGAAAGTTACTCTCTACGAGAAAGGATGGAACGTGTTAAGCGTATTTTAAGAGATCTCCAATAGTTTAAAAAGTATGTAGATATAAAAAAGTCACCATTAATATAATAAATATATTTGGGACAATTCACAACAATTACTTTTCAATTTACCAATTGATTCTCTGAATCATGGTTACTAGACAACGGATAAACTTACATTGGTACGAATATTTCATCCATGACTCCGAAACAAACATTTCTGCTCATAAAATTAATGATTGCACCTTGCGGGATTTGATCCCACCACCGTTGGTTGACTAAGCAGTCAGTCACCTTCACTAACCACTCGACCAACCAGGTGTCAATTTACTTACATAACATTTACAACAACAAAAGCAAAATTGCAGCCGGAAAGAAAATAGATAGATAGATAACTCTTTATTGCACAAGAAATGAAACTGATGATACAATAATCAAGTTTTAACATAGAACAATCGGCGGCCTTATCACTAAGCAACAATCTCTTTCAGACAACCGTAGGCTGAATAGAGACACATAGGCTGTTACAAAGGATGGTAGTGTGCAGAATTATAAAAATATACCTACATATATAATGAATGATACAAATTACATAAATTTTTATTACCATATAATAATACATACAAAATAATAATAATACACTTACTTATATACATCAACTGTTAATATAAAATAATAATAAATATTATATTACATTCAACAGATTAACCAACTTTACAAGTACAGATTCTTGACATGGTCTTTAAAAATGTGCAGTGATGTAGCTTTCCTAATAGAGACTGGTAAAGAATTCCAAAGCCGGACTGCTAGCGTTGTAAAAGACTTACTATAAAAACAACTCACGTGTGCGGGAATTTTCAGTTGGAGATTTTATGATGACCTCAGATAATGGGTATTAGAGTAATGAAGAAATTCGAAACGTACCTTAACTTAACGTACGTACTTAAGGTAGCGCGGGGAATTAGGATTTAATAAAATACTGTAAAGAAGTGAGAGAATATCAGTATTCCGGTGAAGTTGAATGGGGAGCCACTTGAGCTTATTGCGAAAATAAGAAACGTGGTCATACTTACGCAAGCCATATATTAACCTTATGCAGAAATGTTGAAGTCACTCAAGCTTATTAAACTGCTCCTGGATAAGATCAAGATAGCAGGCATCAGCGCAGTCAAGAACAGGAAGAAGGAGAGATTGTGCTATTGCAATTTTCGTGGCCGTGGGTAAAAAAAACGGAGTCGCCGAACCGAACCAGCTGAAGCAAACATTTTACGATTTACGGCTTCAAGCTGAGACTTCCATGATATATCCTGATCAATTAAAAAGCCAAGATTTTTCACCACACTACTATAACGAATCAAGGTCCCATCAAAAACTACAGAAGGAAGACTCGCCCTGTCAATTTTTGATATCATACGTGAGCTACCTACAATTATGATTTGCGTTTTAGCTGGGTTCACTTTCAGACCAAATGTTGCGCTCCACTTAATTATGCGACGTAGGTCACCATTTATTGTTTCAATTTCATCAGGTAGACTGCTTAGAGGAGACTGAGAGTAAATCTGGAGATCATCTGCATAAAAGTGGTAGGAAGAAGTAATATTTTGAGAAATTGAATTTATGAAAATCGCAAAAATGAGAGGAGAGAGAACACCACCTTGTGGAACGCCAGCAGAAGTGTCGCACCATGAAGAAAAAATCTCTTCAAGGCGTACCCGCTGCCGTCGTCCATACAAATAACTATAAAACCAGTCTTGCACCTTTGGAGATATGTTAATAGAGCGTAATATACCTAGTAGAACTTCAAAATCGAGGGTATTAAAAGCTTTGCTAAAATCAAGCAGCGTTAACACAGTTAGCAGACCATGTTCCAAGCCTAGACGAATGTCATCAGTGACTTTAACTAACGCTGTTGCTGTGTGTCCAGGACGGAAGCCAGATTGATAGGGATTTAGCAGATTGTTTATCGTAAGGAAAGAACTTAGCTGATCATGGACGAGACGCTCTAGAACTTTAGATATGAATGGAAGGATGGAGATGGGACGATAATCTGAAAAGGATTTTGGATTTATTTTTTAGGCAGAGTAAAATAATTTGAATAATTTGTGCTTCCTTCCAAGTGGAAGGAAAATTACTGTTTGAGATAGAGTAGTTAAGAATGTGACATAGGATGGGAAGGATAACAAAACGAAGCAATCCCGAGTATATTTTTCCATCAGGTAATATATCAAACATAGCCTACAACATCGCCCTTCCTTACAAACAAATAAAAAATCTACACATACCATACCCGGTATCAAATTACATACACTACCGCGGGTAAAATGAAATATTTATTTGCGCACCCTTTCTATCAACCCTTATAATAAAACTAGCGACCAAACATTGTAGAACAATTTGCAAGTAAATTCGTGTACAAAAATTCTTAGGGTTGGAAAATGGATGGGTGCTACTCCTTTTTTATGAACCCCTACGTCATGGCGTCGTAAACCCGCAATCTTTCCTTTTTTTCTTCACGTTTCTGGTTGCCATACAATAAGATTATTGCACTTTTTTTTTCTTATTCCGCGGCTTTGTTCGCTTTGTAATTTTTCTGGGATATAGGATACTATATGTTATTCCAGAACAAAAAGTAGCAATATCATCAAAATTCATTCAGACGTCAAATTTTAACGATTTCTCGACTTCTTTTTGTTTTCCAAGTATTTTTCCCATTATTATAGTTTGTGAACGGCTATTAGTAAATTGGCAGTATATGCCCAAGAAGGCGGCCTTACGTTGTTTGATGGTCTGGATAAGTTTGAGCTCTACAACACCTATTATGCTGAGGCGCGGGCTTTTTGGCACCGCACTTAATTTTTTACTATTGTTTGTTATTATTATTGTCATTATTTTGTTATTATTTTGTAATTGTGTGTCAAATAAATGTTTTTTCTTCTTTTTTTCTTGTATATTGGGAACCTTTTCAGTCCAACTGATGTGAATTTTTATTAGTATTTTTATTATGATAATATTTTGTAGATCAAAAGATCGTGAGCTACGATAATAATTATTATTAATAATGAGATTGTAAGTTGTAAATATCTTGACTTTATAAACTAGTTCAATGACTCCTGAATAAGAATGGTAAAATTATTGTCAACTAATTTATTTACAGATTCCATTTGTTTAACGAGCTGCTCGTTGTGTGACTGACCGTTTACATTCAAAATCCTCTCATAATATCTGAACACAGTTACTGGAAGCCAAAAACCAATCTAAAGTTTGCTTTGTTTAGAACAAGAGGTTATTAACTTAGAGAGGAAAACAATAACTAGATCGAGGACCTTTCATGGCTTTCATTGTAGTAGGCTCGTAATCGTGGGTTCAGTCCCCTGATCTACTGTAAACAGACTAAAAAACTGGAGTTGTAAGTCGTGCTTCATATATTCAGAGTTCCAGTTTGAAAGACCTTACTTTTATAGCTGTACTCATTTTACGAACTGAAAAATGTATTTAAGCATAACTTTGAAAAATGTAAACAAAACACAAGTTCAATAACTAAAACTCGACTACGGTCGGGTAAAAAATAACATATATAGACACTCTTCAATGAAGATGAATCGATTGATACCTCACTTTTCAAAATCGAACCAAAAGGGGTTACGCTATGGTGGAACATCCACATACATACCCACATAGATACATACATAGACTGTTAAACTCATTACCCTTCCCTTGCTTTGGTGTAGTCGCGTAAAAATGCTGCGGTTCGACTAAGTCAGAGTTGACCCGCAACAGGCTTTGCATATGTCAACGGCAATATGTATAATTCAGGTATTCTATACAATACCTAGGCAATGTATAGGGGCGTTTAGGGAATGTCTGGAATATTATGAATTACCTAGGTAATGTATACAACTCCTTGGGATTGTATAGAGTACCTGCTGGTCCACCGGCACAGAATAAATAATATTACAATAGCCACCGGCAATGTCTAAACTAAAATTGTAAACAGGAAAAATTTGATTGTTTGTATTTTTGTTTGTTTGTGATGGATAAACTGCACTTATTTTAAAAATCTTTCACCTAAAAAAATACTGCACTTATTTTAAAAATCTTTCACCTAAAAAAATACTACACTTATTTTAAAAATCTTTCACCTAAAAAAATACTGCACATATTTTAAAAATCTTTCACCTAAAAAAATACTGCACTTATTTTAAAAATCTTTCACCTAAAAAAATACTGCACTTATTTTAAAAATATTTCACCTAAAGAAAGAAAGCTACATTCTCTGCGAGTAACATAGGCAGTTCATTAATTAAAAAAAAAAAAACTACCTACGAAAATTGCATTAATGAATGTAACCCAAGGTATCAAAAATACACAATGGAATGTAGTTGCTATGGAAACAAAATGTATAATATCACGTTAATATAGGTAGGAGATAGGTAAATAATAACAAGTCTGACAAGTACGTAAGTAATAATGCAGTTGTCTATGGTCAAAACACACCACTATCGTAGCTGCCAAAGATTTTGAATGAAGCTTACTGGCGTATTTTTTTAGAAGTTATGACGTGTATAAAATACTAAAAGTAATAAAAATGCCGCGGTTGAGCGCCACCCGTGCGAAGCCGGGGCGAGTCACTAGTGTAAAATAAATAGATTATAGCCTGTATTACAAATACATGAAAAACAAAAATACTTACATAAAATTGATAAATACCACAGACTTCTAATATTATTAGAATGGACAATTTAATTATTTTTTCAATTTTAGTGTAGACTTCTAATATTATTATAAGTCTGTGATAAATACAGACCAGGCGGAAACACGACTTGGCCGTGGTAGGTATGACAAAGGCGGGGTCTTTTGTCTTCGTGTTTTTTTTTAGCCTTGAGAACCTTACTGTTTAAACAAATTTAACACTTTTGGTATCACGAAACACATTACACACATTGCCGTCTGTTTTAGGTAGGTATTGTAGGTGTTGTTTGTAGATATTGTATAGAATACCGGATTATACAGATTACCCGTAACACATTCACGGATTCCAGCGTGAGTATTTTTAAATTCACCAATACACTTTACTCACTAGAAGTTGTACAAGTAACTCCATTTCCCTTCTCTACTGACTAGTTAGTTTGAGCCGACACGTAAGATCCGCTGCAGTGATTACAGAGTGATTAAGTAAATCGCACGCAGCCTTCCAGCTACTCGCACGTTCCGCTCGCCCTCGGATTTACAACAAGATAACGGATGGAATAAACGAAACAAGAGTTAATTTCAATTTAGGATGAGAATTAAACTCGCTCCAACATAATTGTCATCAGTATTTTGTCGTAACGTAAAAAGAAAACGCTGTATAAACTTCACTCTATGTACAAAACTCGAACTCAAATTGTGACACAACTCAAAAAAATATGTTTTCTATATCACTTGTATTAAAACCAATAGTCCATTCCAATATATAATAGTGAAACGTTTTCTGTTTGTTTGTTTGTTTGGACAGCTTTCACGCAATAACGGCTAAACGGATTTTGATGAAATTTTTTAAACCCTGGAAAAAACATAGAATACCTTGTATCCCGAAAAATTGTAAATATCCACGGGAATACTGGAAAAATATTGATTATTCGCTGTAAGAAACGGTTGCCATGGAAACGAAATAACAAGTATGTCAAAAAACATCAAGAGCATTGGTGCTATACCTACTTTTGCATTGGTTTTTAATATCCTAGAAGAATATAGGATGCTTTCTTTCGCGATGAATAGTAGACCGCGCGTGCGAAGTCGCGGGCATGAAAGCTAGTATATTATAAAACTAGGTGATTCCCACGGCTTCGCACTTGTGGTAATTTCTCTGGGTTAAAAATACTCTATGTACAATTCCAGGAACTAAAATACCAATATACCAACATTTGATCAAAATTTCTTCAGCCGTCAAAATTATTTTTATCGATTGCTCGGTTTCTTCTCATCGGATTGAGATACCAAGTACCCCAGTTTTTAAGTCAATCACGAAGCTATCCAGCATTGAAAACCGCATCGCATTCGGTCCAATAGTTTTAACGTGACGCGTGAACAAACATACAGACATACTAAGAAACTAACAAACAAACAAACAACCAGACAGACACGATTTAAAAAAAACTTATATTATCAAATAAATATTATTATATTATTATTCTTGATTAATGATGATTTTGTTCAGTAGCTTTAAGAACACTTCACCATTTTTTTTTATTATCTCCTTTGTACAGACTATTTCGTTTCTATTGCTTTATTATAAAAATAGAAGATAGATGGGAGCTACTACAATTCATTGAGCAGATGAGCAGTCGTGATTACCGAGTGTTGCGAGTGATTATCCGGTGATTAACTAAATTACAAGCACCCTTCCAGCTACTCGGACGTTTCACTTTCACTTGTTCTACTGACCCGTCGATTTACAACTCGATAGTGGATAGAATAACAAACGAAACTTGGGCTTCCTTAACTAGAACGTGATGTTTTAGTAGATCGAGTATGTATTTTCAAAACTAGTTCCGAATCACCAAGAGCGACCATAGGTAGGGGAACAAATTTAATGTAAGACAGGGGGATTTTATATCCCCGAAACTGTTTACTCAAGCCTTAGAAGATATGTTTAAGACGCTGGATTGGAAAGTAATGGGCATTAAAATCATTGGAGAAAACATCTCACACTTACGATATGCCTATGATACTCGTATCGTCCTAATGGCGGATTCACTGCTAGACTTGCAAATTATGCTGACCAATCTAGATGATGCTTCTTGAGCATCGGTCTCGGAATGAACATAGATAAGACCAATATCATGTAAAACGATCTTCTTGATCCGGAACTGATTGCAGTCCTCTTGAAGTTGTACAACAATATGTTTACCTTGGGTAAATATTGCAAATGGGTACGAACAACTTTGAGAAGGAAGTCAACAAAAGAATTTTGTTGGGTTGGGCAGCATTCGGCAAGCTTCACCAAGTCTTCTCGTCATCCATACCACAGTGCATGAAAACAGAAGTCTTCAATCAGTGCGCCATACCAACCATGACCTACTAAACTGAAACGTGAACACTCACGGTCAAACTAGTCCACATATTTAAGGTCGCTCAGCGAGCTAGGGAGAGATAAAGCTTGGAGTTTATCTGAAAGACCAGATTAGCAATGAAGATATCCGAGGAGAACCAAGTTTACTGACAAAACTTAAAGGATAAGCAAGCTAAAGTGGCAGTGGGCTGGTCACATGTCCTGAAGAACCTCTAACCGTTGGGGTAGAGGAGTTCTCTTGTGGAAACCACTTAGTGTAGGACGCCCTGTAGCTAGGTGGAGTGACGACCTGCGAAAAGTGGCTGGAAGAAAATGGATGAGATGAGCTGAAGACCGAGCTCAGTGGCATGCATTAGGACAGGTCTACGTCCAGCAGTGGATAATATAGACTAATGATGAGAAATATGATGAAGAGCGAACACGTACACAACATTTTCCTACATGCGAACCAGTTTCAGGTGTTCGTTACTTTAGTGATGTATATTGTTACGACCCTTGCTCGTAATAATATCATTTGGATAAAAATAATTTATTATTAGCCAATTCAACCAAAAAACTTTTGTTCTCAAAAACCACAAAAACAAATTAAGCCAACAAACAACACTAAATCACTTCTGAACTCAACTGGACAGTGTACACACTAATCACTTATCACTGAACTCAGCTATATACTGTTTATTCGTTTTGGATCACTTCGATCACACTCGTAGTTAAGCCAAAACGATCTGTCTCACGTAGCCTATCCACGCCGTATTTGGCTAATTCTCATCGCCACGATTCTCATCGGCACCTTCGCGGCAAATTTGATTATTTGCAAAATATATAAATTCATATGTAAATTAATCAAATCGTGAGTCTCGTTTGGAAAAAGAATGGTTTTGAAGTTCTAGATACCACGAAAGTGACGCGATGAGCCACGAATGTGACTCAGTAACTTTACAGACATTATTTTCTCACAAATCACTACTGTTTATGAGACTAAATGTTCATGAAATAACAACTTAATTTTATTTTCATAATTAATCAGGCAAATTCATGATATCAATAAACAAAAGAGACAATTATCAGTTCGGTCCTAATTTTAGTAATCTTACGAAATTGGTCTACTGTTAAGTTACGTCAATTAAAACTACACTATTTTAGTGAAAACTTTTTATTATAAACATTATTAATGTAGATGACTAATAGGAACTTTACTGTGATTTTATTAAGAGTACCTAGTACTTATATTTTAGAGTATAGTTTTACTCTTTTAGACCCTCTGATTTAAAATATCATCACATACTTACATAGTAACATCTAACTGAAATGATGTATCTAAACTTATAACGATTTTGAGTAATTTGTGTACTTAGAATATCACAAGTTATTTTTAATATTCAAATAGGAGAATGCCACTTTCGCGGCATAAAATCACGTGGATAAAACGCCACAAAGATGATGCCACGAAGGTGACAAAAATATCACTTTTTTTATAAATTGCTGCAAAGTTTAGTTGTAGAGTTTTTAATCAAATGCTACATATCTCGCACATTTTGGGTTTTCGATGAGCTAACTTTGATTTCAATTGCTAAAATACAATGCATAAAATTTTTGTCCACGCAAGTTATCGGTACACCTATAAATAAATATAAACTTACCAATTGGAATTTACCATTCCAAACGTATGAAAATAGAGAGATAGACAGAAAAGTTAAGAGAAGCATTCGCAAAGATCTGAGAAATTTCAACACTCGAATGGTGCAAACCGCATTAGACAGAAATTTTTCGTTACAATCTGCCATCAAGGGCAATAACAAAGGCAGATCCATAATTAATAGCTTAAAGGATTGTGAAGGTGTCAGACAGGGAGATAGAGACAAAGTCCTACAAATATGTACACAGTTTTACAAATCTTTGTATTCCGATGCTAGTTCCGCTCCCCAACCGATCCCAGAGACGTATTTATGTTCCGACGATATCTCACCGATAACAGGGTTTGAGGTTCACAGAGCGTTTGCGAATATGAAATACTGTCGAAGCCCCGGTGAAGATAAAACTACCGATGCCCTCAAAGTTGGAGAATCAATCCTTCTACCACATGTCACCAACTTGTACAATGCTATCTTAAAAACTGGTAAGTTACCCAAAAATTTCTGCCACTCCAACATCATTTTGCTACACAAAAAAGGAGACAAGAACGAGATAAACAACTACCGACCTATGATTTTTGTCTCATATCTTTAAAAAGCTTTCATAAAAGTGATCGAAAGTCGCATTTCTGGAAAGCTTGATTTGCACCAACCTGCTGAACAGGCAGGCTTCAGACGCAATCTCTCGACAACCGACCACCTCCATTCCTTAAATCAATTAATTGAAAAACACCAAGAGTTTAGTATCCTTATGTGCTTAGCCTTCATAGATTACTCTAAAGCTTTTGACAGCCTCAACCACAGTTCCATTTTTCAAGCTCTTCACAATCAAGGCATACAACATACTTACATAAGTTTACTCCAGCACATCTATCACAATAGCACTGCAGCCGTGAAATTAGATAAAACAGGACAGCTATTCTCCATAAAGAGAAGAGTCAAGCAAGGAGACCCGCTATCTCCCAAACTCTTCACAGCCACTCTAGAAGAGGTTTTCAGAACACTGGCGGCTAGCTGGGAGAACAAGGGCATTGTCGTTGGTGAAAAGAGGCTCACCAACCTCCGCTTTGCTGACGACATTGTCCTTTTTGCCTTCTCAGCTCAAGATCTAAGCTTAATGATCCAACAACTCAACAAGGCAAGCTTCGAGGTTGGATTTAGCATGAATATGTCGAAGACCAAGCTCATGTCAAACGGCACAGAATATAGGATCGACATTGAGGGGGTCGAGATCGCTTATGTCCAAGAATACCTGTACCTCGGCCAAATAGTCTCTTCTCAGGCGCAACAAGACATGAAAGTTGCTAGACGCACTGAAAACGCCTGGAAGAGCTATTGGTCGATGAAAGAACTAATGAAAGGGGAGTTACCACTAACACTCAAGAAAAGGCTCATGGACATTTGTGTTCTCCCCAGCCTCACCTATGGTGCACAAACTTGGTCCCTTAAAATTCAGCAAAAGTCCAAACTCGGAGTATGCCAGCGAGCTATGGAGCGCAGTATTCTGGGAGTCAGACTATCGGACCTTTTTAGAAACACAATACTACGTTCCAAAACACAAATCGCGGACGTTGATCAAAAAGCCGCCAGCCTGAAATGGAACTGGGCTGGACACATCTGTCGCATGTCGGACGATCTCTGGGCAAAAACTACAACATTGTGGATGCCACAGAATATCAGAAGACGTCGCGGCAGGCCCAAAAGGAGATGGCGGGACGAGCTTGATTCCTATTGTCACAATTGGACCACAAAAGCTATCAACCGTGAGGAATGGAAGGAGGGAAGGGAGGCCTTTGCCCTGCAGTGGGACAAATATGGCTAAAAATAAATAAATAATAAATTATATTTTTTTCTCAGGGCACGATGAGCCGCTCTTCTTACTTCTGTGATGCTGGTATACGACTGACGTTCGACCGAATCGAACTCTGTGTTTGATTGTTGATGTTGTGTTCAACAGCCAGCCGCCATACTACGTAAATCTAAAGTACCTAAAATCATGTGACCGACGCATATTTTGTTTAAATTCAAAATAATGTTGAAAATATTTTTCTTAGAGTAGTGGGTGTAAAGAATATTTATAATTACGATCACTGTAGTATTTGTAAGATAGAAATACACTAAAATTTCGTGAAGTAGAAACCAAATGTTTTACTGCAACGATGAGCCCGATTTTTGACCATTCATTTTAATTTTTGGTATTATTTTTGCTTCTATTATGACACGCTTTATTTTATTTTGTAGCCAAATAGACGTTTTATCCTCCAATTCAAAAATTCTGTTTCTATCTTACACTGCTTAGGAAATATAACTGTGTGACCATCAAGATTTAGCTTCGATGAGAATCACCCATTTATCACCAGACGCGCACGTCCCATGTTTTCTGGAAAGTTCTTGTAGGTACTCGCATATTGCGTCACCCAGTCCCCGCTTCGAGAACGTTCTGGTACGAACTGTAGACTTCCAGCACCTTCCACCACATCCCAGTACCATCTAGTAGCTGCTGGAGATCCATCTTGCTAGAACCTTCCAGAGACCCACTGTTAAACCTGTTTAGTTTCAACCTGCGTAACAATACTAGTATTAAGTACACTGTATTAAGTGGCTATTATTGAGCCACTTTATTTGGCCATCTAGTATTGAGTGGCTATTAACTCCCATGTGATAGTTATGACACTCGCCGGTAGATGGTATTGCATATTCGGCAGGCGTCGATGTTAAAGTTGTTCTGCTAGACTATATATGGCGTTTTAAGTATCGACCGGAGTTGCAATATTAAATAATTCTAAATGTTTTACTTTGTGAAGAGGTAGAAGAAATTCCCAGCAGTTACATCATAAACAAATGGATTCTGATTCCTATTAGTTCCCAGTATCTAAGGAATCAGATGTCTTTTAAAGATGGCATGTAGGTACCTAAGCCACAGAATAAATATGTAAGCCTAAGCAAGTTCCAAAACAAGTAAACCCTCTCAATATACTTGTATTTGACAATTAATATACAATCGGTTTGCGTGATTATGTCTCCCAATGTTTATTTCCTCTCAAACCATTCCTGATCCAGACTATGAAAATATCAAATCATCAGCTGTAAGACATACGCATAATTAATGTGTTTACTACACACCATAATATCGAAGTGTTTTCAGGTGAAATTGCACAGGGTGAAATTGACACAAAGATTTAATGGAAATTAAAATTGAAATTTCAAATATTTTCCAATACATGTTAAAATGCGAAAGCGTGAAACAGAATTGATAATCATAGTTGGTAATTTTTAATTGGTAATTTTTACGAGTTATGTAAAAATTAGAACGAAATTAAAATTGTTCTAGACAAACTTTAACCCCTAACCGCTGCGGGACAAAAATGGTTTAACACAATTAAAAGGCCATGAAATGTAACTGTCAGAGAAGCATTTAAACAGCAATTTGTTCGGAACCGCCGTTATTGTATAAATGCTAATTAGGTTAAGTTTTAGAATTGTCAGCTGAAGTGGAGTTGTCAGCTGAAGTTGGTGGAAGTTGTCGTTTCTCAAGTTTTGTTGCTAGAGTATAGACAGCTTTAATAATATAGTAGGTACTACCTGATTATAGGGAAAATTTACTGTGTTGTATAAGCTACCAGCATCGCGTACTGAATCCGTATGTTTGTGAAAGCTCGCGGCATGAAACAAGGTGAAAACAAGAAACATAGCGTAGCATTTTGCAAAACTACCTAGGTTTTGCAAAATGCTACGCCGCGGTTAAGTGTTCGTCATTTTTTTTGCGTTTTCTTGTTCTATGTTATGTTGTGTAATATTTTATGTTGTGTATCATTGAATACGATAAATTTATTTTCCTTCATCTTTGTTTTCTTGCATGTACATTTTATTACCTCTAACTTTTATTTACCTTACTTTTTGAGGGTTGGCTATCGTTTGACTTTATTTTTTTTTCATCTTATTTACCTCATTTTGAAGATGTGGCGAAAAATGTTATACGCTTCGCCTAGTATGGAACTAGCTATCAATGGCTAAAGCAATAAATGCATGATTTAGCAATGTAGAGCATCCATGAATACTAATCATCAGATAGCTATCGATAAAAACCCATTCTTCCAAGTATCCTACAAAAACGTTTATACATGTAATTAATGAATTCACCCTAATCGCTTGTAAACTCGAACTGTACGCGTAAGATTTCCATCTACCATTAATTGCTTAAGCACGCCTTTATTTGCCGATCCAAACACTAACAATTTACTTATGCAAATAGAGGTTCACCTCAAAAATGGGCCTCAAACGCAACCCGATTGTTAGTCAAGCGACTCGACTAACTTCATTTATTATAAACGAAGATTTAAATATTCAACGAGGCCAGACCGCACCTGTTTCACGGAACGCAACGGAAGACTGGACGAAAACGTGTAAAAATATAGGTACACTTCAAAAGTTGTTATGTTAGAAAGATATGATAGGATTTTTCAGATTAGCGGAAGTATTTATGATAAAACTGTTTTCGTCAAGTAAATTTCGTGTATTTGCACTTCCATCTTTACATACTTACTGGTATCGTCTAAAACATCACAAAACAGTCAGTGGTGAAACGCTACCTAGAAATAAACTAGGTAGGTATATAGGTACTAGTAATTAGTATTAATAATTTATACATGAACATTTTGTCTCTTACAGTATATATAGCATTCATTAAAAGTCAAGTCATCAGTAAAAGGGCCTACCATTTATTTGATTTTGACACGTATTTAGTCATGTTGTTGTTGAGTTATTGATTGCCCTTACATTATATGGTAAGTATCCACCACTTTATTGAAATTTACACATATTAGACCCAATTTCTCCTTGGATGGGCTTAAAGTATTATTTTATATTCACATACAGCTCTCACTATATAACTTTGTCAAATATAACCGCTCTGAAGTAGCTGACAAACAGTGGGAGCTAGCGTTCCGAGATGAGCTCACGGTGAGTTCACTGTGCGTGGTATTCGTTTGTTTGTATGCAACGAACTATCCATTGTCAGAAACTATCTACAGATATAACTTACTATTTTACGAAACAGTTAGACATATGCCTACACATAATAACAACAAGATTTTGTACTGACAATGGGTTCTTACGCTCATATGAGCATTTACGTTCAATATTACGTACTGTGAGTGTTTTGGAACACAACCATTGTTTGTTCCTTATTGGGGCAAAATTATATGTGATATTTTTGAACCCTGAGTGCATTTCGGATCGTGGGTCCTGTTTTTTGCTTTTTTTTACTTGAGAGGAGAAAAGTTGTATTGATAATTTTACATGACACTGGCTAAATGCATTAATCAAGTTATTCCAAAAAATAGAACAAAAACACACCACAACATGAAAAATACTAGTAAGCTATAATTTTAAAACATAGCTGGGGCTCAGCGGTAGATCTGTGATATTTTTAACTATGATTGCATTTCGGATCGCGGGTACTGTTTTTTGCTTACTTGAGAGCAGAAAAGTTATATTGATTGATAATTTTACTGGACACTGGCTAAATGCATAAATCATATTATACCAAAAATAGAACAATAATACACAACAACACGAAAAATACTAGAAAGTTATAATTTTATAACATAACTGGGGCTGAGCGGTAGAATCTATGATACTTTTCAACCCTGAGTGCATTTAGGACCGCTTTTGAGCGACTTTAAATTGGTGGACTAGTCGTACCGTGAGTGTCCACGACTCGGCTCCGTATGTCATAAAAGGTAGGACACACTGTTTGAAGACACTGTTTGTCTTCAAACTTTGCTGTATTGGTGACGAGAAGACTCAACGAAGTTTCGCAAATGCTGCCCAGCCCAGCTGTATTCTTCTGCAGGTCTCTCTTTAAAAGTTTTTACCTAGTTGCAAAGTTTGCCCCAGATAAACATACTCCTGAACAACTTCGAGAGCTGTTCCGCTAACAGCAATTGGTTCAAATTCTGCAACGTTTCTGCCACAATGACGATGTCATCCGCGAATGAGATGATGAACTCACATAATTTTATTTGACACTGGCTAAATCCATAAATCAAGTTATGCCAAAAATAGAACAAAAATACATAACAACACGAAAAATACTAGTATGTTATAATTTTAAAACATAACTGGGGCTCAGTGTTAGAATCTGTGATATTTTTTAACCTTGAGTGCATTTCGGATTGCGGGTACTGTTTTTTGCTTACTTGAGAGCAGAAAAGTTTTATTGATTGATAATTTTACTTGACACTGGCTAGATCCATAAATCAAGTTATACCAAAAATACACAACAACACGAAAATACTAGTAACTTATAATTTTAAAACATAACTGGGGTTCAGCGGTAGAATTTTACAACTACGTGTATTGTTAGATATACAAGCTGATGTAGTTATCGGTTCGTATGTTAGTACTTAGTACAGCGACCTCGCATCGGCACTTTTTATTTTTGGATACACCAGGAGCAGGAGCACTTTGAGGATCAAAATATGTTAATTTTAGTCGATTATTTGTAGTCGAATCAAAATTGGATTGTTGCTGTGTATGTCTAATATTTAGAGCGGGTGACACCAAATGGAGTTGTGAGTGTCATGACCCGCTCACCGTTTCTTAACTCAAAAGAAGTCACTTAGCGATATGAAGGCGGTAAAGATGCCTATGGAATTTTCACTTTATCAAAGAAACTAGCACTGTGTCTATCGATGTTCTGTGGAATGGACTTACTACATTAGTATAGGTAATGGAGCTGACACTTTTTGTCAGTTTACCGAGAGCGGTGTTTATGCACAAAACCGCGGCTTTAAATCAAGTTAACTACTGTCAACTTGTGATATTGTATCGGAATCAGTAAATCAGTGTTTGTTTTGAGTCCGTTCATGTTATTATAAGCGCCACGCCTACATCTGCAATTTCAGTGTTATCAAAGATATGTTTATAACAAAATCTTGCGTGGCACTGAATTGCGTTCGTGTTTTAAAGTCTCATAATTTCTCACCAAAAAGGACTTCGTAATAGAACTCCCCACATTATTTCGCTTCTATAAAAAGTACCAAGTGTGCCCACAAACTAATAGGCCGTCTCGTACAGCAAGTCACGGGGCCAATTTGGTGAAACGCCGCTCTCGGGTGTAAGGAAATAGGTTAGAACGGACAAACTGTAAACGAGTCTGTGGCCCAATATGAATATCGAACAGTATCTTGGCCTTTTATTTTGTCATAATAAGGACACCTAGAAAAACGTGAAAAGTGAAGATCCTGCTGTAATGCTGTATACATGAGCTTAGTGCTTGTCATTAGTAATTTTCTCTCCCCCTTGTCACCCGCATTCGTAATCACAGTAAGAAAGCATATAAAAATCTTTTTAAGTTCTACGCAATTCAGTCTTGTCGGTGCAATTGAAGGGCGCCAATTTATTTACTAAGCAACAAGCATCTTTATATTATAATATTTAACGATAGTCACTTACCGAGTTGAATGAACATCCATGGCAAGTGATTAGTGACAAACTTAAACTGCAAGTTATCTCGTAATCACTGAGTTGAGTGTCATCCACGGCAAGTGAAGGTATAGTGACAAACTAACACTGCATTTTAGTTCTCGTAGTCACTTGCTGAGTTGAGTGAAAATCCATAGCAAGTGTTAGGTGCTAAATTAAAACTGCATGTTAGTTCTCGTAGTTAGTTACTGAGTTGAGTGAACATCCATGGCAAATATTAAGTGACAAACTAAAACTACATGTTAGTTCTCGTAATTACTTACTGAGTTGAGTGAACATCCATGGCAAGTGTGAAGTGCTAAATTAAAACTGAATGTTAGTTCTCGTTGTAACTTACCGAGTTGTGTGTACATCCAAGGCAAGTGAAGCTATAGTGACAAACTAAAACTACATGTTAGTTCTCGTAATCACTTACTCAACTACATGCTAGTCGCAACCAATCTATATGTTTGTGAAGTTAGGCTCTGTGAACTATTGTGCAGGTACTGCTGTGGGGATAAAACAGCATAAAGTAAGACCAAGAAAGAATATGCAAAAAACGTAAGCAAGTGAGCGAGGCAGTTACACAATGCTGTCTACCTTGAACATTGGGATTTTGCTTGAAAAATAGCTGTTTGCGCAGCGACTAGCAGATAACTTCCGAGGCACATACTTTCGCTGCGACTACTGTACTCAGTTGATGTCCATGGCAAGTGTTAGGTGCTAAATTAAAACTGAATGTTAGTTCTCGTAGTCACTTACTGAGTTGAGTGAGTTGAGTGAACATCCACGGCAAGTGTTAGGTGCTAAATTAAAACTGCATGTTAGTTCTCGTAGTCACTTACTGAGTTGAGTGAACATCCATCGCAAGTGCTAGGTGCTAAATTAAAACTGCATGTTAGTTTTTGTAGTCACTTACTGAGTTGAGTGAGTTAAGTGAACATCCAAGGCAAGTGTTAGGTGCTAAATTAAAACTGCATGTTAGTTCTCGTAGTCACTTACTGTGTTGAGTGAACATTCATGGCAAGTGCTAGGTGCTAAATTAAAACAGCATGTTAGTTCTCGTAGTACCTACTGAGTTGTGTGTACATCCATGGCAAGTGAAGGTATAGTGACAAACTAAAACTAAATGTTAGTTCTCGTAGTACTTAGTGAGTTGAGTGAACATCCATGGCAAGTTTTTAGTGATAAACTAAAACTGCATGTTAGTTCTAGTGGTCACATACTGAATTGAGTGAACATTCATGGCATGTACATGGCAAGTGTTAAGTGACAAACGAAAACTACATGCTAGTTATTTTAGTCACTTACTGAGCTGAGTGAACATCCATGGCAAGTGTTAAGTGAGAAAGTGTTGCTTCATGTCATGCTTTTTGTTACTATTATTAAAATAACAGAAGGAACTCAGAGGGTTCACGTAGACATTGGTGTTCCAATATCTACGTGAAACACTTTTCCTTTGTCTGAAGTTGATTAACTGCTAAGTAGCTACAGTTCCCATTAAGTGGAGTGAAAGTAGACTGCGTCGGTCATTATATCAGGCGCTCATCGACGTTTATACTTAAACTGTGTGGCCTTTAAACGTAATAGCAATGAATGAATAATAGCACTACGTAATAGCTTTACAGGTTTTGTTTTTACGCAGATTGTTAAACTTTACTATTATCATATTGCTGTTTGCAATAAATTGAGGTTACGCGAGGTAAATTTATACCAATCCAGCGTGAATAAGGTCGGGCATGTCGTCTATAAAATACTTGATTTCTGACAATTGTGTCCCGGGAACCTGGCTCGCTTGAATAGCTGGAGGAAATGATGCTATGGAAGTTATTTTGAAGGGCTGCATCAGTCGTACTTCAAGTATGCTATTGCAGCATACAGTAATACCATAAACAACAATATTACACAGTCATAGCTATGGACTATATTACGTCTTGTCGTTCACCCTAAACTTAGACCTCAAGATTTACTCAGAGCCACACCAATACATAAAAGTGAAACGTTGTCTGTTTGTTTGTTTGGGGAGCTTCCACGCGATAACGGCTGAACGGATTTTGATGAAATTTGGAATGGAGATAGCTAACCCTGGAACAACACATAAGATAATTTTCGTCATCATCCTTCACGCTCAAACAGCTGAACGGATTTTGATGAAATTTGGATTCGGGATAGCTTATATCCAGGAATAACGCATAGGATACTTTTCATCATAATTATCCCTCACGCGGGTAAACCGCGGGGCGAAGTTAGTTTTGACATAAATCTCAAAAACTAAAAATACTGAGATTAAAAGCATGTTTAAATTGTACAAATAATGCCCATTTACCGGCAACCCCGGAAACCGAGTTCGAGAGTGTAGTTGGAGCACGCTTCGCCCGATCACTTAGTATGGAATTGTATGATTGGAATTGTATATAAACCACTATACTTAAACTTAATGTAAATGCTATTACGTCAAGGGATATTAAAAACTAGCCTTTCCGCCCGTGACTTCGAACGCGTGGATTACAGTTTATCGCAAAAAAAACATTTTATTTTCTTCCAGGATATTATTAACAACACAGATTTCTAATATACTGCTTGCCACCAATGCAAAAGTAGGTATAGCACCAATGCTCTTGATGTTTTTTGACACTTGTTATTTCGTTTCTATGACAATCGTTTCTTACAGCGAGTAATCATATTTTTTCCAGTTTTCCCGTGGAAACTTGCAATTTTCCGGGATAAAAGTATCCTATGTTTTATTCCAGGATATAAGCTATCTCCATTTCAAATATCATCAAAATCCGTCCTGCCGTTATCGAGTGAAAAGAAAGAACAAACAAACAAATAGACTACGTTTCACTTTTATTTATTGGTATGGATTTAACTTAACTATAAGTTGTCTCCACGTCAGTAATAAGTAACGCATGTAGCTACATTAGTAACACCAACCAAATGTATCTCCACAACAAAAAGCAATCGCGTCATAAAAGCTGATGTTCGCAATTTTTCACGTAAAATAATGTAATCAGAATTTCGACAACAAGCCTATCTCCTTCGCCGTTTGAATGGGCCCTTACAGCCGTACTTTATAAGGGAAACTCGGGAACGATTCCCCAACGGCTAATTTAAGAAAGAATACGTAGGCATCTTTACAACCTAATTATCGCGTCTGAAGATGAGCACACATACATACACGTTCCAACGATAAACCTAGAAATAAAACTAAAAGGTCGACGTGAATATACATGTACTTTTACCTCCTCTGACTTAGGTTGTTTCGTTCAAAACGAAACAACAAGGTAGTAGGTTCAATACGAAACGATTGGGCGAACGCGGCCATTCGTTTCGTTTTGAAGCTACTACCTTGTTCGCGCGCGATATAGCTACCACGCGCACTACCTTGCTACGCGTGCGCATGCATAGCAAGGTACACTGTATAAATGAAGACGAATCGACTGACACATGTTTTGTCAAAATTTGACCAATAGGAGCGATGCTATGGTGGTACATCCACATAACCACATAGATAGATACATACATACATAGACTGTTAAACTCATTACCCTTCCCTTGCTTTGCTGTAGTCGGGTAATAACATGGCAAGAAAAAAATAAAAACTAAAACCCGACTACGGCCGGGTATAATAGCCTATGACTTTCTTGCGATTAAGACGATTTGATTGATTACTCGCTTGGCAAATCGGACCAAGTTTTTAGTTTGAACACATAACCCTTCCTGTGCTTCGCCGTACTCGGGTAATTACTTAAATGACATATTGAATATTTTCTTCGTACTTCCGATTTTTCCTTAGAGGGATCGTTATGAACTCATCTCCCCTAATATGGGTACTAACTATATAGACAACGAATGAACATACATATATACGAATATACATCCATGTCTATAGGAAACGAACATTTGTGCTCATCACTTAATTGTTTGCACCTTGCGCGATTCGAACCCGCGATCGTTGACTTCACAGTCAGTCTCTTGCCACTCGGCCAAACGTTCGTCAAATAAGAATCAACTCTTCATTCGTAGACCAATATGACAGAGCCACCCGAAATAACGCTGCAGAGCGCCAGCCTATCGATCAAGTGACCTCTCTATCGCATAATCAACTCGACCTCTTAATTTTGATAGACGTAAGTACTTCGCACTAGCCTACCGTGCCTCGCTCCTATAATTCCGTTTCTCACGTATTCGTGCGTGCCACAAATGTAAGAATCGATAATGAGTAACTTATAAAACGCATGTTGGGAACACGCTTTCTTTGGTTTAATGGCGTTGGCGATGCCAATGTTTTTGCGTGTGAAGACGATTGAAAGTCAGACATCGCGATCTTACAAGTTTTTAGGGAAAGCCTGCATTTACAGACTGATTTCAATCGAGTCGGGCGCGCTGACGTCTGAGAGCAGCAGTCTGCGGGCCATTAGAAGTTTTGAGTTCAGTCCATCTTTGTCAAAGTTGGCCAAGGTAATCAATTGTTGACCGAGAGAGCGAAGCGAGCGCCTCTGCTTCAAGTACAATAAATTTGCTTCATCTGTCAGTTTGTTGGTACTCCTCTACAAGTTCTATTTTACTACTTTTCTGAAGGAAACGTGGTATACAGGTTTAAGTTAAATTTTTATTTATTGGCATTGGAGATTTTTCATTTTCAGCTCCCTTTTCCTCCAAAAAGGGAGCTAATGAATATCTCTGCCTTATTTGATGTGATGTTGGTGGTTATTTTTTATTTGGATGGTAGTAACTTTCAATTGGTCTCATAAAATTTGGTGAAGATCTGATGAGGATCTTTGGAGTGATAGGCAGAATAGCTCCTCAAAATGCAATAAATTGCTCACTTTTAGGTTTCTAACAGTGGAATAAGTACCTACTAGATAGGGATTGATGGAGCACCAGGGATATTAATGTTAGTTTTACAATAAAGTCACTACTTTGTATCGCTAGATTGTTGCAAAAAATTTTCAGCTCACGAGGACTACTGTCATTTTATAATATCACTACCGGCTATGACTCACGTGTTTATTGTCGAAGTTTATTTCGAGCATATGCGACGCTCTTTCTCATGAGTTCACGCAGCGAGATCCCGACGTGCACTGGGGGCTACGGCCTGCTGAGAGAGGCGCGTGAGATGCGGTGGCGACTGGGAACGGGGACGCTCGGTGCTCATACTGCGCTGCACCGCCGTCGACGGATATTAAACTCCTGCTGGTGGTGGCAATGGAACTCTATCGCTGACCACATCATCATCAACATTATCGCCAAATGTGCCGCCACACACAATGCTGACCGTATCACACTCTAGATTGCTTACCACTTGCTGCGTCGAGGAAACATTATGCACGGTTCTCCAAGCTGGAGGCAGAGTCCATCTACGATCCAAGTGAAACTAGGCAATGGAGAGATCTTTATCGCCACACGCTCTTTTTGAGGTACAAAGAACTTCTCTCGAGCTAATACAGAGGCCTTGTCGAACTTTATGTAATGATTCGAACCGGAAAGAAATGCATGTTCCTCAATGGCCGACCCAGCCAAAATGCCAAATTCTTAATACTCCTTATGTGATCGGAAAGTCTAGTTGTGATGTTGCGTCAAGTTTCACCAATATAAATCTTGCCACAATCGCAAGGCATTTTATATACACCAGGCACGTTCACTGGGTCTCTATCTTTTGTTGAACGTAAATGCTGTCTCAGCAAACCCGGAGGACGAAAAAACGTCTTGATGATGTACTTCCGCCGTAAAAGATATCCAATTTTGTCCGTTACTATTACGGACGGTAAATACATCGGAGACCATTCCATCCTAGGCGGCCTTCCAAGTTCACTAGGTCTACCGTTTGCAGAACTATTAGTTTAATTGATAGACAATTTCCACCCCTGAATTTGCTTCAAAATCATTTTTAAAATCAAGAAATTAAGAAATGTTCTTTATGATACCGGATTTTCTTAAAGCATTTCTACTGCTATCCTATTTTTGTACTCTATGAACTTATACAGATTTAACAACAACATAATATTTCAGTTACGAGCTAAATAAAACAAGTACAAAGCAAGGAAGAAAAAGGAAACTGGTAATATTATGAACGTTGGAAAATTCTGTGTAGGTACTGTATATTTTTTCTTATAACACCCTTTTCCTCAAAGGCTGGGTAGAATCAGACTAAGCAGCCCAAAAACAATTACACTGCAAGATGTAAATTTGAATAACACCTCATAAATTCAATGCGATGAGATCAAACACTTCCAAATCGGAAAATCCAAAAGAAAATTACAGATCAACGATGGGTTCCCGCGCGTTAGGTAACCACTGCTATGGGGCAATTAGTTTTTTTTACCCTGTTTCAAAGTTTGTCTTGTTTCAAAAAATAATATTATAAATATTAAGTAGGTAAGTATTTAATTGTATTTTACGATTATTCTACAGTATATTCACAAAAAAATACAAATTCAGGCGCTTTTCTAGAGACTAATCTGGAGTCGGTAGGTAAAAATTGAAGTCTCTGCTAGGGATTGTGAGACCGAATTATCATCTAGTGCGATTGCTCTTATATAACATGTACCTATACTTATAATAAAGCAATAATGTACAAAAAGTCTGTACAAAAAATATAACAAAGAAATTATCTAGGGTACTTTAAAAAAGCTACTGATCGAGACTATACTATTTTTTTAAATCGTGTTTGTTTTTTTGTCTGTATGTTTGTTCACGCATCCCGTAAAACTACTAAACCGATTGCGATGCGGTTTTCACTGTTGCATAGCTTAGGGTTAGACTCAATTACTGGGGTACTTGGTATCTCAATCCGATGAGTAGAAGCCGAGCAATCAATGAAAATCATTTTGACAGCTGAAGGAATGTTGATTAAATTTTGGTATATTGGTATTTAAGAGTACTTTTAACCTAAAAAAAATGACCACGCATGTGAAGTCGCGGGCACAACAAGTTATTTTAACATGTTTTTACTAAGTCACTTTCTTGTCTGTCTGTCATTCCGGGTTGAATCTTGCAACTCAAATTTCGAGCACTTCCCAGTTAGCTATCCGGTCAAAACTTTCAGGGTAGCTCACAACACAAAGAAAAAGCAATAAAAAAAACATTGGTTTTAGATTAGTTTTTATCTACATTAGCAACTTGTTTATATTTTGACTGGACCATTATTTTTCGCTCAGTAACAAGTGGGGTAAATTCAGGCTTGATCAGGATTTTCCTTACCAAAACACGGCTGATGTAGCATGTAAATAAGTCCTTACGAATTAGGAAAGACATCTTTCATCTCTCTTCAGTGCGATTAGATATTCATAAGGCGCCAACGCTCCTATCTCTTGGCTGGGAGAAGCATTTTTCCTGATTTATTTTTGTGTGTAAACAAAAAGTTTTGCTGCTGAAGTATTATGAATCTCTAATACCTACCTCCTCACTGTTTCTTTCGAAATACTTTGCCTGTTCTCGTGTGATCATAAATGCGTTATGAATTTTATTGCTGATTCTCGCGGCTTCGCACACGTGGTCATTTCTCTAGGTTAAAAGAACTCTATCTGCTATACCAGGACCTTAAATACCAGTATACCAACATTTGATCAAAATTTATTCAGCCTTCAAAAATATGTTTATCGATTGCTCCGCTTCTAACTCATTATATAGTACCCTAGTATTTAACTCAAGCCCTAAGCTATCTAACAGTGAAAACCGCATCGCAATCGGTCCAGAAGTTTTTACGTGATGCGCAAACAAACATACAGGCAAACTAACAAGCAGACCATTTTTTTCTTAATTATCTTCATTGTACAGAATTTTTCCTTCTTATTGCTTTATTATAAGTATAGATGTTGAGTTTGGATACCGCAACGAATATCTTGTGGAATAATTATACTTAGAGATAACCATTGACGTACCAACAATGGATTATACTCATGTTTTTGTTACTATTTGCGTTTGTTTTTACCCAAGATAGCATCATAATTCATGAACCAAAAAATCAACTTCAAAGAGGATAGGCAGGGACTTTTTATCTCTAGCAGGTTTTTTTTTCTGGCCAGTATGTGCAGGGCATTTAGTGAGACGAGAAGATGGCAGGTGGACAAGTGCAGTGAAAGAATGGTGGCCAAGAGAAGGACGGAAATTAATAGGCAGACCACCTGCTCGATGGTCAGACGACGTCATCAACGTGGCAGAAATGCAGTGGATCCGCTTGGTGCAGGACCGGAAAGAGTGGCGTGCACATGAAAAGGCCTGTACTCAACAGAGGGTTGATGTAGGCTGATATAGATAGATAGATAGATAGATAGAAGGAGGGAAAACGCCCTGTATATCAGGAACATAAACGTTTGGTACGAACTGGAGGAATGTGTTCGATGTATCGGCCAATCTACGCGACTAGTCCTGTAATGGACAGAAAGGCGAAGAAGCTTTTTACCCGACTGAGCGGAGGGTATTGTGTTTATCAAACTATGTATGTATGTATGTATGTATGTATGTATGTATGTATCTATCTATCTATGTCTGTTCTTTTGTAGCACTATTTAGACCAACCGCATGGACCTATTTTGATTATTCTTACGTCAATCGATTGGTCTTAATCTTCCGAGTGCTACTCGTACTAAACACATGGCAGTAATCGAAATTCACAATGACAATATCTAGACGCAATTTTTTTTTCTTTCTTATAATATTAAAGCGTTTTTTTTTATTCAAAATCTACTTTTAAGTGGGGTAAAATCATGTTTAGGTTTCTCATGACATTTTTCGTGATATAAAGTTTTATATCGTTATATATCCTAAATGGTCATTAAAACTGACTGAGAAAGTTTGCCAACCTTCTTGTTAGTGATCTTTCTCAGTCGAATTTTTTTCTATGTGCGTAAGTTTTTCTATAAATAAACTTAACCCTAGTAGATTACTTACTTTGTATTTTATGAAGGCGTGAGTTCCAGTAGTGAAAAAAAATAAACTGACGTTTCATGATATTTTCATGACAAGTGTTCAATGTTTCATTTTACCTAAATCGTATTCAGGTGCGGAAAACACGTCGGTGTTACTGAATATCGACTCGAAGTCGCTTAGCGCTGCCAAAATCGAATGAAAAATGACACAAAGGACGTACGAAGCAGCTATCAGTATTCTGCCATCGCTTCACTCTGAATAAGGAGTTATTCAGATCAAAGTACGTACTGAAAGTACAGGCACCCAATTGCCCATCTTACGTACAGAAGGATTTTATCCTTTAAAATATTTTTTCGCTGGGACATAATATGTGTCTGGGCGTTTTTCCACTGGCCGCACCGGCTTCGCAACGGGGTGACCAGTGAAGTGATTTCGTGTCTTGTATTTATACATCAAAGTTCTAGATGGCACTGCAATTGTTATGTTCAGGTATGGCCCTTACCATCAGACGAGCTACCTGCTCATCTCGTCAAAAAATAACATTTACGCCCCCGGCTGCGTTCATCTCATGACGTGCCGGTGCCTGCTAACGTTCATCGCTTGTCAATAGACGTTTTTCCAATGGACTTATACCAGCACTGTGCCGACGACTGCAGTGTCCATTTGTATACAAATCTGCCAGGACGACATTTATAATCCCGGTTGCCGTGCCATCGCCAGTGCCGTGCCGGTGCCGGCCAGTAATAAAAAAACGCCCATTTCATGGATTTGACGATTCAACTGGCGATTTTCCATGGAACGCACCAGCGACGGCTTGGCAGTAATTTTCATGGAAATCCACCGGCACGGCATCCTACTAGTGGAAAATTGACCTCATACTTTGAAGCTGCGGTGCCGTTGCCGCACCGGTGTCGTGCTGGGTGCCAAGTGCCAACTAATAATGGAATAACGCATTCACTCTTAGGAATTGTCAATTTATCATACGAATAAACCAAACAACACATTTACGTTCTATTTTATGAAGAACTAGCTGCACCCCGCGGTTATGCCCGTGTTCACACTTTTCCGGGATATAAATGGTCTCTATAGACATCATCATCTATATCATCATGATCTCTATAGAGATCTACAGCATCTACAATTAAAAAAACTTTCGGTCCATCAGTTCTAGCGTGAAAGCGACCCAAAAAACATACAGACAACATTTCACTTTTATATATAGCGGAAGAGAGTGTGCTAGGTTATTTGTGAGAAGCAAACTCGAAAAAAGCTTTGTCTGCTTGGTCATATTTTTTTTGGAATTCTAGGACCAAAAGTATCTATAGCGTACTGTAACTAATTTCTCTCCCTCCACTAAATACTTCGCTTGGCCAATTGATCGTCTATACTACGTTGTGAATATAAGTAACCCGGAACTTTTAGAGTGCGTGACTGTACTGGGAAGGAATGAAAATTAATATGAAAGTACAAATACAGATATTATAATAAATATGTTAACTTAGCATCTGAGATTTGGTTATTAACATAGTGTCAACAAGAGCGTGTTCTTTGATAATATAAATGTGTTATTATAATATTCAAATAATTACTGAAGTCATTTTGTTCGCATCTCTCCGTACAGCACATCATAAAATATAAAACAGGAACTCAGAAGACTTATTGTTTACTTATTATTTTGTTATGAGGAGGTGTTTGTTTGTTCTGCCTGATATTCTCCGACAATATGATCGGAGACCTTAAGACATAACATGTTTATTCTCTTTTTATTTTAGAGTTTGGTTATATAAAACCACTCATAGGATAGTAGAACTTTCATCGCCTACTTACCGGAGCGGTATAACGATGGAGTAGCGTAGGTATATTTTATGTGTATAGCAAAGCAACCCATTCAGTCTAACATAACTGGAGTTAGTTCAGGTTGACTTAGTTGAACATAATCGGTCTATGCCATAGCTTGTATTTTTACTGACTATGGCAGTTTAGTTTTATTTAAATAAAGTCTGGGTTATACCAATATATAGTTTTGTTGACATTAGGAATATTTTTTTTTAGTTTATCGGCCTTGCCGTAATTCGTAGTTGAGACTAAAGCCTCTGATATTCAATATGTTTCCTTTTATAATATTTAAGGGTTTTATCTCGACTATGCCAGTGTGAATTATTTAGTATTCAGGAATAATCCTCAGTAAATTAATTATGAAATTATTACACTTTTGTAAGTACATTTCCATAATAATTGCTATTAATTCAAGGTTGTACCTTAATTAAAGATTTCGTAATCGATCAACAGTAAGCATGTCAATCCATCACTAGTGCCTGACAGAGCCAGAATTTACACGATAAGGGTCCCTTTGTTCAGCTTATAGCCTTTATCTTTTTTCGGAACATAAGATATTCTATCAGTGCTGGGTGCCAAACAACAAATAGAAAATTAACATCCTTTCCATATATTTCAACCAAGAAACCTATTAATTAGTTCGTGGTTGATTTTATAAATATAACAGTTCTGCTAGACTGAAATAGTATTAAATTCACCCTTAAAGGCGTAATTCATCTTTAATCTCACATAAAGAAATAAGTTTGAAGGGTAGGAATATGAAAGTTAGGAGGAAGCAATCGGAGTCAATCTCCGCGATCACCGATTACTAATCAAGCCATAATTTATCTGTATTTGATATTTATGTTTGAAAGTTGAGTCAGTAAGCAATGAACTGTTGGCCGAACAGAACAATACTCCACTTACTCTTTGTATAGTGTGCTTAAGAGTATCTCCTCTTTGTGAAGTCTTTTTGATAGCAGCAGATATTATTTACAAGTCAGCAATGTATAGAAAAGATCACGTATATAGTAAAAGTTGTGAGGCTTTAAAATCGCATCCATCCCATACAATATCACTTGGTAATAATTCATACAGTATGTAAATGAATAAGCTATTGCTCAATTAGTATATAATGTAAAACAAAAGTCCGTTATTTTATTATTCTAAGAAGATAAGAGTAAATTATACTTATTTCTAACGCTGTTGTATTTAGTGATCAATCGCCTGCGCCAACCAAGGGAAAAGGGGATCCTGCTTCTATCAGAAACAGAAAACCGTTCCAAGACCTAACAAACGAATGATCCTTAAATAAACGATTTCGCCTTATTATCTCTAAAACTTATTTCTCTAAAACCCTGCACCAATTTATTCCAATATCAGGAAATCTCGTACTGTTATCTAAAAACTGTTGGCATTGAAATTCAGGTAGCTGTGAATAAACATTATTACCATTCCTAATATTCCTTCATTACTTCATGATACAATCAGGAAATCTCGTACCATCATTAACTGAAAAGGACATGATATAAAATTATATGCAAGATTACTAATTATAGTAAAAAGTCAGGTAGCTGTAAATAAACATCATCATAATTTTTTAATATCCCTCCACCCATACATGATATAATCAGGGAATCTCGTACCATCGTTAACTGAAAGTGACATGATACAAAATAATATGCAAGCAAGATTACTAATTATAGTAAAAGGTCAGGTAGCTGTAAATAAACATAATCATAATTTTCTAATATCCCTAAACCAATACATGATACAATCAGGAAATCTCGTACCATCGTTAACTGAAAGGGACATGATATAAAATAATATGCAAGATTACTAATTATAGTAAAAAGTCAGGTAGCTGTAAATAAACATCATCATAATTTTCTAATATCCCTCCATCAATACATGATACAATCAGGAAATCTCGTACCATCGTTAACTGAAAGTGACATGATATAAAATAATATGCAAGATTACTAATTATAGTAAAAGTCAGGTAGCTGTAAATAAACATCATTATAATTTTCTAATATCCATCCACCAATACATGATACAATCAGAAAATCTCGTACCATCATTAACTGAAAGGGACATGATATAAAATAATATGCAAGATTACTAATTATAGTAAAAGTGAGGTAGCTGTAAATAAACATCATTATAATTTTCTAAACTCCCTCCAACAATACATGATACAATCAGGAAATCTCGTACCATCATTATCTGGAAGGGACATGATATAAAATAATATGCAAGATTACTAATTATAGTAAAAGTCAGGTAGCTGTAAATAAACATTATTATAATTTTTCAAAGTAGACTAAATCTTATAAATAATAATCCACCTTATTAGCATTAGGTATTAATCTGAAACTAGTCCTTTAAAGTATAAAAGAATCGAAACAACTCCTTCCTCAAAAGCTGTTAAAACTCAGTCCTGTTTCATTAAGATAAAACAAGAAACTTATTAATGAGAATTTGCTTATAAATATATATAAATATTTACTGTAGGAAGCATAACAAACATAACCCATTTATTATACTATATAAGATTTTAAGGCTGAAAATAAAACGCATAGACCTGTTTAAATAAAGGGAACAAGTAAATTATTTGCTGGAAAATAATACATTCATAAACAAAGGATAATGTCATGCTAAATACCAAATCAGAAATATAAGTCAAACAATTTGTCTCCTGCTGAAATACAAAACATAATTTAAAATCCCAATCGTACAATGAGTGATTGTATTACTTAGAAGAGATAAATATAAAATTTTGAGAACCAATCACTCATTATATTAACAGTATTGCGTATATTGGATCTGTAAACACAGTATTAAAATAAAATACTTTATTGATATATTAGGTAAATTGTCATCAAATTTAAAGGGGACATAATAAAATATTTGTCTTAGAGTTAAGATGACTCTAAAGCAAGAAAAACGTCCACAAACCTTCGCCGTCTTCTTTTTTCTTAGGATTGTCGTGTTAATATCTTGCACAGTAATATGGTACCAATAGCAGCCACCTTATAAAAATAATAGCAAGAAAAAAAAACTGAGAGAAAAAATATTTTCAAACGCCAAAAATATACAAAAACGGCTCAAAAACAAAACACTGTCTGAAGTAAAAGAGTCTCTAGAAATGATTGCCTTTCATCTGCCAATAATTTGCACCCTTTTAAAAAGTTACCCTGTATTATTTCAGAAAAACCCTGTATATATAAAAGTGAACCTTGATTTCAAAATTGTTCTTTAATTTCAATGAAACACACGAAATACATCAAAATAGATACCTTTAGTCCGTATTTAGGTAAATACCGGCTAGAGATGAGATATATAATCGGCAAATTTGAGACTATGTGCACATGTTCCTAGTAACTTACTACTTGTACTTCTTTAAAATAATTGTTCCATCCAGTCCACCTGGTAATTCAAGATATAAGCTATCCTAGTACCAAACTTCATCCAAATCGGTTCAGCCGGTTGAGTGTGGAGTTACGAATGATGATGATGATGAAAAGTATTATATGTGCTAATCCAGCGTATAAGCTATCCTAGTATCTGATTTCATCCAAATCAGTTCAGCCGTTTGAACGTAAAGGAGTTAGAACTGCGATGATGTTGAAAAGTATTATATGTACTAATCCAGCATATAAGCTTTCCTAATACCCAATTTCATCCAAATCTGTTCAGCTGTTTGAGCGTAAAGGAGTAAATAATATATCTACATACTTCCGCCTTTACAATGTTAAACAGTGTAATCACTCAATAATCACCAGCATTCTTCAATACACAAAACCCGCTAGTGGCAACCATCACCTGATAAACAAGAGAAGAGTTCCCTAAAGTATTTATCTAGACTTCAAGTTAATGCCCATTTTAAGTTTCAGAAATCACTCGAAGATTTCTATTTATCTAGCGTTTGTATAGTTAATGGTCTATGAAATTTGCAGCTGGAAATAAAGGCCTTACTTAAACCGGTGAATAATTTTTTTATGATATAACTAGCCGCACCCACGGCTTCACCCGAGTGGATGATGATGAAAAAAGGTTTCATTCCAGGGCACATCCACCTCAACTTCAAACCTCAACCAAATCCGTTCAGTTATTTGATCATACATCTAGTCATGAAGTACATCGCGTACCATACCCAAACTAGGTACAAAGTACTTTACTAAAGCATGAGAGCAATGTTCAGATAAAAAGATTGCCACTATTAGCGTGTTGCCAACCGTCCACGACTGACTGCACATGCGGCGAGCGGAGCGAAAGATCCGATTACGGGGAGTACTGTCTCGCTCACTCAATATACCTAGTTACCGCGCTACAATCTCGCGATCTATGTTTTCATGTGGACTAAGTTGATACCTAAGACTAGGTGCCGTCCACTACTAAAGTACACGTGATCTCCGCACCTGTTCCAGTATCCTCCACTCGATGCGCGAACAAACATACAGACAGACAGATAAGATTCCCAAACGTTATATTTCCGTTCAACAGCCATTCCAAGCACCACAGACCAATCCTTCCCAAACTACATTGTACAGAGACCCCCCTGACACTCACGGCTCCATTATAAGTATAGATTAATATGATAGAATAATTATACGTGCGCACTGCTTACGTTTTTTTTTCTAAGTGTCGATCGTCATTCGCATCGCTGCACAGAATAAATAATAGTACAACATAGAACGTAGCCGATTATCCCTTTAAATGCTTTGCGTTCACTACCATAATTATCGTATGTTCTCTGCTTGTTAGCTACTACCTTACCGCGTGCACACGCGCAGCATGCGCGCAATGAGGCAAGTTGGCGATATATCGCCACCTAATCACCGACTAGATAAAACATAACACAAAACTCCCTTTACGAGGGCGACATCCCTCCAGCAAGTCAGACGGAACGGGCGCCACACACCGAACATAAACACTACCCCAGTTCATTAAAACAAACCCCAAATAACTCTTCTCAAATCAGAAATAATTTTAGTACGCCTCTCATTCTGTTAGTACACTGAAATAAGTCACAATTTAGTAATTAATACACGTATGTTAATGAAATTTCGCTGCAACTCCAAAGCATCTTCAAAGCGCGCCGCTCGGTGACACCTCGGGCCCAGGCCGCCCCGATAACTTTCGGTACACTAGATTTTCGTAATCCAGGGCCGATCGGCGCGCGCACAACCACTCACTGTTAATATCGCTCCTTCACTGGCCTCTCGAAGCTAGCACAAAGTAGGCACGTAAACTGGCAAGCCGTCAGGGTGACACAGCATCTCTCAAAATCTCTGCTTGGAGTTCCACCAAAACACTCCTCCAATCCAAAGACTGCCCCAAACCCAAATCCCCCCAATTAATGAGGCGTCGCTAAGCTACGTGTTTACAAACTGCGGAGCCGATGCGCGCATGCGGCCTCACGCTTTGACTGCGTTTTCTTGACTCTCCTCTGGCGGCCGCGCCGCTATTTTTTTTTTTTTGCGCCCGCGCCTGGAATTCGCTCGGTTTTGCCCCGCCCCGCGCGTCTGTCTTCACAGTATCGTGTTTAAACAAGTCCTTTCCAGTACCGGCCACTTTTATAACAATAGAATAATAATGTAAAACTAACGGTAATCAATTGCAGTAAGGGATGGCACAATAATGATCGAATTATAGTTAGGTACAGTACCTATGACTAAATTTCGTTCAGCTGTCAAATAGTTCTTTATCGATTTCTCGGCTTCTACTCATCGGATTGAGCTACCAAGCTCACCAGTTTTTATGTCAAAACCTAAGCTATTCAACAATGAAAAACTCATTGCAATCAGTCTAGTAGTTTTTACGTGATGCGTGAACAGACAATCAAACAGACCGACAGACTAGACTAAAGAAAATAAACTTTGGCTCAAACAAATTTTTTTAACATTTTTCTAGAGACTTTTTTGTTACTCACCGGTTTATAAAACGACTGTACATGTAAAAGGAGTGTACATGTATGTTTGTATGTATTTGAGTTACTTTATTCCACCTTAAATACGTCAACAGATTTGCATGTATGGGGTATCGTTAGAATCCTTACATTGTCCCGAGTAACATAGGAGTAACATTTTATTTGAAAACATTCAATATTTCGGCAATATGGCTCCATTTTAAAATGCGAATAAAAACTATTTCTTCGATTTTTACAATATGGGTATCAAATTGAAGGAAATGTTGAGCATATTCCAGCAGCACCTACATAATTTATTGGCATAAGTTCTTTTTTGGCAGAGCAGGCGTCTATTATAAAATTTAAATTGATGGCTTCTTGAAAGCACAGATTTAAAAATAAAAAAAAACTTAAGAGAAATTAATATAAGCGGATATTTTTTTAAAACTTTATTGTTTCGTTATAATATTTATTACACATGTAATTTTATTAAGTACGGCAACCCGTACCATCTGGTATCGTAATACATACTCGTACAACAATTTTTTTAAACTATTGTTACTTGTATACAATAATAAACTTTTGACATAATAATAACTGGTTATAATAATTATGAGATTTGCCATTCAATATCCTAATTCAAGAAAAAAATACAATAAAGTTTGTTATATTACACTGAAATAGCAGAATTAGGATGGACAGATCAATATTTACAGTAAAAAATGAATACAATGATTATGTTAAAATTCAATGGAAGAGACTTTATTTTGAAAATGAAAATATATGAAAATATTATGATTGTTAGTAAATAAAAATGTAAAAAATTTATAGACAGCATCTGTCCTACAAGCACTTTGTCATTTTTATCGTTAATAACACTAGGACGGGGATACCACTACGTAGATAAATACAAAATTAAAAAAACTTCCAGTCTTTGTACAAGAGCAAACAAGAGTTTGAAAAGAAGAAGAAATATAGGAATTTATTTTTCATTATACACATTTTGCCCACAGGAAGAACATGCAGGTAACATTAACGATTATATTATTTTTATTTAAATCAGAATAGTTTTATAACTAATAATATGTAAAATAATTTTCCTAAAATATAATCATTAAACTAACCTGTTATAAGAATCTTAATTATTAATAGTATTACTTTTTATTTTGTGTAGTTAAAATGGTTTTACGAAAGTAGATCACGACGCGATAACATTTTTGTTTATGTCTTTGTAAAATGGTAGTAATTATATTTATTTCTTAAAACCATTTAAATATCCACTAGTAATATCTTAAGTATTTACAATATTACTTATTAATTAGTCACGAATTCTCTAAAATTTTACTTACAATTTACAATTTTTATCAGTAATAGTAAAGCTATAGATAGATTGTTTCGTATAACTTTACTCGTTTTATATACAATCCTTGTTATATATAATATAAATTATTAGATTTCCGCTAAACATAATTGCCTTGTAATAAATGGTAAACTATATTTATATATAGTAGGTAATGATTTCAACACAGAATATTTATTTGCATAATATTTCAACTAACGTCGAGATTTTATTAAAATTATTCTGTTTCTTTCAAAACTCACTCGATTCTTCATTTGACACATAATCCAAAAATTGAGTTGCTTAAACAATCCATCTTTTATTACTAAACATACGTGATAGTATTTACAATTAAAATATCATTTATCTTTTATCCCTTTACAGGCTGCTTGTGTTTTATCATAGTATTGTCAGCTGTTTATACATTCCTGTGTCGACTATCTTTATTTTATTTCTTTTAGTAAATATAAATTTACTTTTTAAATTTCTAATTCACTTATTGTTAAAGTGGGTCAAATTACCTAAAATTTTTTTTTGCAAGTAACCAATTACTTTAAACTTTAGTGTTTTGAATTATAATCTTAATTTCTTTGAGTAAATGTGAATATTTGTTATTCGATATTATGTGTGTTCTTTTGCAGTATTTTTAAAATATCCAAGTCATTATAAAGTTAATATTAAACATACATAATAATAAAGGGGTTTTTATTGAGGCTGTATGAAAAAAAACATAATAATGATTTAATTTGTCTGCTATAGTGCGAAGTATTTTTTAAAATATATAATATTCACAGATCATGCTTTCCATTCTCTCTTTTCATTCTCTCAAGCTTCTAATATTACAAAGTTCTTTACGTTTGTCGTAGCCGCGAAACAATTCACTTTACTCGAGGTTGATTAAAGACCGAGATCGAAGAAAACCTTTTCGGAAATATAAGAAGTTCCCGTGTGTACCATTTCAACAATTGCCCATAAAGTCATGAACGCAAACGGAACGGAAAGAAAAATAAACAATGACGTAACCATAACAATCCACGTAAAGTTACTATAACAGATTTATATATTACACTATTTACAATACGATAAGGAATAAGCATTAGCTACTCAGGGATTTACTTTATATTGTACATAAACACAACCCACACTATAAAATAGCGATTTTTACCCTATACTGATGGTCGTAAAATATCAAAACATAATAATCTCACCTCATCATCATCAGCTTGTGTTCGTCCACTGCTGGGCATAGGTCTCTCCCAAGGCACGCCATTTGGCTCGATGTTCAGCTCTTTGCATCATTTTCACATTTTCAAAAATCTTTATGATAAATATCTCATACACAATGATACTCGTATCAGCAAGCACATTACTTATACATGTTATCGAAATTACTAGTTTAATGTTTCATTCTGAGTCAACTTCGTGAAAAGGATCACAGTTTGAGACATGATAAAGAATAGACAGGACTATCTTAAGATATTTTACAATCGTCAACATAAGGGCCAAGACATGATACTTCGACAGACGGCGCTTGACATTTTGACGACAAATAAAACGTTTTATAACATTCAATGTATTTCGGGACTTGAATGTATTTTGTCTTGTTTTGGCGCATGCTATTTTATGTCAGCATAAACAAGGCAAAACTTGGTAGAGCTATAGAATGCGTAAGTCCTACAATCCTTTTTATTTTATTTTATTTTTGGACTAAGAGGTTATATGATACGTACGTCATTCCATTGGCAATGTCCAACGCGTTGCGAATGCGTTCATAATAATATTGTTATTTTTTATGGACAAACGTCTTGCGTCGTCTGTCGACGTATCAGGCTTTTAATGAATTAGATAAAATTTATGTATTTACAGCTTGACTGTCCTTGGTATGTGTCAAGACAGCGTTATGAAGAGGCATGCGGCGAGCACCAGGCAATGTGTCGGCGAAGTGGGGGCGAAGGCCTGCCCTCTCTGCATAGCCGCTGGGTACTCACCTGATAAAGGGAAAATAGAATTTGCTTCTTTGGCAAAAATTAAAACCGCTCTCGACAAAAACATTTAGCAAAATGTAAGAATTGAGAAGCTAGTTTGTTGTAGCATTTGTAAACTACCCGCTATGTCAGATATTGGATCTGTCGTCACGACGTTCTTCTTTTATATAGTATAGTAAATTACATCGCATTAATATGAATGTAAGTGTTATTTTTAACATTAACAAGATCTTACAAATTGTATTGGTCAGACATCTAACATCTAATAAAAGTTATCAGGTAAAATGCAATTGGGGGTGAGATAGCTTCAATATATATATCAGATTTTATATTTTGAGATCCGAGATATGCAGCTTCGATAGTTCTTTCTGTAGAACTAGAAGAGCATATCTCGTTTCAAGATTTAGTTTCATAAATTGATAAAAAACATAAATTCATAATTATTTCGAAAAACTTCAAATAATTATTTTTAAAAATACAATAGAATAGTTTTCTGCAAGATTAACTTCCTCTTTTTTTCTTTAGTTATTTAACGGGGATGGTAATTACATATAAGGTTGTGCATTTGTCAGTCAACATTTTGAAATAATTTTATTGTCACGGAATATGATATTTAAAACCTTTCAAGACACAAAATATATATCCCATTTTCATAAAAAGGAAACGACATTCATTTTATTACGGAAATGTTGCAATTTCATTAAGAGAAAGCGGAAATAAAGAACAAAAGATTCAGTAAAGAATTTTCACGAGCACTGTCGCTTTTAAAAACCTCCGTAATTAAAATTCGTTTACTACGTAATATAAAACATTAACACACCCGTTTACAGAAAAGGTTTCGTTTATCTGATTCATTGCTAACATTGTTTTAATGATAACATTCCTCCATTTTTTCCCCTTCTTTAACGTATTTTCCTTCCTATATTTTGGAGGACATTTGTCAAAAATATTGGGGAAGTTCTTAACGAATATTACTGTCAGATTTAACAAGATTAAATTTCCATGATTTATGTCTTCAAATTATGTTAACGAATTGTAGTTAAAAGGTTTTGCACCATGTTCCGTGAATTTCCTTGTAAGTCAAGTTTAAGCGAAGGGTACGCGTTCACTCGAAAATGATCAATTACACGGGATCAATTAGCTGAGTACGTTCTTTAAAATAGAAAGCTCTTATACAGATATGTAAATACCCTCTTGACCTATTTATTTTTGTAAATATTTGCCAAACAATATTGGAAAATACTTAATACAAAGGATCCAATGTTTTCAAATGGCTACATGAGCGGTAGGTATTGCTACAACAATATTTATATAACAACAAAATCTTTTATGAAGATTCAGTTATATAAAGAGAAACGTCAAACGTATTATATTGTGCCTACAAATCTACGACATTCAGCCTCGACTGACAACCTTAGTACGACCGATAGCAAATCTAGGGTTAACTTTTTTCTGAATTTCATAAGAAAAACATTATTAATCGTACAACAGAGAGGGCTGATCCTGCAGTATTTATAATACCTTTGGATTCAGACCCTAACAAGTTCTATATTTTTTTGTATTAGCCACTGAAAAGAGAGATTACATACTCGCAGCTGTCTCCAACATAAACTGAATCCTGTTGTGCTTATCTTTTCGAAATACATTACAAGAGGCACTGGTGTGAGGGATAAAGCACTGTGATCTGTTAGAAAACTATTTGTTCGACATTGCAAATATGAGTAGTATTCAGTTAATAACTTACCGTTGAGAACGTGCACCGTCACGCTCTTTGCTTGCGCGTTACTCGGGTTACACTGGTACGTCCCCGAGTCGGAGGGTCTTGCTTGCTGAATCAGAAGAAACGACTTGGTTGTCTCTCCCTTCTCCGTCACCACTGACACTCCCCCCCTTGGAGAGTCGTAGCTTATGATCTGGTGGCAAAGATAATAAAATATAACTATTTATTGTTAGGTCATAATTTACAAGACCGTAGTTAGGCCAATTCTCGTGTACTAATGTGAAGCATGGACTCTCACTCAGGAAGAAGAGCAATAACCATCCCTTCCCCATAGCACTGCCAATGATACCACGCCTGGTCTGTCATGGGGAATTACTATTCACCGTGACCTTACCCTAGTGATGTTCTGATTACTTTTTATTGAGTTTTCTGTGATTCACGATCTCTTGTTGTTAATTGGAAAATACAAAAGGCTCATCAATAACATTATCAGTTTTTATTATAATTATTATCACTGAAAACAGGTACTGGAATATTATGTATAGATAGATAGATAGAAAATTATTTATTGCACACATAAGATAGGTACATAGGCGAACTTAATGCTAGCAAGCATTATCTTCCAGTTAACCTCGGTGTACTGTGATGTTTTTAATGCGGAATAGTATGAGTGTAGTGTGTGTATGTATGTATGTATTTTAAAAACCAAAAACACACCAACAAATGCCTAATATAATAATCTACTTCCCTACGACAAATTTAATTAGCATAGAGATAGGCCTGAGAGATTCACAGGTTTCATCATCTCAGAAATTTTTCACTCAGATGTAGTTGGGCAACATTGAACAGTAATATATACCTGCCTATTACATCACTGATAGTTGGGTGTGTCACTGGGAATAGTGATTCCCCATGACACTCCTGGCGGTGTCTTTTTGGCAGTGACATGAGGAAGGAATAGCAATAACTCCTAGATACTAGAATATCATATTATTATTATTTAGTTACTGAGAGAAAGATACTCCAAAAATAATGGGACCAATATGTAGAGATGACGACAGTTTTAGAGTGCAGAAGAATAGAGAAGTGGAGCTGGTTCGCTGAGGTCAAAAATAATCAGCAAAAAGAAAGGCACATAGTCTTCATGCCTTTCATGGCTTGGAAATATCGCGGGGATGGAAGACGATCGTGTTGTGAAGTGAGAGCACCTGGAACGACCGACAGGACGTCGCCCAGTTAGACGTCCCAGGTACAGCTGGTCAGATGAGGTTGAGAAGGATCTGCGCAAAACAGAGAACGATGGTGGCTTTTGTGATCAAGGACAAGACCCACTTGGGGTCATCGCGCCATCTTAGTAAGTAAGTATTGTTAAGACAAAATTAATATAATAAGGAGCCTAACTTCTAGCCAGATAATGTCACTACTACCATAGAATGCTACTCATCCAGGATTGTACGTGAAGCGGTGGAAATCAAACAGTATCCCAATTTCAACCGAGAGGATAGTTTTAAGTTGGCTGCGTCATGGAATTCCGTAATAAACAAGTGTTCGTGTCTTAGTTTATGTCAGAAGAATGTGTGTTATTACAATTCTGTATATCAACAAAACCGAGTGCGGGTAGTTGGACACCACGCACGCTCTATTTGACGCTGTTACCCGCTACTGCAGATAAAAGTCTATGCATTAAATTACCTCTTATTATATTAATAGTGTTAAGGTCAATCTTATTTTATAACGAGGAAAGAGTGAAACATTTCTTGCTTCTATCAGGTTAACTAAACGAATAATCTACTTGCAGTAAAGTCTTGGATTGAATTGTAATTAACAAGCTAATACTAAAAAAAAGTATAGGAAACAATCATAAGCCATGATGCTACATTAAAATTGTTTTTCTTCTTCTTTTCAGCCTTTATCATCCCACTGTTGGGCATAAGCCTCCTCTGCTTGACGCCACCCCTTTCGATCTTGTGCTTTCCTCAGAAACTGTTTTCCAGCAACTCTGGCTATGTCATCACTCCACCGGGCTGGTGTCCTGCCCCTTGATCGTTTACCATCCCGAGGCTACCACTTGGTGACTGCTTGGTCCACCTTCCAACGTTCCGTCGTGCAACGTGTACTTTAAAGTTACGCGACTTTTGTATGCGTCAGAATTGCAAATATACCCCCAAAAAAAAAACTTTTTAGGGATAATACATAATGTATCCTCACAATAACTTTGGGATCTTCGATTATTACAATTTATAGTCCACGCAGAGCCACATTATGGACCGTTAGTTCAGATAAGATAGAACTTCAGAATATAATGGAGTGAAGGCTGGATATTGGATATTATAATAAAGAAAGGGCTAAAGCAAGAATGGATAAAATCTGCGTATTTTACGAAAATGAGAAACAATTTTTAACAGGCTTGGTTTTCGTTTAAAAAATACAGTAAAGTTTTACAACATACTGCGTATCATGTTTTCTAAAAATGGTAGAATAGCTCTATTTGAAAAACCACGAAAACATGACACCCAATTAAAAAAAACCGGCCAAGTGCGATACACTCGCGCACCGAGGTTTCCGTACAACAACTACACAATCCGACTAGCCCGACTCAAACTTGGCTGGTTTTTATTATATATTCACACCAAGTTTGATGCTTATAATTATTGCTGTTACGATAGAGCAAAACACGAAAACTCCATAAAAACACGTTTCTTGTATGGGGACAAAATAATTGGCATAAGTAATATACTTTCCAAGATATTTAGGTTCAAAAATCCTTAGTTTTCCTCTAATTTTACAAACAATATTAATTTGTCGAGCAAAGTAACTGTGGGATGGCGCAGGTTAGAATAGTTGTCTGTGACATTAATTTATCGAACAGTTATATTTAAGGTGGTTCCCTAAAAGACAGAAACAACAAGTTAGCAATTGTGTTTCTAACGTGTGCAAACGACCACAACACTAGTTTCAATTAATCGAGCTGTTTTCAAAATGGCAAGCTTTGAAGGAAGTTTAGCTTTGGCTATGCTACAATAAGGTTATAGTCATGCTCTTTCACCCAGCTATTACGGTTCGAAAGATACAGAGATCCCTATAAATAGTTGCTTGACGAGATCTTCGCAAAGTAGGTATTTAGTAAATGTATTGCTATGTCCTTCCCTCCCGCCGATCCCCTATACGAGCAATACAGTTGCTGGTCATGAGTTTTAGTAGTACAGTTTTTGATAGAATTGGTGTTTTGAGGGAAAGCACTTTCCACTCCCTAAATTGTGGTGATAACTTTTGTTATTAGTGTCAATCGCTTGAATAGAATATAATCTACGCCTATACATTTTTTTATATTTTTAATGAATTCTTTTGTATATGTTTTTTTTTTTAGTTTCATAGTAACTTTAAAGCTATTGAAAAGTGAAGACGTATAAGCGTAGTTAATTAATGAAACATTTCTATGCAAAAAAAACCCGCATAATATTTGTTTTTTATTTTGCAAAGGCGCTAAAGACTCTTCTTCAAGGCACTACAGACGTAATAGGACTTCGTTTGGGCCCATTCGGTACGGAACCACAAAAAAATGTATGCACAATGTTTTTAATGCGTGTAATGTACTCGTAAATAAATCAATACATATATATATCTATCTATCTATATATATATATCTATCATTTGTGTGATGAGCAGAAATGTTTGTTTCCGAGTCATGGATGTTATAATATTCGTATATATGTATGTTTATCCGTTATCTAGTACCCATAGTACATAGTTTGGGGCTAGGTAATTGGTGTGGATTTGTCCCGAATATATTATTATTATTATTAATAGAAGTAAGTAATAAGAAAAAATCTGTACAAAAAGATATCAAAAAAAAAATGGTCTGGGGTACTTAAAATAAGGTACTGACAAGATATTAATAATCAGGCATGTATTTAACACACATTATTATTGTTTTTTATTATTACAGAAATCCATACAAAAAGTAGACACTGTTTTTTAAAAACTTAACTATTTACACAAAACACAAATCTAAAAGTCCTTCGGAGGAAGAGAAAGTGCTCAGAATGCTGGCTGCATTGCCACGCTGTATTGCAATACTAATTTTTTGGCCTAAATAGGAGCCAGCATTCTGGTCACATGTCACTTCCACTAAACGTTTTGCCAAGTCCCTGTAAATTTCGTGGCCACCTGGCCCCCACGGACCCAAAGTTTCAACCCCAAACGGCACAAACATGTAACCCCGGTCTAGGTTCCCATATTTGCGCCGCTTGAGGTTTTCTGCTTTGGTTGCAGCGCCGCCAGTCTGAATTGTTGTCTCTGGAAGATGAGACGGCGCCAAGGTATCGACACAAGTTGCATCCCAAACTAAAGGCCGTCCCATCTTCCAAGGAATCAAAGTCATACCATCAGGCCTCTTACCGTCGTCCCGCATCAGGCCGTTTGGTTTTAAGATTGACGGAACGCCGGCACTGACAAAGGCCCGACGGATGACTTCATTCAAACTGGCGTGTCGAGGAATCCTCCCTGCGCTTCTGTAGCAAGATAGTCCGTGATGGCCAAGCCGATCCACCATATCGCCGCATAGGCAACGGTGTGGGACTTGGCAAAAAACGCCCAGACGCAGAGAAACGGCTAATCGGAATGTCTGGTTGTCTAGTAAATTGCCAATGTTTTTTGATGGAAGTGCTTGCAACCAAAGGCCTGATTCCCAACGTGAAACAGCGAGGAGGCGAGCACGCTCTGCAGAACAAACAGATGTATCAAGAAGATTTTTCCGTTCAATTTCGCAGAGCGGCCCGTCCCAATGCTTCTGGGAAGGAGGCGCTTTGGGCAATGACTGATTTGGACAGGCTATTTTCCAAGCATCCCTAGCCTCAGTCAAAAAACTTATTTCGTAATTTGCAATACAGAAATCTGGTAATGATTCATCGAGAATCGGGGCCCCTAAAAAACGAAGTGAACTGTTTTGCAAAATTTTAATATTTGGAGCAATTTTTCTAAAAATATCTATAGTGTCGTTTTTTGAAATGATTGGATTTGAAATGTATAATTCACATTTAGAAAAATTTTGAGTAAGACCTATTGTTTTGAATTGCCTTGTTAAATTTTCGAAATCTTTCGCGACTGTGTTCACATCGCCTCCTAAAGTTCCATCGTCCAGATACCATACGTTAAATTTTGATTCTAATTTTGTAATGATTGTATGTATAGCGAGGCTGAAAATAGCCGGCCCAAGTGGATCTCCTTGTTGACAACCTACTTTTGAAGAGATGAGATGATTTTTGTATATTAATTTTGAGGGTTGACCATAAAAATGCCAAAGATATTTGTATAAATGAGGAATTTTGTATTTTATCTCAGTCAAAAGGGCGCCTCTATCGACTGAATTAAAGGCGTTTTTAACATCCACCTTCAAAAGTACATCACCTCCATTGTGGCACAAAAAAGTTCTTAAAGCATGAACCGCCGCCTCACAGCCACCACGCGAACCGAATCCCAACTGTACAGGTTGGAAGTATGTACAGAGGGATTCACTTATTGACTTACAGCAAATCTTGGCTGTAAGACAACGATAAACTGTGGCAACAGCAATAGGCCTAATGCCCACATCCTTTTTTAAGAGCGCACATAAATTTGCCCCATATAAAATATCTAGAACGTAGGTGTTCACTTTTCCAGAAAGCATGAAATTAGTCAAATTTGTTATTTCTTTTAAAAGAGCGTCACCGATCTCACCGCAAACACCACTTGTTAAGTCTTTAAGGTGCTGAGGTGAGAGAACATCAAGACCACCTGCAGACCCACTGGGGAATGACGCAATGGCATTTGCTACGTCTTCAGGTGTTGCCATTAAAGAATCCTCATCTCGGTCTGGGGGCAAAGGCATATTGGCATTAGCTGCAGAAGGTGGATGCTTATCCTTTAGTGCATCCTCACCCAAATTGACCATAAATGGCCCAACGTGTTCATTAAGTATTTCTTCCACATATCTTACGCTAGTTAAAGAGCCGTTTTCTATAAACACCAGTTCTGTGCGATACTCAGATGAAATTCCGGCCCACACAAGTATAGACCCACCAACGTAGGCTACTTTTTCTTCGATGCATGCTTGCTGGAATCTTTCTCCTGGTCTTCTATACACTCTGTGTCTTCCATCGTGCTTGTAGAGCATAAATTTTGATTCGTCGGCGAACATAACTTTTGACCAATCTTCAATAGTCCAATTTAAGTGGTCTTGGCATATGTTAGTCTTGAAAAACGATGCCCACGCTCCAGTTTAGGGCCATTTGCAGGTCTACGTGGTTTCAAGTTAGCTTTAGTAAGTCGTCGTCTTACTGTCCATGCAATTAGGTTACTTCCTCCGAGGCGTCGAAACTGATTTGTAAATTCAGTTCCTGTGAGAAAGCGATTACGAAGCATGGTGTTCACCAAGTATCGATCTTTTCGTGCTGTGGCACACCTGGTTCTGCCTATTTCTGGTTCCTGGTCTGCGTAAGTTAGAGCCAGTTTCCTCGTAACGTCGGAGAACTCTTTGTACTGTTGACAGCGACACACCGACAGTCCTGGCTGTATCGCGCTGACTCCGGCCGGTTTCGAGCATTGTGAGAATTCTGGTGCATTATTCAGGTGTAAGCGACACGATTGCAGTTTGAATAATAAATATCGAAAACTATCAATATGGTTTATATACCCACTTAAATGACAGATTAGAAACAAAAGCAAAATCAAATGCAGTAATTTCGTAGTTCCATCTTCGAAAGTCTACCTTTTTCAAATTAGTTTTTTTTTATGACATAACTTTACAATAACTAAAGTATTTAATTATCTATTAAACACAATTTATTTCAATAAGCTAGCCATTCTTAGTTTCCGAGATTTATAGGTTTCTTTAAGTGACCCGGATTCATTGCTCTCGAGTGTATAATATGTCACCGTTAGATTGTATAAACCGATAAATTACAATTTAACGGATCCTAATTCGTAAGATTGTAAACAAACGAAAAATCGTGAACGGACATCCTATTCGCTAGCGTATGGACCTATCAGTGCGCAGTTTTATAATTTTACGACATTTTAAAGATTCTATCGCCTGTTATATTGCAAATCTTTTCCTGATTGGTCAGTCTAGGTTTGTCACAAGGCTACAAATTAAATAGAAGCTCAAGAAACGGAATCGGACCATCCCGACTACCACGTGGTCCGACCTTGTCCTATACTCCCGGGTGCAATTCAACAATACGAAGCTATCTCGCAAGGAGTTCCTGAGCGAAATGAGAGCAAGAGGCCTGAACGTAGCGAGGTGATATCCTAAGCGGAGTGAAGATCAAATTTGTGAGTGGAGCGAAGGGACGACGATGCGAGAGTTCTGCCGAGAGCCCGTTTACTAATTTGTGATCAATTTTAATTCCTTAGGTCATGTCGGTGTGAATGTCTTCAAGATCATTTGCAAATGTTTGTCTATTTAATTTTAACTCTATAGTGATACGAGAATACACGAGTCTCACAGTTATGAACTTGCCCTTGATGGGCAGGTTTACAAATTGACGGTGGCGATAGAATCACTGAAGTCGGATAAATTGTAAAACTGTGCACTGATTGTTCAGTAATATTCAATTGTGCATATTTATTCACAATTATTCATCAACTTGTAATAAACAGAATTAGGATCCGTCACATTGAATTCTATCAGTTCTTACAAATAACCGTGGACGTATATATTTGGCACAATTCACACTAATTACCTAGCCCCAAACTGGGATAACTTGTACTAAGTGTACTTACCAACGGATAAACATATAAAGGTACTAATATATCCATGTCTCGGAAACAAACATTTTCCTCTCATCACTCAATTGATTGCACCTTGCGCGATTCGAACCTGCGATCGCTGGTTGACTTCGCAGTCAGGGTCACTAACTTACTTAATGTAATTTATGTAAGTATGTTTTTAGCTCACCGCATTATTATGATTCCAAAATATGTAAGCTGGTGGCTCGGGGGAGTATAGCACCACGCACGTCAGGTTGATGGTGCTGCCCCACTCGATGTACAGGTCGGGACCGCCGATGATTTCAGTAGTTGGTTCTGTAACAAAAACGCAATGTAAGTATAGATAAATCATGGTAACGTTACTCGCAACAATCAGTCGAATAACCTTAGAATAAAGAAAATAGAAACAGAGATTATAACTCACAATTTTATTTCTAAATAAACCAAATTAAATTTATTTTATTTGCACTGCATGTTAATTGCACTTGCAAGATTAAAACAAATCGATTGACGTAAGAATGATCAAAATCGATCCTCGCGTTTGGTCTATATTCGATATAGTGCCACAAAGGAACAGACATACTCGTACATACATTTATTGGATGATAAACACAATACCCTCCGCTTAGTCGGGTAGTAAAACTTAGGTATAATAATATAAAGCACGGTACGTTCTCACATGTTTTGTCATGAGCACTGAGGAACTTCTTTTTATGAATAAATATTTCATTATTCATAAACTTTTTTTATCTAAGATACGTCAACATTATTTTCCGCCTGGCGCATGTCGTCATAAAATTTTATTATATCCTCACCAAAAAAAAGGAATAAAATAAACCGTGCGAATGCATGCGACATTCATACAGCAGTTTCATAATAACCTTGTTTACCTACTTTTCTTACACGCATTCATTTAACGCACTGCGCCTGATCTAATCTACCGGAACTACCGAAGTTATACAGAAATACACGCGATCTCTATTATTAAATAAATGCGCCATGCGGTTTCACCCGCGTGGATTGTGACGATGGATGATGATGATGATGATGAAAATAAGCCTATGTGTTCATCCGGGATATAAGGTATTCTGGTACCATATTTCATCCAAATCCGTTCAGCCGTTCGTGCGTGAAGGTGTAACTAACAAACACACACACTCACATACTTCTAAAGATAAAAGATAGATGGCGCTAATCGTTTTTATGCATTTTATGTATTTTTACACGACTACCCAAAAAAGGAGTGTAATGTTTTTAAAATTCATGTAGGTTTGTGAGTTTATTTATTCCCCCATTACTTTTATATGCCTGAACAGATTTAGACGTATGGGGTATCGTTAGAATCCTTACATCCTTTCGAGTAATATAGGAAAAATATTTTTAGAAAAAATGAAAAAATTCAATGTGGCGGTAGTATGGCTCCATTTTCAAATAAGAAAAAAATATTTTTTAATTCGTATTTTACAATATGAGTATCAAATAAAAGACCTTGATAAGCACATTTCAACAGTATATAATTTATTGACATAAGTTATTTTTTGGCAGGGCAGTCGTGTGCTTTTAGCATTTAAGCTAGTAATAAACCCGACCGTAGTCGAGTTTTATAATGTGAACTTACGAGTATGCCTTGTTTGCAACAAAAACTCGACCTGAAGAACTCGACATTGCTACAACAAGACAAATCTATTGATAGCCTCGCTTGTCAAAATCGGACCAATTTTTAGTTCGAACATATAACCCTTCCTTTGCAGGTGTGTTTTTTTAGCTTTTAATTTAGTTATTGTATAGACTGTCAGTTATAATGTATGGAGTTCTGCATCGCGCAAACGAAGTTTTCCACTCGATAAGAGCGTATTCATTTTAAACTCTAAGCTCTGATTGCCCTGTTACGACAGTGGCTACACTTCTCAGATTTAATAATATAAGTGTGATGTGATGTGATAGTCGAACGTATATGTATTCCGCTTCGAAACACTGTAGGACCTATAGTCATAATAAATATTTAACGTTGTGCATTTGTGTTGCATTTGACGCAAACCAATATTTTTTTAATGAATTTATAATTTTTTGCCTCTAATGCCAGCATGCCAGATATATCTAAAGAAGCGTTTCTAGGGTCAAAGAGGTGAAACAACTCGACTCCAGTGCGTAAATGCTTATTACTCAAACAAGCTTGTAATGTGGTCATTATTTCGACAACCTTCTTTGGGCAAAGTCGACCTTGCCGCGCTGCTTGAATAGGCGCCAACAAAAAATCAAATGGATTTTCACTATTGTCGTGTTTTGCGGCCAGCAATTTCCTTTGAAAATCCAATATTGTCATGTTTTTTAGTACTATTATTTACTCTGTGGTTTTATTAACCACCGATCGCGAAAAGAGAGGCCCAAACATAGTTCCCAAACGTATGGACCGATATGGATGTTTTTTTTTCTGCTTGAAAGCTGATGTGATCGAGATGGTTCTTAGCTATTATTGTTGTAGTATGTTTTTTTGTTGTTGTTGTTTTTGTTTTTGTTGTTTATTATTGTGTTTTTTTTGTTATTGTAGTTGTGGTTTCTGTTCTTGTTCTTGTTGTTTTTGTTTTAATTTCTTGTTGTTTTCAATGTTCTTGTTGGTTTTTTTGTTGTTCTTGTTGTTTTTATTGTTGTTCATGTTGTTTTCGTTGTTTTTGTTGTTTTTTGTTGTTATTGTTGTTGATCTTGTTGTTTTTCTTGTTGTTATTATTGTTATTGTAGTTTTTGTTGTTATTATTGTTCTTGTAGTTTTTGTTATTGTTCTTGTTGTTTTAGTCGTTCTCGTTGTTTTTGTTTTTTTTCCTTGTTGTTTTTAATGTTATTGCTATGTTTGTTGTTTTTCTGGTTGTTCTTGTTGTTTTTGTAGTTCTTGTTGTTGTTGTTGTTGTTGTTCTTTTTAATTGTTCTTGTTGTTTTGTTGTTCTTGTTGTTTTTGACGTTGTTGATGGTGTTGTTTTGGTTTTTGTTGTTGTTGTTGTTTTAGTGGGTTATATAATTTTTTCATCAGTTTGCTAGTTTTATTTAAATTCCTCGCATTGTTTGAGTAAAGCACTATACAAGCCTTGGTCCGCAATGACTGCCCTGCAGGCCACGCTATGATGGCCTCGAGCTTTGCTTAGTTAAGTTCTGAGCCTTCAAGCTTGGCCATATTGCAGTCCTTGCTGACCGCGCTGTGATGGCCTCAAACTTAACTGAGCTACGCTCTCGGCCATCATCATCGCTGCCAGCAACGCAGTCATTACAGACCGCGGCAGTAATGTACTAAACCTCTTAGAGTTTTTGTTTTTCTTGCCGACTCATAAGTCGCGTGCGTGCCATTAATATGGCGGACTAAATTAACAGACTTGCCTAAACACCGGTTAACGCAAACATTTGGTTAAGTTAACGAACTTCGTGACGCAAGGCCTTAGACACACTGCCAACATAAACAGTGGTGCTTAGCGTTAAATTAAAAGTTAATTGTGGGTCGGTTACTGTTGTTTGTTTAGTATCTACTTGAGTTTCATCACGTCACAACCCTGATGAAAAATGTTTTGAGATCACTCGCAGATTAGTAAAGATTAAAATGGAATGCATCTTCTTCGGCATTAAAAAGGTTGGATTGCAGACCAACGGATTTTAAAACTACGTTAAATTACTTTAAAGCTACGTAAGTGTATATACTTAGTATTCTTAACCCCCGAACTTCAAAAGAGAGGGGTGTTATAAGTTACGCGATATATCGAGTAATCAATGGGACTATAGTATATGTAAATAACAAGTTTGTTGAAAGACAGCGAGGTGATCCGACAGAGCACCAAAGTTTTCGACAAAGCCTGTAGGATAAGTAAGCTGAACTGGGAGTGGGCTGATCATATCCGCTCAAAGACCTATAACCGTTAGGGTAGATATTTGAGTAGTGGGTGTGAGTGGAGACTGCAACTCAGCAAACGAAGAGTAGGAAGCCTTCCTATAAGAGGAGTGATGGCAAATGCAAGGTGGCTGGCAGCATTGAAAAAGAAGAGCCTAAGATCGGGCTCAGTGGTGTGTTTTGGCTGATGGAAATCAGCTCACATTAAAAGATAAGTTCAAAAACTAAAACCCGATATAAGTTAAGGGCCGTAGGAGAGCAATATAAATGTATCAATATTTAAAGGGAGTTTGAATATTCTTGATTGTGACATTTAGTCCGTAGTCGGGTTTTAATTTTTGAACTTAATTTTTATATAATTTACTAGCTGTGCCTGCGGCTTCATACCCGTGGACATTTTTCTAGATTAAAAGAACTATGTTCTATTCCAGGACCTAAACTACCAATTTACCAACATTTGATCGAAATTCCTTCAGCCGTCAAATAGTTTTTATCGATTACTCGGCATCTAATCATCGGATTGAGATGCCAAGTACCCCAGATTTAAGTTTAACTACATCGCAATCGGTTCAGTAGTTTTATGTGATACACAAACAAACAAACAGACAAACAGACAGACACGAATTAAAAAAAAATATATTCTTGTTCAGTAGCTTATTATAAGTAACCTTGTATTTTTTTTGTACAGACTTCTTTAAATTTGCTGTATTATATGTATAGATTTTGGGGTTATAATGTATATGTTTTCGAAATAATCTAATTAAGCCCTTTCATTTGATACCAAACAAGGCATCATAGAAAATCTTTTTTTTAGTTCTTTTTATTTCCTCTTAAGGACGTCATATTCTATTTAATATGACGTCACATAGCCTGTAACCAGCGGACAATGAAGACGCTTCCAACGATATCTCATTTGTAAAATGATGATAAGTAGTTTAGAAGTTATGAGGGAACAGCAGAATATACGTACACACGTACCCATACACACATGCATACCGGTTAAAATCATAACCCTCCTATTTTGCTTTGCCATAGTCGGGTAAAAAATGAGCAAGGTTCAAGCAAAAATGAGAAAGTCACGTAAACTGATTGCATCCATTACGACGGACAAACTATTAATGAACGCAAAAAGGGACATCTTTAAGAACTGTGACTTTGAAAGAGGTGGCGACATGACATGAAAAATCACCACTAGCATTTGTGCCAGCTGTAGCAAATAAAAACACTTGCAAAGAATAATTGAGGGAGCTATTTTAGTCTACAACTAAAAATATTTTGTCAAAAGTGACGTTATTTTATACACACAAAGAGAGTACTTAAATACTGCGTAGTTATATTTTATACACACAAAGAGAGTACTTAAATACTGCGTAGTTATATTTATACACACAAAGAGAGTACTTAAATACTGCGTAGTTATATTTTATACACACAAAGAGAGTACTTAAATACTGCGTAGTTATATTTATACACACAAAGAGAGTACTTAAATACTGCGTAGTTATATTTATACACACAAAGGGAGTACTTAAATACTGCGTAGTTATATTTATACACACAAAGAGAGTACTTAAATACTGCGTAGTTATATTTTGTAAAAAAAAGGTTATTATGGATGGCACCGTTTTAATAATAGGTATCGTATGACAAAAGCTACAGAAAAAAGGAAAAGTTTATACTGTAAACTAAACATTAGAAGATATTTATTCACTTTCGAGGACTACCAGTCATATTTATTGAAAATCTAGCTGAGCCCCGTGGCTTTATCCGCGTGCAAACTTTTACAACTCAACTTATTTTTTTTCTTATAGGATCAACCTCATAAGAAAAACAATAAGTTACGCATATCCATCGTTCAAATCATGAGAGCATACAAAAATTGAATAAAAAAGCACTTTCAGTTTATCCCGATATATTATTCAAAAACTTTCCCCAAAAACCTTATTCGCACTATTATTTGGCCATTATTATAAAGAACATTAATAAAATAAAATATATGCCAAGTTAGCCCCGGGCTACCACCCAAGACAAATACAACTGAGCCTGGCGTGCAACGGACGAATGATTAGGCTTGACGATCACATGATACAACTTTGTATAATCTGTGGTGATTCTTTACATTCCTTTTGATTATATTATATTACTAGCTTTCCCGCCCGCGACTTCGTCCGCGCGGACTACTGTTTATCGCGAAGAAAAGCATCTTATGTTCTTCTAGAGTATTTAAAACCAATGCAAAATTAGGTTAGCAATAAGCTCTTGATGTTATTTGACAGACTTGTTATTTTGTTTCTATGGCAACCGTTTCTTACAGCGAGTAATCTACATTTTTCAAGTTTTTCCAGTTTTCCCATGGAAACATACAATTTCCAGGGATAAAGTATCCAATGTTTTATTCCAGGGTATAAGCTATCTCCATTCCAAATTTCATCAAAATCCGTCCAGCCGTTATTGCGTGAAAGCTCCCCAAACAAACAAACAAACAGACAACGTTTCATTTTCATATATTGGTATGGATTTTTGTTTTTTTTTATGTTTGTAACAATAATGTATATGTTTCAGTTAGTATATTTACTGTACCTATATTTTTTATTTTTCGTTCAGTGATATTTAATATGTATTTATTACTGCACCGCCACCATTTTTCTTACACATCCAGGTTGACTGGTAGAAATTGCTACATAACATTAAGTCCTCCTTGTACAAATGTTTTGTGCTGAAGTATAAATAAATAAATAACCTCGAGACAAAGCTTACAAAGATAAGGTGGCATGTTCTGGGGTTATGTGAAGTCCGAAGAGAGGGGAAGTACGCTATAACCCTAGAATCAGTACTTTTTTACTTCTGAGGGGGTAATCAGCAGTGGGGTTCCTCGTCAATATAGTCTTCATTAAAACTGTTGTAGATGTAACCAGTATATCGACCAGCGTAGCGTAGCACTATACAGCTACGTAGTCACGTTATACATTTCGGTCAGCTAAAAAACTAGGATACAGACCGTAATGTTTAGCCAAAGAAGGCTGTAAGGCACAGAATAAATAACTTAAGGTAGTACAGGTTTACGCACCGAACTCGGCACACCGTATGATAAGGTAGAATATATGATTGATGACATAATTTCGGCCGTGCATAACACCACAAATACAACGTTATCATGGGAGACTCACGCCAAAGTGGGAGTACAGACTTGCAGCGAATCGAAAATAGATCCACACAGCTAAGGAAACAGGAATCACTAACTAAAATTAACTAGCACTTGCGGGAGCAAGTGCTAGTTAATTTTAAAGGAAGGTTTTTAGAGGAAGTGCCCCAGGAAGTGCCAAGTGCTCCAGAGGAAGTGGACTTGGCAACGCCCCGACGCTATGACTAAAAATGAGATTGACTTCATCATGACGGATACAAGACAAATTCAAAAACTGAAATCCAACTACGGTCGGGTAAAACATAATCTATGACACTCATGCGATGAAGACAAATCAATTGATACCCTGCTTGTCAAAATCGGACTAGTTTTTAGTTTATACATACCCGACTTCGTTTTCACCGTAGTTGAGTAAAAAAAATATGCCTATAACATTATATAAATGAAGACAAATCGATTAATACCTTGCATGTCAAAATCGGACTTGTAGAAGCTGCGTGGATGTCCTATCCTCTTAAGCTGGTGTGACGTGACCTCCGATGCTCAAGTACACGCTGGATTGAAAAGGAAATTGAGCGAAAATCGAGGTCAAAATTCTTCACCCAGCAATTGAGTAGATCCCATCTGACGAAACTCAAGATCAATAGTCGTCTCTAAGCCGGAGATTATTTCTGAGATCGAAGACTTCTATAGCCGATTGTATGATTTGCTTGCTTCTAGATAAGATAGCAGCACAGAATATTCCCGCGCAATACTGTCCCGCCACTACACTGCCCAATTGTTCGACGTCAGCCTAGATGAAATTGAGATAGCTCTCAAACAACTTAAGAATGGGAAGGCCACGGAGAGGACGGAACAACTTTGGAGCTATTAAAAGTAGGGGAAAAACTCGTACTTCGAGATCTTCAGGGACTATTTAGCACTGTTCTCAACGGTGGGAAAACTCCAAAGGCGTGGAGCAGGACTTTGGTAGTACTCTTCTTTAAAAAAAGGAACAAAACTCGTTTATAGACCTACTGACCTATTTCACTCCTGCCTGAGCGTTGTCTATAAGATGTTTTTGAGGGCCATCTCAAATCGTTTGGCAAGAAGACTTGACGAGTTTCAGCCTCCTGAGCAGGCCGGGTTTCGCGGAACATTTGGCACCATAGGCTACAAACACACAGTGAGTTATACAGAAATAATAAGAAGAGTATAAGTGGACTATGAGAAGGCTTTTGATTCTGTTGCAACCTGGGCGGTTCTGGAATCTTTACAGCGTTGCCAAGTAGACTAGCAGTATATATAAGTGCTGAGATGTCTTTATGACCTTATAATTATAGTTACCTTATATATAAGTACTAAAGCAGTCTAAAGATTATTTAAAGATATATTACGACCGTCACTCACGAGCTATTTCATCGAACAATTCGACCGGTGTTCGGACGTGATGTCCATCTTCAGGAGTTTGCGCACCGAACTACGGACCGCGGCACGCGTCACCGCAGTGGTCCGTAGTTTGCCAAAGCTAAGGTTTCCTAGAAGAGCGGTGCCAACACATAATGTAGCGTTGAATGACGTCGGAGGAGAATGCGGAGAGTTGACGACCGAGCTCAGTGGCGTGATTTAAGAGAGGCCAACGTCCAGCAGTGGACAATTATAGGCATCAGCCTATACCTAGTGTCTTATCTATCTATCATCATCAAATGATGATGATAGATAGATAAGACACTGGTACTATATTTGATTAATTCTCTGCTCGCATTATAAATTAATATACAAAAAAAGGTTTGCTGCTAAAAATAATGTACTTGTTTCTGCAATATACTATCTCTAACTGAGTTTCTTATCAGTTCTGATAGACCTATGCGGATTACTGTGGTAGAACAATTAAACTTTTATGAGAGTCCTTTTAAAGCGCATTTCAGTAAATAATTTGAATTTCACTTGTTAAAAACATTGCTCGTTTTCGTCAGTTTAGGAACGAATTTCTCTAACAAAACCAGCAATTCTAAATGTGTGACGGGCTGTAAACTTTCTGTTAATTTAAGCTCAGTACTTACCCACGACGTTCAAATGTATAAAATGGCTCATGTGAGGCGTGGTTGATATCTGACACTCGTAAATGCCCGAATCCCTGTGCTGCGGATATTTTATCTGGAACAAAGAGCCTCATTTTAATTAAAACAGAACTTAGTGTGACATTTTTGAACGGTACAACAATGGTAATGTTATTTTTTCAACATGCAGGTTTTTAGATATTTTTGGATAAATTTCTATAAAATGATATATTACGACCGTACTGTATGTATTAATATGATTACATATTAATACCTACAGGCATTTTATTAGAGAACATAATATTTTTATTCAGAATAATCTACATAACACATAATTTATAATTTGAAGCTCTATTTTCACCTAAATAATAAATCATCCAAAAAAACATTAGTCATACATATTCAGGACAATATGTATCTATTCAAAGATCCTTAAATCTAACCATATGCATGTACTAAAAATCCATTTTCTTTTATTCTATTCTCATCTTCTGAAAAGATTTCAGACAAACATTTCTTTTTAAAACGGTCACAATACAAAAGACTCACTGAAATGTAAGTGATATTCTCTAAGACGCAGAGTTTAAAAACGAATAACTCTCGCGGCCAACAGACCGTGTAATTGAGTTATACAATGCGTTATCATTTTATATCTCGTTTGTAAAATGAGTATGGCGTCTTCGAGTCTCGAGTTGGCTGTAGGGTAAATATAGCTGTAGCGTATACGAGTACATATTGTGGAGGAACAGATGGATAGGTATGGCGTTTTCTGGAGGACGAGGTTTAGTTACGGTTTGCTGGTAAACTGTTCATTAACACTGCTTCAGAAAATATTGATTTAATATTTTCAATGAACAAGACGTAAGTTCAAAAAGTAAAACCCGACTACGGTCGGGTAATAAATAGCCTATCACACTCTTGCGATGAAGACGAATCTATGGTTTATCTATTGAATTATCAGATGTTATCTGCTATTGATACTCGTTTGTCATAATCGGACCAAAGGGGCGCTATGGTGGAACATCCACATACCTACATACATACAACATAGACTGTTAAACTCATTTGCTTCGCTGCAGTCGGGTAAAAACTAAAGACGCATGTTCTCAAACATGTTTGAATAAGAATACGAATACGAATAATTGAGAGTGCTTATTCTCTTATATATATATTATTTTAAGATCAATAGAGAGAAGACAATAGCAGTTGCTTATATTATTAAAAATAAGATTCATTAAAACTAATAACGCGCTCTTGTCACGAGGCCAGTTTGCTATTCAGTTCAGTTGACAGTTCAGTCACTGGCCATAGACTCACTTAAGTTACTGTCTTCAAATTTACTTGGAACTAACTATTCTGACTTGGAAACTGGCCTTGTGTCTGGAGCACATCAGTCCTGCTTTTTGCAATAGCACTTGAGACTGATGTTAAATACTACAGTTATTTTTTAAAAGGTTACATTTATTTTACTTAATTGACAGCTTGAAATTCCTTAAAACAAATATAATTACCACGAAATATCTTAGATTATTCAAGTCATATCTGCCAGTAATTAATTAAGAGCAATTATTACACAAGTTAGACATTACAGTAACATCTCAGAGCAAATCGTGTTCAAATTATGTTTAATCTAGCTGCTACAACGCTGTGCTCACGGTAAATGAGACTCGGTAACGCTGCGAACTGTAATTTTGCGAATTTCACAGTTGTTACCCAACTCTATTGGTGAAATAATTGGTTGAAGTTTTGAGTTGATTTGTTCTCATTGAATACAAAAGATTGTGTATAATTGCAATATTTAATCAGCTTTCAATTAAGAAAGTTATTCTGAGTGTCACAGAAATCTCAACAACGTGCCAGATAATGCTAGTAATATTAATTTTATAGTTCAAAGTCAATGTATTTTGTTGTAAATAGGCAAAAAAATACACCTTTACAAGTCAAAATTAGCTTTTCATGAACAAGGAGAAATACATAAAACATTAGAAATATATCAATTCAATATAATTTAGGTAGACTAAGTATGCTTTGAGTATAAAAAGGAAATTTCTTTTTCATGTGCCAACAGCGTTAAATCTCACCTGGAAAAGGAAATACCCTTCTGACTCTATCGGTGCTTCGGAAATACGCCCGTTAGAGTAGTAACGTATACGTAGGCGAGGCTTTTTATGTGTATTTTCCTCGTCTACAGTGAAAACCATGTGTCAAATATTGAGGATCAGAGAATATTCGGCAAGGAGTTTTCACTGTAGACGAGGCTTTCATCATGTGTTTTCCTCGTGTACAGTGAAAACCCTTTGCCGAATATTGAGGATCTTCGAGCTCGCATAATAATTGCAGCAAATGTAATAAGAAACTCCTTGTCTAGTAGCGTATTAAAAAGCCATTTGAGAAAGAGACTGCGTCTCTGTAAATATTGGCTCGCATTATGAAAACCAATTACTAATTTTAATTTAAGCAATATGTATAAGTAAATAAAAAATAAACTAAACCAAGCTGATCGTCAAAATATTTGAAGAAACTAAATTAATAATCGACAAAAGTACCTTATGTTACCATTGTTAGGTATGACATAAAAAAAGTATTCCAAAAATACCTCTCAAAACTAAAATTCTTTTGAAAATCTCTGGCCATTTGTGAATTATCGCTATGATGAACTCCTGGGCAACTGTATGTATTGTTTTATTACATGGTTTATTCAAACAAAACACTTTGACCCTTTTTTTAAATTCTCAGACATTTTGTTTAATGTGACATAGTTTGTGATTTTGTCACTAACTACCATATAAATATACCGTGTTGGATAGGTGATGATATGTAGTTGTGTTGTAAATAATCTGCAGTTTAAATTACTATGTGTTTATTTGAATAAAATTAGCTTTTTTGTTGAAGAAACTTCCGCAAATCATCAAACTTGATTAGTTTTAGACCCCTGATTCAAAAACGTTTGTAGATTATTCTTATTTTATTATACAATATTCTTTTTACTGTTTTTTCAACCTAAAAACAATAAACAAGTTTGATTTCTTGCAATGGTTTTTTTATTATAAATTTTTATGTTGGCCTATCCCTTAATTTATAATAAATAATGAAATAAATAATAACTCGAAAATGGTTGACTTTTGTCTAATGCATTAATGGGTGATTTGATAGTGGACAATATGTCCTAACACCCTGCTACGGGATCGTGACCAATAACCAATAATCCTGTATAACTTAATTAGATACAGTTGATTTAGTATGTTTACTATTTTCTATTAACAAGCAAAAAAAAAAAGTTTCATATTTTTTTATAGTCTATGTCACTCGAGAGAATATAAGGATACTAACGATACCCCATAGATCCAAATCTGTTCAGGCATTTAAAAGTACCGAAACTCACATATATACAAACATACACATACATTCATATTTGAATACTGTAAACATCTCACTAATTTTTGGGCAGTCGTTCATAAAATACTATTTTACATGAAGATATTTACCTGTAACGTCCAATCATCTGTGTGTGGTAGATGTATCGCTCTAAATCTCTGGTCGCTTGTATACGTGTACCTCCCGACCGTTAGTAAGTGAATATCCCTGTGCCTCACCCATGACACCTGCATGTTCACCTGTAACAATATGATAGTAGTTATTATAAATTGACTAGAACACTATCAGTTACCTTCCGGGAAATGTTAAAGGCAACTAGAATGCCAATAACAGTCTTAGGTTAAAGTTCACCATTGTTAAACCATGATTAGAAGATGTATAGCGCCCTCGTCCATAAAAAAGAAACAACACTTTTCTACCCATATTATACACGAGTATGTTAGAGATTATCTATACTTATAATAAAACTGTAACAGGTCCAATTCTGTACATTGAAGATATTTAGATATTTTTTATTGGATATAACTCTGTACTCGGTACTAAAGCCAAAACTGTTTTTTTTGTCTGTCTGTCTGTCTGTCTGTCTGTCTGTCTGTCTGTCTGTCTGTCTGTCTGTATCTTGGCTAGGCATCACGCTGTACCTAACCATAATTCGATCGTCAATGTGTTTAACGTGAACATTGCATTGTTATTCTAATCATAAAGTTCGTAGGTACTGGAATTATTTAGTATTATGAGTGGAAAGTTTTGGCTCGGCGTTGTAGGCATTGCAGCCCAAAGGGTGGGGAGAACAACGAACGTAGTCCGTTGAATCATGCGCATGGAAAAACCCCGGGAGCGGGGGCCAGTCAGTGCGGGATCGTTCCGAGGATAGGTCGCGTGCGGAGCGTCTCCGCGAGACACGTACGTAACAGTTAAGCGAGGCCGGGCGTCCGAGGCAGTCGTTGCGAGACCTTGAGAAATTAAGACGTGTCGAGAGGCCAGTCAAGAAGAAACACTATAAGTGAGTGGTTGTGCGTGCGCCGATCGGCTCCGGAGTTCAATAAAATCGTAGTGTACCTAAAGTGATTGGGGCGGCCTGGGCCCGGAGAGTCACCGAGCGGCGCTCTTGGAAGATACTTGGAGTTTCAGCAAAATAGTGCACTAACAGGATGAGAGGCATACTAAAATTATTTCTGATTCGAGAAGGGTTACTTGGGGTTTGTTTTAATGAATTAGGGTAGTGTTTATGTTCGGTGTGCGGCGCCCGCTCCGTCCGGCATGCTGGAGGGACGTAGCCCTCGTAAAGAGAATTTTGTGTTATGTTTTGTCTAGTCGGTGACGATATATCGCCAACATGCCTCATTGCGCACATACTGCGCGTGCGCACGCGGTAAGGTAGTAGCTAACAAGCAGAGAACATACGATAATTGTGGTAGTGAACGTAAAGCATTTAAAGAGATAATCGGCTACGTTCTATCTTGTACTATTATTTATTCTGTGCAGCGATGCGAGGGACGATCGACATAGAAAAAAAAATACGTAAGCAGTGCGCACGGAGATATAATTATTCTATCATATTAATCAATACTTATAATGGAGCCGTGAGTGTCGGGGGGTCTCTGTACAGTGTAGTTTGGGAAGGATTGGTCTGTGGTGCTTGGAATGGCTGTTGAACGGAAATATAACCTTTGGGAATTTTGTCTGTCTGTCTGTATGTTTGTTCGCGCATCGAGTGGAGGACACTGGGACAGGTGCAGGGATCATGTGTGCTTTGGCGGTGGACGGTACCTAGTCTTAGGTACCTACCAACTTGGTCCACATGAAATCATAGATCGTGAGATTGTAGCGCGGTAACTAGGTATATCGAGTGAGCGAGACAGTACTCTCCGTAATCGGATCTTTCGCTCGCCGCATGTGCAGTCAGTCGTGGACGGTAGGCAACACGCTAATAGTGGTAATCCTTTTATATGAATATTGCTTCCATTCTTTAGTAAAGTACTTTGTACCTAGTTTGGGTATGGTACGCGATGTACTTCATGACTAGATGTATGATCAAACAACTGAACGGATTTGGTTGAGGTTTGAATTTAAGGTGGCTTATGCCCTGGAATGAAACCCCTTTTCATCATCATCCGCTAGGGTGAAGACGTGGGTACGGCTAGTTATATCATAAAATTACCATAAAAATGAATTCACCGGTTTAAGTAAGACAATTTCAGCTGCAAATTTCATATACCATTGGCTATGCAAACGCTAGATAAATAGAAATCTTCGATGATTTCTGAAACTTTAAAATGGAACATTAATTTGAAGTCTAGATAAATATTTTAGGGAAATCTTTTAACTGATGAAATTTGACACACGCGGGTGAAGACTTGGGTACGGCTAGTTATATCATAAAATTACCATAAAAATGAATTCACCGGTTTAAGTAAGACAATTTCAGCTGCAAATTTCATATACCATTGGCTATGCAAACGCTAGATAAATAGAAATCTTCGATGATTTCTGAAACTTTAAAATGGAACATTAATTTGAAGTCTAGATAAATATTTTAGGGAACTCTTTTAACTGATGAAATTTGACACACGCGGGTGAAGACGTGGGTGCGGCTAGTTATATCATAAAATTACCATAAAAATAAATTCACCGGTTTAAGTAAGACAATTTCAGCTGCAAATTTCATATACCATTGGCTACGCAAACGCTAGATAAATAGAAATCTTCGATTGATTTCTGAACCTTTAAAATGGAGCATTAATTTGAAGTCTAGATAAATATTTTAGGAAACACTTTAACTGATGAAATTTGCCACTCGCGGGTGAAGACGTGGGGGCGGCTAGTTATATCATAAAATAACCATAAAAATAATTCACCGGTTTAAGTAAGACATTTATGTTCAATGGTAAATTTCATAGAAAATTGACTATATAAACACTAGATAAATAGAAATCTTCGAGTGATTTCTAAACCTTAAAATGGGCATTAAGTTGAAGTCTAGATAAATACTTTAGGGAACTCTTTTCTTCTTTATCAGATGATGGTTGCCACTAGCGGGTTTTGTGTATTGAAGAATGCTGGTGATTATTGAGTGATTACACTGTTTAACATTGTAAAGGCGGAAGTATGTGGGTATATTTTTTACTCCTTTACGTTCAAACGGCTAACCTGATTTGCTATGAAATTAAGTACTGGGATAGCTATATACTAGATTAGCACATGGAATGATTTTCATCATCATCATCATCACCATTTTTATTTTACTCCTTTACGCTCAAACAGCTGAACAGATTTGGATGAAATTAGGTATTAGGAAAGCTTATATGCTGGATTAGCACATATAATACTTTTCATCATCCTCGCAGTTCTTACTCCTTTACGCTCAAACGTCTGAACTGATTTGGATGAAATCAGATACTAGGATAGCTTATCTGTTGGATTAGCACATGTAATACTTTTCGTCATCGCAGTTCTTACTCCTTTATGCTCAAACGGCTGAACTGATTTGGATGAAGACAGATACTAGGATAGCTTATATGCTGGATTGGCACATGTAAACTTTTCATCATCATCATCATTCGTAACTCCACACTCAAACGGCTGAACCGATTTGGATGAGGTTTGGTACTAGGATGGCTTATATCCTGAATTACCAGGAGGACTGGATGGAATAAATATTTTAAACAAGTATCTGAACGTACTAGGAACAGGTGCACCTAGTCTCAAATTTGCCGATTATAACTGATCTCTAGTCGGAATTTACCTAAAATACGGACTAAAGGTATCTAGTTTGATGTAATTAGTGTGTTTAATCGAAATTAAAGAACAATTTTGAAATCAAGGTTCACTTTTATATATACAGGGTTTTTCTCAGTTAACGATGGTACGAGATTTCCTGATTGTATCATGTATTGGTGGAGGAATATTAGAAAATTATAATGATGTTTATTTACAGCTACCTGACTTTTACTATAATTAGTAATCTTGCATATTATTTTATATCATGTCACTTTCAGTTAATGATGGTACGAGATTTCCTGATTGTATCATGGATTGGAGAAGTGTTATTAGGGATGATAATAATATTTATTTACAGCTACCTGAATTTCAATGCCAGTTATTAACCTTGCACATTATATCTTATTATTATGTTCCCTTTAGATAACGGCACGAGATTTCCTGATCTTAGAATAAATTGGTGGAGGGTTATAGAGCTAATAAGGCGAAATCGTTTATTTAAGGGTCATTAATCTGTTAGGTCTCGGAACGGCTTTTTGTTTCTGATAGAAGCAGGATCCCCCTTTCCCTTGGTTGGCGCAGGTGAATGACCACTAAATACAACAGCGTTAGAAATAAGTATAACATACCCTTATCCTCATAGAATAGAAAAATAACGAACTTTTGTTTTACATTATATACTAATTGAGTGATAGCTTATTCATTTACATACTGTATGAATTATTACCAAGTGAGTGATATTGTATGGAGATAGATGCGATTTTAAAGCCTCACAACCTTTACTATATACGTGATCTTTCCTATGCATTGCTGACTTGTAAATAATATCTGCTGCTATCAAAAGGACTTCACAAAGAGGAGATACCCTTACGCACACAATACAATGAGTAAGTGGAGTATTGTTCTGTTCGGCCAACAGATCATTGCTTACTGACTCAACCTTCAAACATAAATATCAAATACAGATAAATTATGGCTTGATTAGTAATCGGTGATAGCGGAGGTTGACTCCGATTGCTTCCTCCTAACTGTCATATTCCTACCCTTCAAACCAATTTCTTTATGTAAGATTAAAGATGAATTACGCCTTAAGGGTAAATTTTAATACTATTTCAGTCTAGCAGAACTTTTATATTTATATAATCAACCACAAACTAATTAATAGGTTTCCTGGTTGAAATATATGAAAGGGATGTTAATTTTCACTTTGTTGTTTTGGCACCCAGCACTGATAGAATATCTTATGTTCCGAAAAAAGATGAAGGCTATAAGCTGAACAAAGGGACACTTATCGTGTAAATTCTGGCTCTGTCAGGCACTAGTGAAGGATTGACATGCTTACTGTTGATCGATTACGAAATCTTTAATTATATTTATATAGTCAATCACGAACTAATTAATAGGTTTCTTGGTTGAAATATATGGAAGGGATGTTAATTTTCACTTTGTTGTTTTGGCACCCAGCACTGATAGAATATCTTATGTTCCGAAAAAAGATGAAGGCTATAAGCTGAACAAAGGGACCCTTATCGTGTAAATTCTGGCTCTGTCAGGCACTAGTGATGGATTGACATGCTTACTGTTGATCGATTACGAAATCTTTAATTAAGGTACAACCTTGAATTAATAGCAATTATTAAGGAAATGTACTTACAAAAGTGTAATAATTTCATAATTAATTTACTGAGGATTATTCCTGAATACTAAATAATTCACACTGGCATAGTCCAGATAAAACCCTTAAATATTTTAAGGAAACATATTGAATATCAGAGGCTTTAGTCTCAACTACGAATTACGGCAAGGCCGATAAACTAAAGGGATTTATTCCTAATGACAACTAAAACCATTTACTGGTATAATCCAGACTTTATTTAAATAAAACTAACTGACATAGTCAGTAAAAGACAAGTTACGGCATAGACCGATTATGTTCAACTAAGTCAACCTGAACTAACTCCAGTTATGTTAGACTGAATGGTTTGCTTTGCTATACACATAAAATATACCTACGCTACTCCATCCTCATACCACTCCGTTTAGTAGACGATGAAAGTTCTACTATCATATGAGTGGTTTTACATAGCCAAACTCTAAAATAAAAAGAGAATAAACATGTTATGCCTTAAGGTCTCCGATCATATTGTCGGAGAATATCAGGCAGAACAAACAAACACCATCTCACAATTAAATAATAAGTAAACAATAAGTCTTCTGATTTCCTGTTTTATATTTTATGATGTGCTGTATGGAGAGATGCGAACGATATGACTTCAGTAATTATTTGAATATTATAATAACACATTTATATTATCTAAGAACACGCTCTTGTTGACACTATGTTAATAACCAAATCTCAGATGCTAAGTTAACATATCTATTGTAATATCTGTATTTGTACTTTCATATTAATTTTCATTCCTTCCCAGTACAGTCACGCACTCTAAAAGTTCCGGGTTACTTATATTCACAACGTAGTATAGACGATCAATTGGCCAAGCGATATATTTATTTTGAGGGCGAGAGGTTAGTTACAACGCCGAAACTACTGAATGAATTTAAATGAAACTTGGTATGATTTGAATTCATACTACGAGACACACATACTCGATACTGAAATAAAAACTGTTTTTTTGTTGTTGTTTTCCGTCTGTCTGTCTGTATCTTGACCGCGCAACACGCCGAAACCACTGAAGGAATTCAATTGAAACTTGGTATGATTGGAGTTCATACTACGAGGTAAGCCATTGGATACTTTTCATCCTGAAAAAATATATTTTCCCATTTGGATATATATTTATTGGTGACAAGTTATTAAAAAGAATCGTGCTGAAACCACTGGCCAGATTTTGATGCAACTTGACACAGTCATAGTTCATATGATGGGTTAAAATTGAGGATACATTTTTATCCCGAAAGTAAAAGGTTCCTGCGAGATCCAAAGTTCTATTAATTTGGAAGTAATATTTTTCTATACATATAATAAAGCTTGTCGTGCCACTTGTGAGATCATAATAATAATTTAGTTCATTTCTACGCAATAGTACATTAGATAATTAATATTAATACTTATTGAGCTATTAATAATTAGTATGTAACAAAGAAGATAATTAAAAAAATATGTCTGGTATTTATTATAAGCTACTGAACAATTTTTTTTTTATAAATCATGTAGGGGAAGGTTTGGGAATGTAAGGGGAAGTGAGGGTAGGGTAGGGGGAAGTAGGCGAATGGTGGGGGATATCGGGGAAGGGTGCGGGAAGTAGGGCAGGAGGTGCGAAGTGGGGGAAGACTGAAGGGAAAGGTGGGGTGGTGGCAGAGTAGGAGGGAGGGGTGAAATTGAAAAAGGGTAGTGGAAGTGGGAAATGAGTGAGGGGAAGTGGAGGAAGGTAGGAAAAAACTTATAGTACCCTCCGAAGCACAGAGCGATGGAAAACCGCAAATAACTTAGAAAAGTCATTGGTGCGGTGCCTAGGTTTTGAACCCGGTATCGTTGGATTCTAAATTGCATTATATAACCGTTAGGCCACCATCGCTCTTCTAGCTGAATCGCACTGAATTGAATCGGAATGGTGTTCGAAAGTAAGGGGGCAGGTCTTTCTGTCTGTGTGTTTGTTTGTTCGCGCATCACGTAAAAACTAATGAAGCTATTGCAATGCACTTTTCATTGTACAATAGCTAAGGGCTTAACTTAAAAACTGGTGTAATTTTTATCTCAATGAGATGAGTAGAAGCCGAGCAATCAATAAAAATCTTATCGATGGCTGAAGAAATTTTGATCTAATGTTGGTATATGGGTAGGTAGGTTCATTCACTTGTTCTCGAGACAGCGCCTGCGCCAGGTGTGCGCACTGGTAGATTAGGATACAACATTGCTGACACCAACAAAGAGCCCGTGGACCCTAATCCGTTAAAATCTGCAACAACAGCGCAATTATCGTTTTCAAAAAATATCCAGCGGGTCTTCCGCGATGCCAGCTGATCAAAATCAAGGATATTTTACGCCAGAACTGATACTGTTAGTTTCGTGAGTGGTCACCTCATATGAAGCTGTGGGGGAATCTGTTCCACGTGAAGGTGTATCTATGGATCCGGTGTGTCGTTCACGTTTATTGCGGTAGCAGTCATTCTTGGGTTTGATTTATAGTGAAAATTTGAAACCTACTTGGCAAAATTCAGTAGCAGAGATATTTCTCTGACTTCTCTTGTCACTTGAAGTCGCTGACTTTGTAACTTGATTAAGATTAGTTAGAGAGGCTTGCCTGCCTACATTTTGGGTTGAAATTATTAAAATTATTTGCCTTTTTAAATTACGCTTTGGTGGTTGATGTTGCAGTTACAATTGCCAATTGCTAACTTATTCTTGAAGCGAGATTTGTTTTGCGTATATAGTGGTCTTGCAGCAGTTTTAGGCGCAATGCGCAACCATTCGAATCCTGTTTCCATATAAGTGCTCCTTATTATACTCACTACATGGACAGTTTAAGGATATAATGCTTTAAATCCATTTCGAGCGTCCTGCGCCACCACGGATAACCACGGAAAGCAACTGAGACAACGTAATTTTAATATAAACAAAGTTTGTCATAAGGGATGGCGTTTCAAAGCAGTTAGGCTGCAGTCCATTGCCTGGGTTCAAATATTTTAGGCACCTGTGTATATATTTGCTTTTGTATCGTGATTGTAGCGGATTTTGAAAGCGCACACCGTCATTTTGTTTTCGTTGCGCTATACATCGCACACGTTGGGTTGCCTCCCGCTGAAACGAGAAAGGACGACTTTTGGGTCGTGATTTCGAGCGCTTGTGTGGAATGCCTACCTCCAAAAAAAATACTAAGAAATAATAAGAAAAATTAAACTGAGAGTAAAGGTCGTAATTGTTCAGTACTATGATTAATATTAATGACTAGCTGATGCCCGCGGCTTCACACGCGTCGTCATTTATCTAGGTTAAAAGTACCATATAGCCTATGAAACTCACAAATAACGTGGCTTTCTATTGGTAAAAGAATTTTCAAAATTGGTTTAGTAAATCCAGAGATTACATCCCCTACAACCTCTTTATAATATTAGTATAGATGGTATAGATGATAAAATTCGCTGCACATTTGAATGTCACTTTATGATTTTCTTGTATCATAGATGAGAGGTGAATTGTAATTATTTAATGCTAAAATTTCTAAAACGTAGCGTGTATGTTAAACGAGTGAACATTGTGAGTGAGAGTGAGTGAGTGTGAGTGAGTGGGTATTTATTTCGTTCATTTTTGTAATGTGGGTAATTACAAAAATGAACGAAATAAATACCTAGTGTCTATAACTAAGTGATAAACTGACATTGGTGTCGATTCTGAGTGCACCAATTAAACCTAAAACTAAATTTGACAGCTCTAAAATTATTGAAATATTTAATATTATATACTTTCTAATCTTTTGGAAACGAAAGTTCCAAAAGATTAGAAAGTATATAATATTAAATATTTCAATAAATTTAGAGCTGTCAAATTTAGTTTTAGGTTTAGTTGGTGCACCCAGAATCGACACCATTGTCAACCAACTTAAAGCAACAGGAATTGACCCTAAATTTCAGTCGTTTACTTTCTCGAATGGTATTATCAGTATTTTTAATGAAAGAATTACACATTTGTGAACGTACGCCATCTGCTGTGTATTTAAAAGGGGAAAGAGACTGTATGTAAGCGAATAATTTTCAGTGCAAGTCACTTTTGCTATGGGTAGTTTGAAGCCTTTGTTCTATATCAGTTTCTCATGGTTTACGCACAACCTTGTACTCATTTGGGTTCTGAATCTGGTTGAAAGCTGTTAGTAATGCTTTGCGTATGGACTACTACTTCGATTGAATGTGATGTTAAAAGGCAAAGCGAGAGCGCGTTGATTGCAGAATGGTCATGTTAAAGATTATAATGAATATGAATGTACGACGTCGTTTTTTTTTCCGGACTGGAACACCACGCTAACGTCATGGACAGCACAAGTTGTAAACAGTCGGTGGCATAAGTTAAGGCTGTCAGTTGTCAGCATAAAAGTTGTATCTGTCAGTAGTGCGTTTGATCGAGGTTAAATTACTTATTCTTGAGACAGCGCCTGCGCCGGACGCACACTGATTGTTAACAACATGGCTGACAGCAACAACGAACCCGTGAATCCTAATCCGTTAAAGTCCGTGACATATATTAACCGATTACAATATTTTCTTGCGTTTTTTTTTTCATTAATTATCAACACCTAAACGACTTCGTTTTTCTAAATTATTCTATAACCAAATGTTATAAGCATCTCAACTGGCGGTATTTTTATGAAACCATGACAAATTCAAAATGCTCTTTTTAAAAACAAATAAATACGAATAAACGTAGATTATATTATATCCAAACGATTGGCACTAATAACAAAAGATTTCACCACAATTTAGGGAGTGGAAAGTGCTTTCCCCCAAAACATCAATTCTATCAAACGCTTTACTACTAAAACTCACAACCAGCAACTCTATCGCTCGTATAAGGGATCGGGAGGAGGAGAGATGGCAACACATTTACAATATACCTACTTTGCGAAGATTACGTCAAGAAACTATCCTAAGCTCATAGTTAAAATGCAACGGCTTTATCTTGTTATTTTGGAATGCAATTAATTATAAACACTGCACACATCTCAATTTTTTTTTAATTACACGTTTACATGTTATAATTCTATAAGAACCATTCAGAATTAAATAAATGACGTTTTCGTGTAAAAAAATACATAATTTACCCACAATAAACTCAACAAATGTTTGACAGGTTAACTGTGGTTTAACTTATAGCCTTTAGGTTATAAATAGGATTGCCTAACTCTTGGGTAAAAAAAATATTCTTTGTTATTTCAGATATCTATATATATATGTGAGTAGCCATAAAACGTCGCTCCATCTAGCCAGCGGGACTCATAGTATTGTACACACTACATTGGAAGGTATACAGGGCTTTACGTCAAGCCATTACCATTATCTCTACACTAAAGCATTGAGACGAGATGCCTACCGCAAAATGGATCTTCTAACGTACTGCAATGACAGTATCATTAGCAAACATTTGATTTCCCAAAGAAAGCTTTCTTCACGAAGATATCATTACACCTCTCGGAAAATTTTATTTCGCATTCCTTGGAACAAAGAAATTGTATTCATTAACTTCGTTGCTGTTTCAAAGTTTATCTAGAGAGAGCGTAATAACGAGGTAATGCTCTCAGAAATGTTTCGTTGTTCTGATTTAATAAACTCCTATATTAAGCTAATCCACAGTCTGGACTCTTTATACGATAACCGAAAACTGGTTTAGATAAAAGAGAATTAAAGTAAGGTTTACACTTAGACTAGTAGAGATTCTAACACATTATAATTATTATGAACTGTTTATTTTAATACTGACTTGGATAAGAATATATGAATACATAATTTCTGTATATCGATTGATTTCCATTTAAATGTTTTATAACGTTTTTCCATCGCTCAGTACTTCGGACGACATTTAAAGCTGCCGACCCCAGCTGTTATTGATTAATAGCAATCGTTAAGCCATGTCAGAAGCCCTCGGGCAGCCTAACAAAGCAGAGGCACGCCAATTCCATCCCATTTTAAAGTTAGGCCAGCCAATGTTAAAATCTTCAGCGTTTAGTTCAAAATAAAAAGGTGGTACTGAATGTCAAACTCCACGTGAAGTCTACCTCGTATTTGAAACTTCAGATCAAAGACAGATCAAAAAGCGCGCATGAGGATTTCTCAACTCAATGCGATCATTACACTCCATAGAAGCATTCCTGCGAAGAGTAATCAACAAAACAAACGCACAAGCATAACGACGTGCTCCAATTACGTTCCAAAAATATAAAATTCTAACGTAAACTGCCAGTGAAAAATACTACAAGAAAGAAGGACAGATATCTCGTTAGCCGTTCCTTTTATTTATGTGGTAGATGTGGCGACTCGGCCTAATGAGACTTTTATTTATAAAGTTGAGCACACAATAGCGACTTTAAACTTGCATTGTGCTATTGTTGCGTTTCATTTTAAGCGAGGAATTTGTGGTATACCGGTATACCGCTATGTAAATTGGACGGTCGTTGTGAAGTAAGGGGGTCTCGTTAGGGCTCGTGTGTGTATTCCACTTTAGCCCGTATTGCGAATGTGAGTATAAGTGTATGGTGTGTGTGGGATTGGGTGTGTGAGTGTGCTCTGGCTCGGTACCAATGTTGTGGAGTAGTTTAATCTCTGCGAACATTGTTTGAAGACAATGCGTTTAAAGTTTGCATGCCGAAGGCGCTTATAAAGCGGGAACTGTCATTTTTATATTTAAACTAGCTGGCGTTGCCCGCTTACAGACTTTGCCCGCTTACAGACTTTGCCAAACCCGTTAATTTTCACAAAATCCCCCCTTTGTGCACCTCCAAGGTACTCTAAGAATATTTTGTCCAAATTTTAAATCTAGGTCCACCAGTTTATGCTGTGAGTTGTCTGTCATTCAGTATGACACGGTACTGTTTATACATATAGACTATTGCAGTTAGATAGATAGACAGATAGGTTAACTCTTTATTGACACCAAGAAAATAAATAGATACAGACATCGTAAAACATTTAAATTATAGGTACAACGGGCGGTCTTATCGCCAAAATATATAATATATATTATAATAATTATATATACAAATTTTTTATATTTAACAATTCATTTCTCTTTATTTCCATTTTACTGTCCATATCTCGAGTGCATGCCTATAAACATCTATTTTGCACAACCAATATGACTGGTAGAAAATGCTGTCATAGCATTCCTCCTCTGTACACTATTTTTGTGCATAAAGTATTAAATAAATAAATAAAAGCGATACGACCGCTTAGTTGGTTTTTGTTTGTAGTACTTACAGTTTTACATATCATAATACTCACTTATCGACGTATTTATTCGTTGGACAATATCTACTATGTAAATTGAAAGGAATACTCAAATAAGTATTTTCTAAAATTATCTACCTTATTTGGAACTGCCTAAGCCGTATTTTTTATAGATTTAAACAGCGTTTTTAGACCCTGATCCCTAAAAAAATGAACAAAATAAAAAATATGTAGCTTACTTCCGCCAAAACTGTAAGTCAGACAAATGATAAATGGTAAAATTAACACAAGTAAAACCCCACGCTAAACAAAACCCTGCCCCAGATTGAACTAATGAAAAATATAAATGAAAGAAAAGCTAAGGCCTGGAGGCCAGAAAAAACACTTATATACAAATAATATATATAAATATATATACACAATAAAAAAAAACCCAAGCTAAACAAACCCTACCCAAATACAAGTATCGAAACACTTATATATTCATATACATATAATATAAAAACACAATAAAAAACATATACCTCGATCCAAATACCAAACGTCTGACATCAATACGACACGTGTTTCGCCTCTGCACGAGGCATCTTCGGGTGATGTTGACTCGTGACAACATCACCCGAAGATGCCTCGTGCAGTATATGTATATATTATATGTATATGAATATATAAGTGTTTCGATACTTGTATTTGGGTAGGGTTTGTTTAGCTTGGGGGTTTTTTATTGTGTATATATATTTATATATATTATTTGTATATAAGTGTTTTTTCTGGCCTCCAGGCCTTAGCTTTTCTTTTATTTATATTTTTCATTAGTTCAATTTTGGGTAGGGTTTTGTTTAGCGTGGGGTTTTACTTGTGTTAATTTTACCATTTATCATTTGTCTGACTTACAGTTTTGGCGGAAGTAAGCTACATATTTTTATTTTGTTCATTTTAAATATGGATTTCCGCAAAGTAACGCCTGAATCTATCAATTATACCCTGATCCCTTTAACTATAAAAATAAATCAAATAGTTAAATGTACGTGATCTTTTAGCGTTGAACTATTGTTAAGAAAAAGTGCACTAAAGTTTTAACTAAATCACTAAAGGATAGACCAAGTCGGTCCATTGCAGCATTTAACCGCCCGGAGACGTTAAATACTAATGTTAGTAGACAGTAATACTCGAGCCCAACCAGCGGGACGAAATGGAAAGAGCAGATTGTCTTAACCTTTTAACTTTAGGTCTATTCTAACTAGATTATACAGTGAAACTTTGGACGGGAAGTTGGAAAAACGCGCCGCGGGTAAAAGCTCTATTTCTTTTTCTTAGTAAGTGGCTGAGTGACCGCCTACCGCGACAGCCCCTTGTTTTAAATGGAGCTTCATTCGTTGTTTGTCCTTTTTGTCTAGCTTAGATGAGGGTTATCATTTGAGCGCCTTTTACAACTTCATTTGTTTCATTGAAGAAGACATAAAAACAATGTAGAGAAATTTCAATAGTTCTTATTGAATGGAGCTTATTGTCGTTATTGGCTCAAAGTTTAGTTTCAACAAACAATAAACTGTACATTATTTTCTGTAGCAAATTTAATGGATATAGGGAAGCCAGGCGGCTTGTACAGGTTTTGCCTTCCATTTTCTGTAAAATTTGCGTTTTGGGAGAAAAGCTTTCTAACATACTAAACCAAAACACAATCTAATAATTCTGGTATTTTTTTATTAATTACGAATTAAACCTGTAGAAGCCGCTGGGGTTCCCTATCCTCTTGGCAATGGGCAGGCAATGGACGACCTGGGTGCTTATTCGCTTTCCACACAACAAATTCCTTGCAGAAAACGTGTGATCCATTACGACAAGTCCACGAAGGTATCGTAAAGCGACGCGTTACGTGTCTGGATGGTCACAGCGAATAAGGGCCCTGGTGAGTGTCACGGGACTCGGAGGGAGCCACTGGATGTAAGCACCGAATAACGTGCAAGCGTGCTACACCTTCGCCCACATCATTGCTTTAAATAACTCACTTATAGCCCAGTAAGTAGAGAAAGGTGGTGTAGTCATGATATTCACATATGTTGTTCAGGTCTAGATTCTAATGAAAAAACCCAAGTTTTCGGCTTTGGTGGGAGGAAGCACAAGCCGCCATCTTGGTTTAAAGGTGTGAAAAATTGGTTTAATCAAAATTATTCATCAACGGTTCATTTTACGTCAAAAATGACAATGGCAAAGTTAAAGAAGGTTAAATCATTACCATATTTGTAAAAACACTTTTTTTAGTAAGTCTGTCCACTAATTAGTTACAGCGGCGAAAATATTTTTTCGAAGAAAGAAGAGAAATATTTTTATTTTCCTCAAAATTACTCCTAAAGTGTTAATCCTACAACACAACAAAACATGTATAAGAAATACATTAAGAAAACTAAATACTGTTATAGAAATCAATTTTGTCTAATACTTAATGAGTTTCAACTGGCAGAATGTTTTTTTTTTAAATTGTTAGTTTCACGCATTGTTTCTGGCAGTTCATTGCAATTATATACTTACTCCTTTCTACACCACCATAAGGTAGAGTAAAGGCGCGTTTTTTATTGTGGTATCGCCTGTAGGCCTAATCCACAGGTGTTCCAATATTTCACCAGATGTGTGCTTCGTATTCTTTATTTTATTGTTTCTTTTATTAGTTTTGTCATTCCGGTGTTCCGGTGACTTCTTTGCCCTCAGTTTCATGCTCATTTTCTATGCTCCTGATTATCTGAGTATCTCTGTCCTCATGTTCACTATCGCTCTCAATGCGAATATCTGATGCATTTCCGCATTACATACCACTGCAGACTCCACACACAACTGAATACTGTAGGCCAGTTTTTTTCTTCTTTTGTTGCACAACCACTGAATCACCTTTACATAATCTTTGAACACATATAAAACATAATTACACTTTTTCCGCCATAGTTAATCAGGTAAAACGTTGCAAGCAAACCGACGGTTTTTTTTTTTTTGTTTTTCGTTTTTGCTCCGTAAGACTAGTGCGTTTAGCCAGTATTAAGTATAAAAACATTACAGTAATCGCAGCCAATCTATATGTTTGTGAAGTTAAGCTCTGTGAACGTTTGCGCAGGTACTGCTGTAGGGATAAAGCAGCATAAAGTAAGAGCGAGATAGAAAATGCGACAAACGTAAGCGAGTTTGCGAGGCAGTTAGACAATTATGTCTTCGCCTTCAACATTGGGATTTCGCCTGAAAAATAGCAGTTTGCGCAGCGACTAACAGACAACTTTCGAGACACATACTTGCGCTGCGACTACTGTACAAAGTCTTATTTATTTCAATTCTAAGTCAAAATTTTGAGTCCCTCCAGTCACTTCAGGGCCCAATTTCATAAAACTATAGTACACTGACAAATGTCAATCGAACCGACAAATGTCAGTCAAACTATAGAAATGTCGTGCTTTTTTGTTATATAAAACGCAGGTTTGACGTATTCTACTGAAATTTGTAGTTTTATTATGATTTATCGCTTTATGAAATAGGGCCCAGTTAGTCAAAAGTCTAGTCAGTTGTAGGATCAACGCTGGGAGTAATTTTATAGAAAATACCTAGTATAGGGGGGTTTTTTGGTAAAAGGTTCATCTTTTCGCCGCTGTATCTGTAGTTGTCGGACTTAACAAAAAAAAATGTTTGTACAAAAATGAAAATAATGTAACCTTCTTTAGCTTTGCCCTTGACATGTTTGACGTAAAATGAACCGTTGGTGAATTATTTTGATTAAACCAATTCCCCCCCCCCCCCCCCTTCCACCAAGGTCGAAAACTTGGATATTTCATCAAAAGTTACACCTAAACAACATATCAGTGCCCATAGCACAGGTTATCCTAGTTTGGGGCTAGATAATTGGTGTGAAAATGTCCCGAATATATTATTATTATATGTGAAAATCATGACTACACCACCTTTTGCAAGGCAAAGGCCGTTTTACCTCTCTACTTACTGGCGTATTACTAATAATACTAATAATTCAAGCATGACTTCGAGCGTAGTGCTTTGTGTAGTGTAGTTGTAAAGCTAGCTAGAGCGCCGAATGATGCACTTGGTGGCTATAATCACACTTGCAAGACATAAGTTCAAAAACTAAAACCCGACTACGGTCGGGTAAAAATAACCAATGAAACTCTTTATATGAAGACAAATCGATTGACACTTCGCTTGTCAATTGGACCAAGTTTTCAGTTTGAACACATAACCCTTACATTGCCTTGCCGTAGTCGGGTAAATTAAAATCTATGACACTCTATACCTAAAAACGAATCGATTGACACCTCGCTAGTCAAAATCGAATCAATAAAGGTCACGCGCTATAGTGGAACATCCACATACATAGATACATTATACATACACAGACTGTTAAACGCATGATCCTTCCCTAGCTTTGCTGTAGTCGGGTAAAATAATGAACCATGATTATGAGTAATTTAATCATAAACTTTTACATCCTCGAAACGGAATAAAAACGAAGGAAAATAAACAACTAGATTCGATATGTCAACCGCACGTAAGGGATGTCTCAAGTAGACAAATAAAGATTCTCACCGTTTTATTCCCTAAATTCTTCACCCGACATGTCAAGTATGCAGTCTTGCCGAGCAGCGCTGTGACGTTCTTTGACCACAGCGTATCGAAGTAGGGGCCGGTTCTAGGAGTGGGCCGGGGGGTGTCTGGGGCTGCCCCCACCCTGGTCTCGCCCCCAATGGCATTGTCTGCCGCGGGGGCAGTCGTGGCCGAGGTATTCGCTGGTGTCTTGCCGAGCTCTCGTTGGGCTGAGGATACTGTGGACAAAAAAACACACTTAAGACACACGTATTGCTAGAATACGACAAAGCAGGAAGAGAATGTGTATCAATCATACAACGGCTGTAAATCCATTATCTGGCGTTCACCAAAGCGTTCTATTACGTAAATACCTAATCCACACCAATATATATAAGTGAAACGTTGTATGTTTGTTTGTTTGTTTGGGGAGCTTTCACGGCAAAAGGGCTGATTCGATTTTGATGAAATTTTGTAAATAGGTACAATATAGAGACCAACAAAGGATAGTTTTTATCCCGGAAAATGGTAAGATGCCACGAGAAAACTGGAAAATGACTGTTAAAAAGCATGAAGAGCCTACTTTTGCATTGGTTTTTAATATCCTAGTTGGACGATGCTTTTTTTCGCGATAAACTGTACTCAACGCGGATAAAGTCGCGGGCAAAAACTAATTGATAAATATTTTTCAATCAAAGGCAGTCAAAAAAGTATTTAATCAATAAAAAATACAGGTACTTAGAATTGATATAGATTTTCGAGGTAAGAAGGCACATCATGAGATCATGATGTAATCTGTACATAATGTAATGCCAAATTTTTCCTCTAGGACAATACTTTAAAAGAGTTTGAACATAAATATAAGGCAGCCTCAATTCTTCTTATAAATTAAATATCTTTAACTCAATAACGTACCCTCGAAGCAAACACCTCTGACGTGCTTACCATTTTCCATTCCCTTCTCCGCTATTACAAATCTTTATCTCATAAACACAAAAATAGCTCCCACGTCATCTACTGACCAGTAAAATTACTGTACCAAAATTCTCAATGGATTTTCATGTAGTCAGGTTTATTATCCGGGTTTTCCCGCCTGGAAACTCCTGACCAATCACGTGTGTAAACATCACTCGAGTGACGTCACCGTGGACATTTGCCGTGGTTCAGTGAAAAGCTATAAAAAGATGAATAGATAAAGATAACCTTTATGTTGAAGATGTTTTTTTTTGTTGGAAGTTTCATCCGCTGCTATTTTTTAGAACTCGAAGTGCTATTGCAGAAGTAGATACAAACAACTTGTGGATAATTATTTCATCATCATCATTTCAGCCTTTAGAAGTCCACTGCTGAACATAGGCCTTCCTCAAAGAGCACCAAGACGAGTGATCTTGTGCCACCTCCATCCACCGACTTCCTGCGATGGCTACAATGTCGTCGGTCCATCTTGTGGGGGGTCTCCCTACACTTTGCATGCTTGTTTGTGGTCGCCATTCGATAACCTTTATTCCCCAGCGGTTGTCGGTTCTGCGAACTATATGGCCTGCCCATTGCCACTTCAACTTGAAAACTCTGAGAGCTATGTCGGTAACCTTGGGTTTTCTACGGATTTCCTCGTTTCAGATAATTATTTGCAGATTAATAATCAGTAATCAGCAAAACGAATGTTAATCACGGTTTTTAAAATGAAGTAGTACCTAATAACAACTGTACTTAAGTAAGTACAGTTTTTATTCCAAAGTTGTAAAAGAGCAAAAAAATAACCCTAAAATAAATAAAGCGTTTTATCCTCACGAACATATCGTCAATTGCAAGAAAGCAGCGCCAATTTGAAAGAGCAGCAAAAAATAACTGAAAAAGTAGAACCGAGAGCAAACACTCGGGAAAAGCTTTCTGCGTAAAAAATCTTAGATAAAACAGTTCAGTAATATGATTGTATCAAGTTACAATGGTATGAGAGCCGGTTGAAGGTCGACAAACATTACCGGAGGCTGAATACAGTTCGTGGCAGTAGAAAAACTTCAAAATCGTCCATTCTTTCTTTTACTTAGTCATTATACGAACATTATTTCAGGAAATACTCAAAAAAAACAAGCACAAATATAAAAAATATAACATCAGCTATCAAACTAAAAAGAAAAACGTATGCCATATGCCCACGCGTATGGGAACTGCATACCCCAAACTTATAACTCCCCTCTCTTTTGGAGTTCAGGGGTTAAAAAACAGATGGGACGATAAGGATGTCGTCACTCCAATTGGCCCGTGGGCGTCCTACCTGCGTTTGCTTAGTCACGGTTTCTAATGTATATTATTGACTTCTCCGAGATTGTCCGCCCTTCGACAAACTCTAAAGAGAATACAAACGCTATGCTAGAACAAAAGCGTCCCAGACGTTATTGCCATTTGGCGTAAAAATATATTACATTTGTTACTGTTTATCCAATGTAGTGTGGATTTAGTACCTACCCAAATATAATATTTGTTCGTAACGCGTTTCCTCTGAGTACCTCTAGGGCCACACTTACACTAAGGAACATTAGCGCTAAGTAACTAACGTTATTTTAACAACCAAGTTGTTCCTGAAGTTTCCAAGCCCACCTACATACACACAAGTATTTTATGTTATTCGAACGAGTACATGCTTAAAGCCTGATCCTGAAATTAGTGCTAACAAAGTTGTTCATTTAGAATTTACTTTACTATGCTGTCTTTTATATAGATAGATAGATAATACTTTATTGCACCTAAAAAGATATTACTACACATAAAACATTTCTTTAACATAAGTACAATGAGCGGTCTTATCGCTGGAAGAGTCCAGACAACCTTTGGATGGACAGTAATGGAAGAACAAGGAGGAGACGGCGGGGCATTAAAATACATAGATACTTTTGTAAAATACAATAAATCAATACATATTTATATTATTAATTAGGTTTAAATCCACACTTTTACGTAGCAGTGCTTAGATTGGAGAGATAGTGATTCTTTACCATATTTCTTTACCATGGTTATCTATACTTATAATAAAGCAGTTATAGAAACAAAAAGTCTGGTTGGCATTAAAAACATCGAAAGAATTTATAGATAGATTTGGAGAACTGTCTCAGTATATAATTATTGTGATGGGCAGTGTGGTGGTCAGCATACTAATAAGGACCCCCCCCCCTCTCCATCCCGCCTCTCCGCGTCACCAGGCCGCTCGATTGCTACGCCAACAGTCGGCGTTACCCCCGTCCCGCGCCATTATATGTTTACACATCAAAAGTTTCGCAAGATGTGGTCACAGGACCACTGCGAAAATATCATATTTTAAATGTGGTCTCGTTATTTCAAAAAAAATTACTGAGTGCGCAATTTTAGATAGGTACCATAAACGAAGTAAGTTCTAACTTTGTATACTATCAAGCTCACTGCATATAATATTTTTACCCGACTGCACGAAGGATTATGTGTTTGGGTTGTATGTATGCTTGTTTGTTTGTTTGTACGTTTCTTAGGCGCGTCTTACAGCCCAAACGGTTTGATGGATTTTGATAAATGAGGTATCATTAGATTTGTCTTGATCACGAGAGTGCTATAGGATGTATGAAGTGTCAACATAAATATATATAATTCTTATAACTAAACAGTGGCCATTTGTCTTTTAAGCTCCTTACAAAATTTTCAATTTCAGATTATCTAGTTAATGTAAATAGACTGCGACTATTAAAATAAAGTGAACTATGTAAGTAAAAAATAAACACTAATTTTATGTAAATACTAGTTACGCCCCGAGGTTTTACGTGCGTCCCTCAGGAACCGTGCAAATAAAAAGTAGCCTTTGTGTTATTCCAGGGTATAAGCTACCTTCATTCCATACCAAATTTCATCCAAATCCGTTGTGCCGCTTAAGCGTGAAGTAGTATCTATCATACATACACGCACAAGCAGAGACACACACACACACACACACACACACACACACACACACACACACACACACACACACACACACTGACATACATATAAACTTTCACTTATATAATTTAGAGTGTTTTAATTTTGCGGGCGGTCAGCTAGTTATTCATTATTTTTTTCGCAGTCGGGTTTTTTATTTTACAATAATTTCATTTGAATCTGAAGTTCTCTTAAACAAGTCAAGTCGGTCAAGCATTCTCGAAGCATTTTCGCAGATTATGAGATTGAAAACAAATATTCATGAATTAGCTGTGCCTGCGGCTTTGCCCGCATGGTCATTTCTCTGGGTTAAAAGTTACTCATGTGGCTATGTGTTATTCCAAGACCAAAAGTACTATAGGTACAAAATACCAAATTTCGTTCAGCCGTCAAATGCTCGTTTATTGATTGCTCGAATTCTACTCATGAGATTGAGTTACACCAGTTTTTAAGTCAAGCCCTAACCTATCCAACAGTAAAAACCGAATCACAATCGGTCGAGTAGTTTTAACGTGATGCGCAACAAACATACAGACAAACAAACAAGCAAATAGACTAACAGACAAACAGACAGACACTTTTTTTTTTGTATTATTGTTCAGTAGCTTATTTTAAGTACCCTAGACTATTTTTTTCAAATATCTTCTCTATACAGTTTTTTCCTACTTACTGCTTTATTATAAGTATAGATAAAGTTTTTAAACCAGAAGAGCATGAAGACGTTTAAATGAACTGAGTAGGTACTTATTACTAATAAAAAAAAAAAAAAAAAAACCTTTGTTAACTAATTTAATTTAAAAGCGAAACGTTGGTAAACCCTTTGAATCTAAAGAAGAATATAGAGGACAGGCATTAGCGATATCCATCTCAAACTGTCTGAAGACACGATGCATTAATTTTTCTTTTCCTACGTTGCTTATCCATTTCAGTAAAAATATAACCAAAGCTTGAGTTACATTAAAAATCAGTTTATTATTCTTTAGATCTTCAAATGGAAGTTTAAATCCCTGCAGCTTAAGCTTACTCAGTCGCAATCTCAATAAAAATTGCCCTTAACCTCAAGCAAATTAACAGCAAAGAGTATTCAATTAAATATTTCAATTTACCCGAGAAACCCCAAAGGGAATAAGACAATGGAACACCTCAGTGAGAAATTAAAATCGCATTGACGTGACAAGATTCTGGATCTTTAAACACAATTGGGTTGAAGGTATTGTCTGTATCAGCCATTAGTCTGACAGTTAAAGTGCCATTTTGGGTGAGATAAGTACTCTTGACAACACTTACAAGGTAATCATTATGATTGTTGGAATGAAGACCATTCAAGTAAGTTACGATGATAATTTCCAATGTTGTGTATAATTATGCAGGTATCTTGTTTCTGCTTTTTTTGCGTTGATGCCAAAGGTTTGATTTTACGATGTTTCACAAAAAACTACTTAACGGGTCGGCGGAGAATGAATTTTCCATTCAAACGTAATACCAAAATCATTTGTAATTGGAGCATGTTTCTAACGTTTTATGATATTATTTGGATTTGGATAGTGTTTATCTAGGTTCCCAACTGTATTTTATTTGTAATATACTTACTTGAAACGAAATAAAAGCGAATATTCCATTTTGCATATAAATACCTAACGAAAATTCAACATATGCTTATATTTCGATTTAGGTAAGCATTTTGAAACCAAAATACAGTTGGAAACCTAGATAAACTCTATCCAAATTCGAATCTATACTTATAATAAAACAATAAGACTACTTAAAATAAGCTACTGAACACGAATTAAACATTTTTTAAATCGTGTCTGTCTGTTTGTTAGTTTGTTTGTCTGTATATTTGTTCGCGCATCACGTAAAGACTACTGGACCGATTGCAACGCGTTATTAACTGTTGGATAGCTTAGGGTTTGACTTAAAAACTGGTATCATAATTCAATGATTAGAAGCCGAGCAATGGATACAAATTTTTTGGCGGAATTATGATCACCTGTTGGTATATTGGTATATTAGGTCTTGGAATAGCACATAAAGTACTTTTGACCTCTATAAATGACCACACGTTCAAAGTCGCGGGCACAGCTAGTAATATCATAATACTGTGGAAATATGCTCCAATTACAAATTATGTTGGTATTACGTTTGTATGGAAAATTCATCCTCCACCGGACTCTTAACCAAATCTCAATTAAGGCACTCTAGTAAATCAGTCGTTTCATCAATTACTTTCAATTCACGCTATGAATATATCAATTCATCATGATCATTATGCGTTGCAGGCGTATGGGTGATAGCAATTGATGAATGTGTGATGAATTCCCTTTGCTGGTTCTCACAGAAACCTTGGGATGAGAAGAGGTGGTTATATTATTATGACAGGCACCACACGCTTAATAAGGCTATGAATAGATACAATAACCCTTGCATAGTGTATACACATTCACTATCAGAAGTGATTCACTATCACTTGTCAATAGAGCATTTGTCAAAGAAAGAGAAATACAAGGCGTAATTACAATACCTTTTCGCAATAATACTGAAGTACTGACCCTAATCATTACGTCATATCATTTATGCTTGGTCTCGTATAACGTAGTGCTGGCCGCTGGTGTCAGAGTTTGCCGACAGCTTAACGTGCCCCAATCTCCCAAGCAAGAAATTTATAGAATTTGTGGACGGAACGCCACCTTCCTCAATGCTCGCATAAATATGAAAAAAATACTTACGAGTATATTATGTTTCTACTCCCACAGGAAATTGACATTAATGACATACATGACAATGAACCTAGAGCCGAGGGCAATACATATTGAATGCCACAAAATGGCTACCAAGGAAGGATGGTGTGAACAAAAAGTTTATAAAAATATTCTGGAATATTTTTTTAGTTGAAATCGAGCTTAAATACGTATACGTGATAAATGACGTGGTACATCATTTAATTTTATGACGTAGGTAGTTAACGTGAAACGTCTTGATTCCCAACTAAACAAATATACGCTATTCATTCAGTGACGAGCATAAGAGTTACAATATATTACATACTAGTTTTCCCGCCCGCGACTTCGTACGCGCGGACTGGTGTTTAACGCGAAAAAACAATCCTATTTTCTTCTAGGATATTAAAAACCAATGGAAAGTAGGTCCTCCAATGCTCTTGATGTTTTTTGACAGACTTGTTATTTCGTTACCATGGCAACCACAGACCATTTTATAATGACAAGCGTTCCTTACAGTGAGTAATCAACATTTTCCAATTTTCCCATGGAAGCTTACAATTTTCCAGAATAAAAGGTATCCTATGTTATATTCCAGGGTATAAGCTATCTCAATTCTAAATTTCATCAAAATCCGTCCAGCTGTTATCGCGTGAAAGCTCCCCAAACAAACAAACAAACAGACAACGTTTCACTTTTATATATTGGTATGGATGGATAATCCGAGCTAACATTAGTAGTGTATAAAATTAGAGTACATAGTAACCCACTAGTATAACTTATGTTCTACCATATTATATACCTATGAAAAAGAATAATAATAAAAAATAATAATTAATACATCAATATAACAGGTTCACAGTCCACAAACCACCAGACCAGTCTTCGGACGGAAATTAATACACGTCCACAGACCATAATAAGTGGTCTGTTCGCCGACCAAATACTCTCTAGAGCTGTAGACGTGATAAAAACGTCGCATATTTAACGTGGACTTGGCAGTGCATATGATAAAGAACATTAAACACTCCCATCATTCACTCCCTGTTTTTAAACTTCAAGTAAAGAAGTTTTATCTCTCTAATTAATATCACTTCTTGCTATTTTGTTGTTATTCTGTTGTGGTTTCACGTATGTTATTTGTATTATGTTTGTATATATTTTGTAAATGTATATGTAGTAAATGTAATTTATTATAATGTATATACTATGTATACGGATATATATATATATATATATATATATATATATATATATATATATATATATATATATGTGTACTGTACTATATATTTACATATTTATGTGTAGGTATATTGGAATATATGTGTATATATATTTATTCATTGTAATCAGTTTTTATAATTTATTTATTATATTATAATGCACCACCGTCTATGCCGTATATTAATTCCTTTCCATCCAAAGGTTGTCTGGAAGAGATCGCTTTTTATCGATAAGACCGCCCATTATCCCATATGTTTTGTATAAATGTTTTAGTTATTATTGTATTTTTGTTCTATGTGGTGTTCAATAAAGAGTTATCTATCTATCTATTAAAAGTGATGCGACATGGAAACAAACAGATGCCTGAATAGATTTAGACGTATGGGGTATCGTTAGAATCCTTACATCTCCCCCGACTAACATAATCTAATATATTTTTTGTAAAAATTTAGTTAGGCTTTAGTATGGCTCCATTTTCAAATGAAACAAAAAAAAATATTTTTAAGGTCTTGACAAGCATATTACAACAGTATATAATTTATTGGCAGAAGGTCATTTTTGGCAGGGAAGGCGTGTTTTTTTAGCTTTTAAGATAGTTATTTTACTTTTAGCTAATGGAAATAATGGAAACTTGTGAAATATTGAAAAACAAAATATATATTGAAGCAACATTAGATTTATTATGAGCTTTTTGGACACATACGAGTACCAAGCAATGCGGTTTTGTGCAAATATTGCATACTTGCCATACAAAAACACAACTGGACGTGTGGGACATTCCCACTCTAAAGCTTGAACTGTGAACCTGTAGTAGCGAAGAGCAGAGTGGATTACGACGCTGCGATGGTATAATCTAATCTAGTAATTATCTACCGAGACTGATGTACCCATGATCGAAGTTGATCACAAATGATCGTAATTGGTTCGACAGGTTTTATTTCTATTTTTAAGCTTATCTCGATTAAAGCTAAAGCAATTGGTTTTCACATTAAAAATTAACAAGAATTTTTGAAAAAACTGACTTTGACAAGCACTCGCAGCGCTCGTCACACAAAGTTATATATGTTTCCATGAATAAACTGTTTACTTATTCATTTTAAATACAAGTTTGTAGGTCGGATATTTTCGTAACATATGGTAGGACGATCAATCTAAAAAATTAAAAATAGTAAGTGTTAATTTTCCAACTGAGGAATGTATTTTCAATTTCAAGTTTCACGTAATGTTTTGAGATGTCCTCTGAGGTAAATTGTTATTAATCATTTTTATACATCCATCTAAATTAAATCGTAATACGAACTCGCACATAAGTTTGTGAAAATACGCAATGCAGATGGCGCAATGACTCCCGCCCGATTTGGTAACAGTCGATAGGGCTACGGAATTTTCCTACGTTGACCGCTTTCAATGACGTTTCATATGCTTTATTTATTGCAGCGAAATTGAACTAGATTTAAATGTAAATACAAAACTGATATATAATCCGTGAATATGTGCGCTACTGAGGCTATTTTAAATACATAACTGTGCTTGCCGATTTGCCCGCGTGATAATTTCTCTGGGTTAAAAGTAACCTATTATGTGTTATTCCAGGACCAAAAACAATACAAACAAAACAAATAATCCAGTAGATTAATGATATTAAAAAAAAACACTATAATTCATATTACACATCTATTCCTTGCTGCCTACTCCAAAGAAGCATAGAGATGCTTCTTTGGAGTAGGCAGCAAGGAATAGATAGACATATAAACTCTTTATTGAACACTCTAATAAAACAAATCAACAAAAGTGTGATTTACAAATAAATGTAACAATAGGAGGTCTTATCGATCAAAGTGATTTCTTCTAATCAACCTGAGGAAAGTACATCAACTTAATTTAAATGCTCTAATTGGATCTTAATAAACATCATTTGTAGTGATAAAACTTTACAGCAGTTTCGTTGATTACAAACCCATTTTAATTTGTAATTCTATTGACAAATCGATTATGTATGGCTTAATAACTGATTGAGTACCAGAGTCTCGACGAGGACATATTTTTATGCTTATAGCTGCGCCCCGCTGTTTCACCCGCGTGCTTGATGTTAAGTACGAATATCCATCACTCGAAACTTTTTGTTTACCCGTGATGCGCCATCGACTGTCAGGCGTCTTTTCTTTATTTTTGAATTTTGAACGAAGCATCTAACTTTGAGTTTATACAAAAATCCCGTAGAAATAAGGACAATCAGGTTACCTTATTTCAAAAAAAAATCGGGAAACTTTTTAAATTTTTCTTTCTATAGAAACCTAATTCGGACTTTATCGAACATATAAAAACAAAAAAATAACAAATCCAGGCGTTTTCAAGTTTGCTCTTAACAATAGACAGCATTTATTTTACTTTATTTTATTTATTTAGAAGATCAAAACTTACTTATACATATAATATTTAGAGCTGTGAGATTAGAGTTGGAATAACCAACATTCACTCTTGTACTCCAATACAATAAATGTAATAAATCGTTATACCCATTAATATCAATTTACCGTCACCTCAGAACATTAAACAGGCACTGATCCGAAACGGAGAGGACAAATAAAATAAAAGCAACCGATGGATTGCAGCAATAAAACTGACCATTATCACGCTGGAAAACAGTAGGAAGTCTACGGTCGACCATATGAGTAGCGCACATGTATATGGGATTGCAGTGACTGCCATTGATTCACAAGTTCTCCGGGTCCTAAATATTTGCCTTTTACTGTGCCGCTGCACAATGTTCACAAATGCAGAAATGATAGCTGTTAAGGTAGACTTCTTGTTTGTGGACACCGCAAGACGACATACATAAAAACTAGCAGTCGTTAAACCATATCAAAGGCTATGGGGTAACCTGAATAATTCTTAAACCAGAGGCTAGCACCACCTCATACCATAAGCATAGCTTGCATGCTGGACTGACGATGGTGATTATTTTTGTCTGCTACACGTGTTTAAGGCATTTCATTCAGAAACCTTTCATAATTTCAAACAACAGGTTCGTAGATTGCACGACCTGAGGTACTGAATAAACAAACAAACTGTGCTATTACTGAAGTAAACAATATTAGAGAAAGAGTCGTGGCCATAAATCTAGCTAGAAATGCCCAGACAGCGATACCCGGCCAAATTGTGGCGAAAGAAAACACAATATACGTAATACATGAGTCAGATTACGTCGTCCCTGGCATTCGAGTTTAAGCAGACAATAAGATGTTGTTTTGCCCAGGAAAGGTTAGATACCATTTGTCCTAAATGTATTTGGGTCAATGTGTGAATGGTTGGTGAGTGAGATGTCACTGCGCTGCCTACTCTTTCTTTTGATACTGTGACGTCACTGTGGCGCAGCCCTGCCTGCTGAACTTAGTATCCCAGGTTCGAATTCTGGCCAAAGCAAACATTGAGCTTGTTCTCGGGTCTTGCTTCTTTTTGGTTTATTGATGTGTCCATGCCACCCGTGATAATGGGAATCATAGCATGAGGGATGAGTGTGAAGAGCTCGCTTTTAAAACTAGGTTATTGGTTATAATCTTTTCTATAATCACATTAATATTATAAAGGCCAACATTTTCTGTGTGTATGGATGTGTATGTGCATGAGTATGTTCGGTAATCCTTCACACTCAAACGGCTGAACGGATTTGGATTAAATTTGGTAGCCAGGATAGCTTATGTCCTGGATTAACACAAAGGTTATTTTTTTTCCGGAATGATTTTTTTTAAATTGGTGTTGCCACATCTTAGCATAGGTGGTAAGCTGCCCAGTAAAATGTATCTCTTAGCTCGGTTTTAATACAAGGTACTGGTTATATCATAATTTTGACCAGACCAGATAGAATTGTACAGGTAACAAGTACTAGAATACTTTCGTACCCAAGATAATCGTTTCAATACAATAACATCAAATAAAATCACCATTAATCACAAACAACTTTTTCCTCTAAATATTTCTTATGCCTATAAAAAGTTAAGCAGAATGATTAATAAAATGGTTCCTCAAATAACTTAGGTAAAACAAATAGTAGTTAATCCAATAATTGTCGGGCACAAAAGAAAGGGCCAATAAAAAACCAGTTGTTCCACTGAGCTGACTTATTTATCCAACTAAATCTGTTTATCTTGAAAAGTTGTTGTATAAACAAAAAACGACCGGAACGTTTACATTCAGCTTTAATCAAATTTTTTGGTTTCATTGCTTGGGGTACAGGCAAAGGAAAATCGTTGAAAATAACTTTTTGGGTAGAAAACAAATATATCATATATTTTTTAATATCCGTTATAAATAACAAAGACTAGTGATGGTCAAAGTCAGTTTATCACGAATTTTCTTAAAATCGGTATGTCTTAAAAACTTGAACTTATTTTCAGAAATCCCTACTTTGTAATTACTTAAAAATACTTTTAAGACTACAAGGTTCATTAAATGTGTATTACGTCTAACATTATAAGATCTTTAAAGAACGGAAGCTGGAATTAGCGGAGGAACGACTAAAAAATGTTAGTCGTTTGAAAAGTTCAAAAACTAAACTACGGGCGGGTACAAAATAGCCTACGACGCTCCTGCGATGAAGTCGAGTCGATTGATCGAATCGCTTGTCGAAATCGGACCAAATTTTTAGTTTGTACACATAACCTTTCCTTTGCTTTTAGTCAGGTCAAAATATGCATATCCTGATGTCGAATCTGAAAAGAAACTGGCCAACTGGTCAAAAACAGCTTGCCGTATTCCTGCTTTTTGAACACTTGCATTTGCCAGTTTCTTCTTTATTTTCTTGGTTGAGTTGATTTAAAAATAATATTTTATATTGATATTTTTGACCCGACTACGGCGAATTAAGGGAAAGGAAATGATTTGAATAGTCTATAAACGAGTATGTATGATTATATGTGGATGTTCCACAATAGCGTCGCTCCTGTTGGTCCGATTTTGACAGGCGAGGTTTCAATCGGTTTAACTTTGGGTATAGTGGGTATAGTATAGCAAAGGAAGGGTTATGTGTTCAAACTAAAAACTTGGTCCGATTTTGACAAGCAAGGTGTCAATCGATTCGCCTTCACCGCAAGAGTGTCTCCGTGAGTTTTACCCGAAATCGAGGGGTTAAATACTAACTAAGCGGTCTTAGATACTTAAAATAACAAATTGCTGCGTGTATCTTTCTCAGATCACTAACGTCTTCATATATTTTATTATATTCGTCTAACGTGAACATGACCATTTTATTTACAGGCTCTTTAATTTCAGCCCCCGTCCAAATTTCAGGAGCCTTTTAAACATTTCATCCAAACTGAAAAGCAGCCTTTGTTCTAAAATTCAAGGCACTGTTTCACAAAGATACACAAGTGAATAATGAAAACATATCTTTGCCCGTGGCCCTCAGTTATAAGGGCCTACGCAAATTTTATATTTTCAACGAATTCGGCGTGGGACCAAAGTGTTGCCATTTGGAAGATCGCCGAGTTTTCCTTTTTCGAGATATGGCGATGGAATAAAATAATATGTAATTAATTTTACATCTTTGTTTTTTAACCCTCGGGGATTTAATATTCGAATTTCGGGGTCGTGTTTCGAGGGCGGCGAAGGACGGTTGGTGGAATATTGATATAGCTGTACATTTACATATTTTTATAAACTATTTAACCGACTAAGGATTCGCTCCAAAAGAAAAAACCTCGCACCGTACTTACCGGGTTTTTTTTCATAGTATGTGACCTAAAAAACTATAAGATAATAAGATCTAATATAAAAAACGTTTTGAAATTTACAACAAAGCCTTTAATTATAACATATAGTTGACCTGCGAGTCTCTCTTTAAAATACTTGACCCCGTTTGGGCTTTTCAACCCAAATATCTCAACAACCCCTATACTGACTAAACTTATAAACAGCTCTAAAAATTTCCTTACATAGGTAATAATCACCTATCAACAAAATTTCATGAATTTATAAATAGAGAGGCATATATAAAAATACTTACAAACGCTTATTTGTTCAACCTGATTTGATGACCGGTTAATGTTAATTATAAGAGTGGATGTTGTGCAATAATCACGAAACCCTACAACAAATGTTGTTGATACTACTGATCCGTATCATCATCGCATTGACCTCCTTCCGGAATGTATTCACACAGCTATGACGTATTTTTAACCACCGCTCCATAGAGTGCGATCCACTCTATAATTATAAATGACTAGTTGTGCCCGCCCGCTCATTGCGGCGGAACGCTTTAGCAAAAGAAGCTGTAGAGGGCGGTAAAGGCCAACAGCGACATCTTTACTAAAAAAAAAGGTGCCCTCCCGCGTACTTTGCCAGCGTGGTCATTTATCTGAGTTAAAAGTACCCTTTATGTTATTCCAGGACCTAAAATGCAAAAGTAGGTATAGCACCAATGCTCTTGAAGTTTTTTGACATACTTGTTATTTCGTTTCCATGGCAACCGTTCATTACAGCGAGTAATCAACATTTTCCATCAAAAGTATCCTATGTTTTATTCTTGAGTATAAGCTATTTCCATTCCAAATTTCATCAAAATCCGTCTAGCCGTTATTGCGTGAAAGCTCCCCAAACAAACAAACAAACAAACAGACAATGTTTCACTTTTATATATTGTTATGGATTCTTTATGCAAACTTTATGTTACCTACTGCTTTATTATAAGTATACCTAAATGTAGAGTAGCGACATACGTAAATAACATATCAGATACTTCTAGAACAATAAGTACACGTACAGACGTCTCTTAAATATTGATCCTGTTTCCACGTTCGCGTCGTTATTTATATTCTTATTCGCAACAACTGACGTTCGTTTCTCTCGACGCAAATTCAATAGAAACAAATAAAAATGAAGGGATAAAAACGGTGTATTGGATAAACGTTAATCTAACTTCTTCAACTTAATAAAACTTTCCTTGTTTCGTATTCGCATGAACATATTTTGTGTCCTCATGAATAATAATTTTATGGAAATACGCAATGGTTCCGTCATTAGGCTCGGAAGCCATAAGAAATGGAATTCGATACGAAAGTGACCTAATTGTGTAACAGATTGGATATCGGTCATGGATTTTATTTGAATGTTCGGCTGGAATTTTATACAACAGCACAACACTTCCCAATCGGTTTTTATTTCGTGACCTAAAATTTAAAGGTGACGTCTTAAACAGTCAAAGTGATTTGTCGAACTGGAGTTAAATCGTAAATAAATTACTTAGGCTTACTTGCACAGCTGTCTTAGCCCTGAACTAGTATGATTACTCTGGGCTAAAAATTTATTTATTAAATATTTATTAGAAAATTATTAAATATTTATTAGAAAATTATAAATATTTATCAGAAAATTATTAAATATTTATTAGAAAATTATTAAATATTTATTAGAAATATATTGTTATCTCCTTTGCGCTATTATGTTATTATTGTTTTTTTTTGTTTTTTTTTGTCGGGTAGGTTACACCTAACAGTAGCGTGAAAGAGATAACAATATTTTTTGGACTAACTAGATACCTTGTTTTGTTTTCATGCAAGTGGATAATAATATATGTACTGTGGTAAGGCCACAGTACATATATTATTCTTTAACTAATAAATGTACCTTACTACCTTTAACTAATAATGTAGTTTTAAGAATAAGATACATTAACTAATAAATGTATCTTATTGTTAAAGCTATATAAACATACACATGATGTGATATCAATCAATATTATCAAACAGATAAATAAAATTCTTAATCATAATTTATTATTAAAATAATTTGATTTATTTCTATGATAATCAAAACATAATTCTTCAAGTTTGGTAGAAAGTATGGTACAGGATAACAGCAGAATACAGGGTATAGTGCAAGTTTATTAAAAATATTTATCTACACTCATATAGTAAAATCCGGATTATGGTCTCAAAAATTGTGGCATAATGACATACTTTACGTAGGGCACGTCTCTAATACGAAAAAAAAACACACACTGTTTTTAGAACTAAACAATGTTATAATATAACTTTTTCCCATAAAAGCACCGTTTTGGCTCCGCACAACAAGGGTTTTCGCCTTTTATTATCTATGGCGGCACTTAGCGCCGTACGCGCGTGAATTCACTGTGGATTGTTTTTTGGCGCCATAATTTACTTTACAGTTAATTAGTACCTACCAAACCAATTTAATGTGTTATGTGTTTTTGTTGATCAAAAGTTTTATCCTGATTTAAAATGTCCAACAGAAGTGTTAGTGAGGAGAATTTGACTCCACCTGATCACGGGTTTCCGTGATAGCAACGAACATGACGAACGAGCTTTTGTCAGCAAAATCAAGAAATATTTGGTATATTGTCAATTATATTTTTCATTAAAAGTTAGTTCCTATTTCCTATTTCTTGAGTGTAGATAAAGTATTGTATGAAACGGCACATAACTAGGTATTAAAACTCTCTTTATGCAACCGTTTCATAAACTACTGTTATTGCAGAATTTTTTAACAATAATATTTCAGTAGCCTTAGGTATGCTATTATAGTGTATTATAGTATCAACATTTTGTCCATGACAAACACAATAATATTTAGATTATAATAATGTTTAAAATCAAAATAAATACTGCGAAGTTTAGTACATTCAAAGTTAATTGGGAGGCATGAGGCAAATAGACATTTAAATATATTTTTTTTACTCTTTAGTATTAACGTTTATCTGGCATAGGAAGATTTTGACCTATAGCCGGTATCTTAAAACGAACCGTTTTTGCTTATTGTCCGTCAGCTTTTGAAATAACGCCATACAAAAAACGTCATAAAGTAACGAGACGTTGGAAAAACGACTAGTTTCATTATTATAGGAATGGGGGGTTAGTAACCCTTAAATATATTGAACATGAAGATAACCTACTTAGAGATAATGGACTAAGACCTACCAATTTTCTCAGTCTGAACCCAGTTCGCTTTACCTGCATATTCTCGGCTATTTTAAAACCCGGTCACGCACCCCCTGCGCACCGATTACCCCTTCACCTTCCAACGTAGCTGAACAAAAAATATGCTGACAGTAACTATAGTTTGGCGGGCAGTGGGACTATTGTAGTCTGCAATTATTATGATCATGTTTGTATACATTGCAGCTAAATTGTCTTTATAAGGCGTGAGATCAAAATAACACAATACAACACAAAAGTAATGTAGCTACTAATGGAATACCGGTTAATACCGCTTTTTATGCTCATGTGGTTTATAAATAAAAAAGCGTCGGATGGCTTTCCGAAAAAAAAGAAGTTATTTTGATGAAATTTTATATTTAAGACAACCTAAATCATATTACCTTCTTTTATTTATTTATCCTCAAAGTAATATGATTATATCTCAATGAGAATTATTATAATAGGGATTTCGCCATTTTTTATCTATGGTAGCGCGTGTTAGACCGTATAATTATTATGATCATGTTTGTATACATTGCAGCTAAATTGACTTTATAAGGCGTGAGATCAAAATAACACAATACAACAATATTGTTTGTCAAAAAATATCATTATTATATTAAGCATTATACAACACAAAAGTAATGTAGCTACTAATGGAATACCGGTTAATACCGCTTTTTATGCTCATGTGGTTTATAATTAAAAAAGCGTCGGATGGCTTTCCGAAAAAAAAAAAGAAGTTATTTTGATGAAATTTTATATTTAAGGCAACCTAAATCATATTACCTTCTTTTATTTATTTATCCTCAAAGTAATATGATTATATCTCAATGAGAATTATTATAATAGGGATTTCGCCATTTTTTATCTATGGTAGCGCGTGTTAGACCGTATGCGCGCGAATTCGCTGTGGACTGTATTTTGGCGCCATAATTACTACCTAACCAATTTAATGTGTTTTTTTTGGTCTATCAAATGTTTTATCCGGATTAAAAATTTGACAAAGATGTGTTAAACATCTGAAGTGTTCTTGAGGAGAATTTGACTCCACTTGACATCACGGAACAGCAACAAACATGACGAACGAGCTTTTACCAACAAAATCAAGAAAATATTACAAAATTATTTTTTTCATTAAAATTAAATTTTTATTACATGAATGTAAATAAAGTAGTGTATGAAACGGTACATAACTAGGTATTAAAAAAAACAATTGAAAAACCCGCCTACGGCTCGTGTTTTAAACTCACTCTCGTGTTTTATTTCCCCGCATTCTGCAACCGTTGCATAAACTACTATTACAAATGACGCAATTACATTATTCGCGCTTCAAAAAAGTGCTTTATTGAAAATAATTTATTATACAACGATCTGGAAGCTCTTGTAAAACATAAACCAGTCTTTCTTTTGGCTTTAAGTCAATTTATGCAAATCAATGTGCGTGATTAAAATAGTTTGACTAAAATTACCCTACTGTTGGAGTTCCTTTACCCTTACCTATCGAGGCAGTCGTGCGCGGCGATTAACAAAATTGTAGGGAAAGACTCACGGCAACACAACTGCAGTACACTCACATACATAAACACTTGCCGCTTTGCTACTCTATCACAATAAGAACATTTCACGATGCTACGAATACAGGAGGCAAAAAAGGAAAAAATATATTAGGCATGGTACTAAAAAGAGTACAGTTAGTACACTTTTTTGTGGTTGACTGTACTGCTGAGAAGTTTAAGTAGGTTTGTACACGCACTTCTAAGTTTCCACCATGTTATAGTACTGATTTTCCTCGCGGTAAGCTATTTCAAGCTAATAAAGAGAAATTTCTTGAATCGTTTTAGTAAAGTTAGTTAATTAAGTTTAGTTAATTCGTTTAATTTAGTTTAGTTTTATTTAATGTTTTTGGAATTGATTTGGATGGTAGAAATGGGGCTTGATGATATTTTATCGATTGATAAAAATGGCCCCCATCAGACGCCATCTTGGTTTTTAAATTTAGTTCCTTTAGTAACTTGTGGGGTTGAACCTATTGATGCTAAAACCACAGGCCTAGTACAACTCTGTCCAGTTTAAGAAATAAATAAACCACATAAATGTATTTACTCTCTTTTTTTATTCCAAGATCAACATAGATGATAATTTACAGTTTAAAATATACAAAACTAATAATTGTAGACTTCAAATTGCTCTAACTTGATTGCTGATTGATTATTTAAAATAAAAAATGGTAATGGAACAATTTACGCTGCGCTCAAAAACAGGTATTGCTGATGTTGGCGAAAAGACAGCCAGGCTGAAATGGGATTGGGTGGGTCACGTGAGCCGAATGCACCGGTGAGGGCCCAAGTTGTCACCCACTGGATACCCGCAGACGGTCGTAGACGACGGGGTAGACCAAGAAAACGATGGCGTGATGACTTGGATTCCTTTCTGCGGGATTGGTTTGACGCGGCCATGGATAGGGATGCTTGGAAGGAGAAAGGAGGGCCTTTGCCCAGCAGTGGGACAGAGTAGGCTAGAAAAAAAAAATGGAACAATTAGGTTTCACTTATTGATATAGGTAAGTTTAATATATCTACAATTTTGTTTTAGATGTACACTTCACTTACACGTATTAACTTGTATTTGTTTATAAAACGCTGAATACATGTATGTATGTGTGCAGAACCCTTAATACATTATTAAATTTATTTCAAAGAATTATTCTTTAATTTACTAAAAGCTTTCAAAATGATGAAGATGAAATAAAAACGATTTGGGTTAGATATAGAGGGAGATAAAAGCTATTTCTTACAACATGTCTAGGTATGTATTTATTTTAGAAATGTGATGCATTCTAGGTAATTTATTAAAAGTGGGAGATAAAAAGCCACACGCCGGAGAAACTGAATAATATATGAATTGAAAGTTCTGTATTTCTTTGAATCTTTTGAGAAATAAAATGTTCTTGCAGGGGTAGTCAAAAAAAAAACTCCTACATACTTTCAATTCTTTTTCGTTTTAGCGTTACATTGCGTAACAAGAAAACGTTACATTTATAAAACACTCACGTGTTCGTCTGTCAGTCCCCTCAACCATTCTGTTCTGCAGGTCGTCACTCCACCTGGCCACAGGGCGTCCTACACTACGTTTGCCTAAACGCGTTCTCCACTCGATAACTAATCTACCCCAACGGTTATCTGTTCTTCTAGAAATGTGACCAGCCCACTGCCACTTTAGCTTGCTTTTTCTAAGATCTATGTCGGTCACCTTGGTCTCCTTACACATAAGAAAACGCTTTACCTAAATCTTGCGAAAAAAACAATAGAAGTTGACTTATGTAGTTCGTAAACTTAGTCTTATGGCATTTGCAATAAGGTTATTGACTGGTAAGAAAAACGCTTTACATAAACCTTGCCAAAAACTATAGAGTTTGACTATCGAAACATCGAATATTTTTCAAAACCAACTTCATTATGTGGTTCGTAAACTTAGTCTTAATGGAATATGCAATAAGGTTATTGACTGATAAGAAAAACGCTTTACCTAAAACGTGCCAAAAAGCTATAGAGATTGACTATAGAAACATCGAATATTTTTCAAAACCAACTTCATTATGTGGTTCGTAAACTTAGTCTTATGGCATTTGCAATAAGGTTATTGACTGACAAGAAAAACGCTTTACATAAACCTTGCCAAAAACTATAGAGATTGACTTTAGAAACATCGAATATTTTTCAAAACCAACTTCATTATGTGGTACGTAAACTTAGTCTTATGGCATTTGCAATAAGGTTATTGACTGATAAAAAAAACGCTTGACATAAACCTTGCCAAAAACTATAGAGATTGACTTTAGAAACATCGAATATTTTTCAAAAACATCTTCGTTAGTGGTTCGCAAACTTAGTCTTATGACATTTGCAATAAGGTAATTGACTGAAAATCGAACGACTAATAATTTAATTCTCTGTAGCGTGACGAGACCCTGATTGCGCGAGTCTCAAATCGACACATCTCTTTGACAGTTTTCATTTTTTCCGTAGCTGTTACGAGTGCAAGTTTTAGTAAATGGAAATATTTTGGGTTATTGCACTGGCAATGACAAGAGGTTCTTCGGATCACTATCAATTTGGCTACTTGCCAGTTTATTACTTAGTCTCAAAGATAAGAAAACTGCAAGACACATATTGCACAAGAGTACAAAGCTTTAATCTTCCTCAACTAAATTATTCACGTACTTTTAACATAGACTCCATGAGCATGGTTGTATATTTTTCATTACTACTGCATTTTTGTCACTAGTCTTAGCTATGAAACAAAATATTCCTAACGCAGCAAGAGAAGGTCAAAACATTCTTACTTGACGCGCGAGTCCAATAAAGAAATGTTTCAGGTGTCTTACGTGTTTCTGACAACATAAATTGTGGGTGAACTATCTGAAGAATGCATAAAAACTGTTTTGTTTGATTGACCAATAGCTATCGTGGAAGAACTCTCTAATAAACAGTTAAAACACAATCGTTAAAAAGACCATTTATTATAGACTTCTGCCTGGAATACGGAGAATTTCCTGTGGAAAAATAAAAACCTGTGGCCCTTTTTCTTATCCCGTAAAATCTGAATTCAGGAAAGAAAAAATTCTGTGTAGTCAGGAAAACTGCGCTAGCAGTGAGGTACATTCAGAACACCACATAGTAGCCTTGTACCGCGACCTATTTATTTCGCCGTGTCACTAATAACCAAGTTCGTGCCTAAGGTACTGTGCGAAACAAATTATAAAACGATTTTCAAGAATATTTTACAATTTTCAACAGTTGAAACATATTGCTAGAAACTGCTTTGATTAGTGCAGTTTGACATGAGGTCCTGGATATTCATCATCATCATCATCAACAGCAGCTTGCATTAGTCCACTGCTGGACATAGGCCTCTCGCGCGCCACTGAGCCTAATCTTCGGCTCTTCTCATGTAATTGCTGCCAGCTACTTTGCGTAAATCGTCACTCCATCTGATCCAGAGGGCGTCCTACACTACGTTTACCTATACGTGGTCTTCACTCTAGAACTCGTTTACCCCACCGGTTATCGGTTCTTCTACTAATGTGACCGGCCCATTTCCACTTCAGTATGCTAATTCTTTGAGGTATGTCGGTGACTTTCGTTCTCTGCCGAATCACCTCGAAACCTCCTGGATATTAAATTTTGTAATCTGATAGATGGCTCAATAGTTAGAAAACACTGCAATTTTTAAGAGCAAACATATGATTTATCATAAAGTTGAGAATTTGTCTTATTTTCCGTAACACATATCTGTATATATAACAAGAATTAGCAACGAAATCCTGATTTTGGTTATTTCAATAAGGAAATGTCGTAAAAGTGTATCAACATGTCGGACCAAGTAGTTCCCCGTAAATGTTCTTATTGGGTTTACCTTGCATTATCTCTACCTTGGGAATATTCAGGAAGCTCTTCCTAATGCCTATCTCTTTCACTCTGAACAGATAGTCAAATGTGTGAAAGGGAAGGAATGAACAATAACAGATTCGATCGGGTCTGTAAGCGCAATCGGAGGCGACCATAATGTCTTTTGATGGCCTCCATTCTTTGTTTATCTACAATAAGTAAGGTAGGTAGGTTGGTTTCCTTAGGGTTCATTTTAATACAAACGAGCCGCCCAGACTTCTAACAGATAGGGAAGGTTATTTTGTAGAATTGTTTCAGAAGAATCCATACAATATATATAAGCAGCGCACGCAACAATTTACTTACGAGACATCTGTTTCCGACTTTCCGAGCAAAACCGCCCTAGAATGGACTAAATTAATACAAATAACTTATGAACTAATAATACTTTGAGACTTTTCTCGGGAATCAACCTAAGTCTAGGTAAAACCGTAACAAAATCGGTTGATTATTATCTGAGATATTTCTACACAGACAAGCTGACTTGTTGTTTTTTTTTATAATGAGCAACTGTGATGCCTACCTAAAAGAATGGTCGTGCAATAAATAAATAATATTTAGTTACTTGCTTGTCGTATGAGTTAGTGCTGGCCTCTGGTGTCAGAATTCGTTAGGCAGGCTGCCAATGATTTGACTAAGATTAATCAATAACAGCAGGGACAAACAGCTAAGACCAGGCTCCAATATTGAAGAGCTTTTTTCCATAAATATGCTGTGGTCAACCACAAACCTGATAAATGTGAAACTTAATTTTTGAAATCTTTATCTCTCCGTGATCAAGACAAAAACTTGATTAACAGAATTTCATTCAATACATTTTATTATCAAAAATTACGTAATTTTTCAGTAATATTTTCATTTTTCTACTCAACGTCTTAAGAAATAAATCTCACAGCAAGAAAATATAGTTTATTATCCACTTTCAATACAAAATTTACCTAAACTAAATTATTAGCATGCCAATAAAATAAATAAATTTTGAGACTTTATTTAGTTCCGAGCTAAATTGTGTGTTCAAACAGCGCTCGCAATATTCAACCTTGTTACGCAGGCACCCCAGTGCTTGTTGCGGGTAGCGGGTGGCAGAGTGTAGCGTGGCGGAGCTAGCGTGGAAAAAGCCTGGCCTTGTGCCCGTGCTTAGGAAAGCACTGTGGACAAAAATCCGCACATTACCACAGAATAAATAATGATACTACGACTTATTAGGTGTTCTGTGCTACGACATAACTTACGAATGTCATTGGTGTGGCTGCCGTAAAGTCGAGGAACGGGCGGCCGCCATCGTTCTCATAATGTAATGATACATGAAACCATAACGTCCGTAACAGAATATTCTCCATAATCACCTGGATCAATTTATAAAACGAAGTAGGCATAGTTTTATCCAGGTTGCCCATTACCTTTATTACAGTGTCTGTAGAGCATACTGTAGCTAGACGTACCGACTGTACCTGGGCTTAACCACCAAATAATATATGAGGCAATAACCTCACGCAACTTGGCAATTACGACTAAAGCTAGCGTCGCTTGAGCGTGTATTAGTATTTTTTCAAGATTGGGTCAAGTGTGGCTCGTGATTGGACGCATGGTAACACTAAATTGTTGACACTGAAAGCAGTCACAGTATCGATTTCAATTTAAGTTACAAAACAGACAAATTGACTTTACCAGGCGATTCTTATAAACTGAAAAACAAGATAGAGTGTGTGATTGATTTCACTGAGTTACAAAACGGATAAATTGACTCTACAATGTTATTCTTATAAACTGAAAACATCGTGGATCATATTACTGTTTATATTTAGAGTTACGAAATGGACGAATGGACTCCACCATGTGATCCTTATAAATGAAAAACAGCTATATACCACGTGACAGCTTCCAAAACCATGTGGGTAGTAATCGGACTTGTGACCGTTTTTTTTTGTTTGTGTTTATGCTTGATTTCGATTCAGTTTATACTACGTGAGTTATTGCCCATATAGTGGTTTATGAGGTCTGTCAGACAGGCCACTGAACAATACTTTGCAGTAACGCAAAGTTGTGAGGAGTCTCAGACAGGTGTCTTAACAGTACCTTGCAGTAACGCAATGTTGTGAGTGGTAATACAAATAGTATGGGTAGTAATGTTTACTTTCATATTTCATGAACATCTCCCTCATTTCATCAATCAACTATTTAAAAACAGTTTTTTACTCTCACTTTGTATCCTAGGATCGTAAAACGCAATTTATTAATATCCATTAATTTCTCTAGCAGAACGAGTACGGTAACGCAAATCGATGTGACACAGGGCGTATTGTCTGTCACTACTCCGTTCAGTAGATTGACATTCCCTTTCGGATTACGGACTGACATTGAAGTGTCCTTCAAGAATGTCCACGGCTTTTATGTCAGTTTGTTAGGTATTATAGGCTTAAATAGTGGATCATCCATTTCCATCCTATACAGGATTTTCTTACCGTGCCTGTTACCGTCCGTGTCCATGTCCGTGTCCGTATCCGTGTCCATGTTCGTGTCCGTGTCCGTGTGCGTTTTAATATCTGTGGCTAAACTTATTTCCAAGTTTAGAAACAGTAATGAGACAGTTACTAGACAATATTACAAGCACAATTATTGGTAACTAGCTGATGCCCGCGGCTTCGCACGCGTGGTCATTCCTGTAGATTAATAGTACTCTTTGTGCTATTCCAGGCCCTAAAATAAAAATATACCAACATTTGATCAAAATTCCTTCAGCCATCAAAAATAGTTTTATCTATTGCTCGGCTTCTACTTATCGGATTGAGATATAAAGTACCCCACTTTTTAAGTCAAAACATAAGCTATCCAACAGTGAAAACCACAACGCAATCGGACCAGTAGTTTTTACGAGATGCGCGAACAAACATATAGACAGACAAACAGACAAACAGATAGACACGAATTTTTAAAATGTTTTATTCTTGTTCAGTTGCTTATTTTATGTACCCGTCTAGGATTTATTTCATTTCCTTTTTTTTTATCTTCTTTGTACATACTTTTTTCGTAGACGTGTTCTTGAGTGGAGACTGAAACTCGGCAAACGTAATGTAGGACGCCTTCCAGCTAGGTTGAGCGACGATATGCGCAAAAGGGCTGGCGGGGGCGGTTGGAAAAGAAGAGCCAAAGATTAGGCTCAGTGGCATGCTTTGGGAGAGGCCTATGTCCAGCAGTGGACTGATGAGGGCTGATAATGATGATGATGATGATCAAATGCAATTTTAACATAGATCTTTTCTGCAATTATTTTCCAAACAATTTCGCTTCCAATCGTGAGGTCGCAATTAATTTGAAGTGCTAAAGTTTTAAGAACGACGAAGACTATCATTTTGAGTTATTAGAGGTACTGTAATTTGAAAAGTTTTGAGCCCATTCTACAGGGATGAGTGCGGCAAATTTTAATTTTAATTGGTTAATCTTGCTTTCTTCTCTATTTATTACCCAAAGAGTCTAGTTGCCGCACCCAGAGTAACTAATGTTAATCAGCATTAAACCCTGTCAATAACCATACAAAATGTACAATTTGATGCTTAAATCTTCCAGTTGCTTGCCACGCGCGCATATAATAAAAATGTTATTTTGTAAACAACCACTAAAAAGAATAAAATAATTACAATTGAGCCAGAACAGTTTCACTTTTTTGATATAACCAACGTAATAATAATGGATACATACAACATAAGATAAGAAAGAGTTTTTTGAAGGATCCATCATCAGACCCTGGATACCACATAAAACCAGAGAACTCACCAAGACAAACCAAATGAGCCCAAACTCGAAGGGGTTCCATCATTTTGTTGTTGAGTTCCTGTGACTACCTTCCGGCTCCATCATCAGACCCTTGGTACCACATAAAACCAGACATCTCATCAAGACAAACCAAATGGGCCCAAACTCGAAGGGATTCCATCATCCAATTGTGTATTTCCTTTGACTACTACTACTACTACTACTACTACTACTACTGTTGTTTTTATCATCAGTTATCAGTATCAGTTTATTGTCATCAGAACTACACCCATGTGCAAAACTTCAACACCTTTGGACGTCCTTAAATTGTTCAAAATTGACTTGCAATCCAGTCCTAAACATTATAACACAGTGAATTAAATTAAAGCTTGTTTAAAGCTAAACTAAACGAATTTTCATGATATTTATACAGTATCACACTAGAGGTCTTCTTACTCAAGTAATAACAATCATCTAATTCGGTTCAGAATTCCCAAGATATTAGAGAACATAAACTATAAAACAAATTGATTTTCTAATTAAACTACTAAACCAATTTCGATGAAGTTTATATGGCACTACACACAAAGATTACCCTTTTAAATAATAAACAACCATCTAAATCGGTTTAGAAATATTAGAGATAAACACAAAATCGAATGGATTTACTCAACAAAACTATTTATTGTCGAAAAACTGCTAAACCAATTTTGATACAATTTATATGGGACCACCTGGAGAGTATATTCTACCAAACAAAAAAAATATTTTAAAATCGGTCCGCAATTGACGGAGATATCGACCGACATACATAAAAAAAACATACATACAGCCGAACATATAACCGTCTCCTTTTCTAAAGTCGATTAAAAAGTGAATTGACTATTCTAAATAGGGCAGTAAGTAACTGTGGTTTATGTCAGATCAGAACGTTACAAATTGAATGACCCAATTCAATAGTTTGATACATAGTTCCTAGTTAGCTAATTACTTGATATTGACTCTACCATGATTTGGTAAACTATCATGTCGCCAATATCATTATTGTACGTTAATGATAAAAGGTTTTGATAATCTAAAATGATATAAATAATCCAAAAATATATTACTAGATGTAGGTACCTGTGGATTTGCCCGAGTGGTTATTTCTCTGGGTTAAAAGTAAACTGTGTGATTCCAGGATCAGAAGTACAAAGAATTGTTTTTTAGCGATTGCTCAGCTTCTTATTATCGGATTGAGATACCAAGTAAACCAGTTTTTATGACAAAACCTGAGCTATCCAACAGTGAAAACCACAAAGGTACTGGAGTTTTACGTGATCCGTGTACAAACAGCCAGACGCCATATAATAAATGTTATACTCATGTTCAGAGTAGCTAAATAATTTTAAGACCTCTCGACCATATTTTTTAATTTTATTTGTACAGACTTTCTGTTACTTACTGTTTTATTGACCGAGCGAGCGTGAAGCGCAAACGAAGCGTCTCCGTTTCAGCTTGGGCAAAAATACTTTCGTATGTTCGACATATGTCCGGCTGTCCTGCTGTCCGGATGTTCTCCACTACCTACAGGTCGCATTTCTCAACCAGTCTCGTTGTTTTTGATTTAACTCGTTTTTTTTTGTTTTGGGTTGTTTTGTTTCCATAATTATATGGATTTTTTTGTCGATTCAGTTTTTCGTTTTTTTTTAATGTATGGGGGTTGAAAACTTTAAAATAAACAACAGGCCGATTCTCGTGAAATTTTGCGAGCAGGTTCGATAATTTGTATTTTAATTTTTTTAAGTTGCTCTTTTAACATGTATTCAGTTTTAAGCTATGCAAAGACAGACTCACGAGGTCTACAGCTCACAGAGCCTCTAGTTATATGTACAGATAGATAGAATGATAGTAAGCTTAATGAGCTAATATATTAACATTACCACCCAAAGAGTTAATTATTTGACCCCACTCAACAGTCACCTTCTAGTAACTTTCTTTCAAAAATATTAAGTAAACAAAAAGCAACTTTTAAATATTAACCAAGTCCTTTGCCCAACAAAAATATTGCAGTCATAATTTTAGATGAAACGTGACAGTTTTACGCTCAAGGGTGCTTCAACAGTCTACACTCTGTTTTATCTGAGTTCATTATGATGAAAAATACACTTTATACTTGGTTGATTTTTCAAATTATACTCTGACACTGGGCTTATTTATATACCTTAAGAACTGTCTTAAACTAATAAGATTTTATAATAATCTTAAACTATAATTGTTGATTATACAGGTCTTAATATAATTTTGACAACAATTTTCTCTTAAAATATAGCCTAGGTAGCCCTCTCTATCCTCATTTTTTTAGTTGTAATATACGTACTTAAAATCAAATTACAAAATTAAATTTTACATTAACCATATTGGCACCAAAAAAATAATTCATCAAATGTATGAGCCTTTTTCAGGAGCATTTTCTTTGCTTAATTAGTTTTTATAGGGGAGTATTCACCCCTCCAGGCACACAAATTCGTGTTAATATTATTCTAAGATAGATTAGTTTTGAACAGATGGCTTGTTATAGACGGTTCTTAGACTTACTAAGTCAACTTTACTAATAAGATTTCGATTGTTTGTGTTGTTAATTTAGACTGGAGAACTAAAAGAGATTAATTTAACTTAAGCAGATAACTTCTAAGAACAGAAATTATGTATAGGAATAAAATTGGTATTAAATGATCTTTTTAATTAAATTAAGATAGAATACGACTATATCAAGTTTATTGTTGCTCAGCGAGGGTGATAGAGCTATGCTTGGAGTTTCTCTGAAAGATAAGATCCGGAACGAAGAAATCTGACAGAGAATCAAAGACACCGACATAGCTCAGAGGATTAGCCGGTTGAAGTGGCAGTAGGCTGGTTACATTTGTCGCTGGGGTAAACGGGATCTTGAGTGGAGACCACGGTTTGGCAAACGTAGTGTAGGACTCCCACCGGCCAGGTGGAGTGCGACCTGCGATAGGCGGCCGGCAAGAACTGGATGAGAAGAGCCGAAGACCGGGCTCTGTGGCTTTCATTGGGAGAGGCGTATGTCCAGCAGTGGACGGATATAGGCTGATGATGATGACTACATCTCATTCTCAGATAATACACAGCCTCTAACTATATTATTATTATTATTAGTACTTATCTACGGACTGACAGATTTCATTCGTTATGTGATTCGTATGAGTTTTAAATCTCTCAAAAAAATGGATTTTGTCAATATCATTGTCAAAGAAAAATACTTCGTTAAGTCAACCAATGTATGTAGTTCTTATTAGACCGTCAAAATAATTAATTTATAGGTAAAAGCGATGAGTTTAAGACACCCTCGGGGTTTCAGCGGGCGTGGCGTCTGGGGAAAAATATGTCCTAGGGTGTGACAAGCGTGGCTTAGGGACTGTACAAATATATCCCGCGGATGAAACAGATTCGCCCCGTGGGACTAAATAGGGCAACATAATTACGTCTCAGTTCACCCTTGTGAAAAGTACAATGACGTGTGCTCGCTTGAGAGAGTCGAGACAGAGTTAATTGTTTCAACTCATGCAAAATTCAGTCATACATATAAGTGCGCAGAATTGAGATTTAAAGATGTAAAGATAGAAATTTGTCTGCCGAGATAAAATTTATGGATAAGTATGATGATGTTGATGATTCTGAAAAGTATCCAATTGCTATCATGTCCTAAAGTATCTACATACCAAGTTTCATCAAAATCCTTTGAGCCGTTTCAGCGTGAAGAAGTAACAAACACACACACTTTCACAATTTTTCGCATTTATAATATTAGTAGGGTATCGAAGCACATACTAATTTTGTTTCATCTATACTATTGTTATAAAGAGAAAAGATTCCATGTTTTGTATGTTTGTTAGTTTGTGTGTAATGGATAAACTCAAAAAGTACTCAACCAAAACCCAATTGCCAAACATGCACTTTCCATTTACATAGACACATCTATTGTGTGAGTTAATTTTGTTTAGTTTAATTGTTTTATTTGCCAATAAATTATTTTTAATTATTTTTGTTCTAATTCAACCGATTATAAATTCTTTCACTTTGGAAAGCTACATTATCCGCGACTAACATATATATATATATATATATATATATATATATATTTAAATAAACAGGTCCGTGGAAACTAAGTTATAACAAGTCTATCAAAAAGCTATACTTTTGCATTGATATATTTTTCCAACCGTTGCCTTTGGTACCTACCAAAGGCAACGGTTGGAAAAATATCTACTTGATTAATCCATGCCATGATTAATCTATCGGCACAGCGCTAGCTCCACATCGAATCATTAAATTGTTATAACCAATTAAACTCGTAAACAACGGCGCGGAAGAATATTGAGTTGGACATGTTTACGTACCTACATTTTTGGTTGCAAATTCTTGGATAATGTTACTGGCCCTTTTAAATTAGCTTTGATGGTAGTTAATGTTGCAGTTATAAATTGCCAACTTCGTGTGAAACAAAAATTTGATTTGTGCATGCGTAGCTACTGCATTTGCTATGTTTGCAGATTAAATCCATCCATGCCTGGACGACTGCAACCTGCGTCCAACTCCTGTTTCAAATGCGATCGTGTGGAGCACTACGCATCGAGCAGACCACGTGATCAGACAAGCCAGGATTAGAGGTTGGCGCCGGGAGCTGCAGGTCTCCAGGGCCTCGAAGCTCCAGGGCAGTGGCAGAAAAGCGGATGCACATGTGCATATTCAATGCACCATTTGGCCGTTTTACAAATCTGGTTAGTTCTTTAGATTCTATGATGTTTCTAGTGCCAAATATTCGTGGTTTAAGTTGTAACTCACGGTACAGATTAAAGACTTGCGTGATTAAATTTCAAATTGTTGCCCGACAGCTACTTATCGCATGATCGTTTAAGATGAGTGCCTGAAAGTCAAATCAAAGTTAATAAAAAGAGCCTTAAGAGGATAAACAAGATAAATTGATTTGTTCATGTTGACTCTACCACCCTATATAATTGCTATCACTGGTTAAGTGATAGTGGAAGAGTGCTGGTTAAGTTGCAAGGGGTTTTGCTATAACTGGTTAAGTGATTGTGGCAGAGTGTTAGTTAAGCGCTAGGGGTTTTGCTATTACTGGTTTAGTGATAGTGGAAGAGTGCTGGTTAAGCGCTAAGGGTTTGGCTATCGGTGGTTAAGTGGTAGTGGCAGAGTGCTGGTTAAGCGCTGGGGGTTTTGCTACCGCTGGTTAAGTGATAGTGGCAGAGTGTGGTCGAGGCAATAACAATGTACCTAGATAGAAAATAGAAGTTATTGGATAGCGATTGATGATTTGAGTTTCAGTTGATTCCCGGGTAATGTGACTGTCGTGTCTGGAAGAAAGCTTAAGTTTTTCTTGTAATTATACCCCCAAACCTTTGAGATTTTGTGTTACGTTCTTGGGACCTCTAGTGTGTTGGGCAGGAAGGCCGAGTGGATAAGCTGCTCTATTTGCCTTGTTTTGTTTTAAAGAGACATCATACGAGGACAAATGACAGGTCAGAATGGCCGTGTCAGAGATAGTAACGTCGAGCGTAAGAAAACGATGGTTGCAAGCTTATCTATGTTCGGCTATAATCGGTGGCGGTGCAAAGATAGTGACAATTGGGACTTCAGGGAGAACCATGGAGCAGAGCGGTAATGCCGCACGCGCACATCGGGAATACCGCGTTATCTCAACTCCGATTATTCTACCTATCTACCTACAAAGCAAAATTATTGTGATTTGGAATTAGTAGACTGTACTCATAGTTTGTACTTGTACTACATTAAACGTGTGATTCAAGAAGGATTCAAGCCAGTGTTTCAGTTTTCAGTGAACCTAAACACCAAGCGCCCGCAACTATGGACACCAACATCAATTATCCGGACTAAGCATTCATTATCCTGACGCTGCTTTATGGCCTACGGTGAAGCAAAGGAAGAGTTGCGTGTACAAAATACAATTTTGGTCTGATTGAGGTATCAATCGATTCGTCTTCATCGCAAGAGTTATATCCTACTTTAACTCCTACGCAAGAGTTATATCCTACTTTAACTCCTACGCAAGAGCTACTTTTATCTTACTACTGGCTACTTTTTATTTTGGGTATTATTTTTTTACCCGACCGTAGTTTACGAAATTTTAGTTTTTGAATTTATATCTCGTTAATCTTCACTAATATTATACAGAGAAGGTATTTGTGTAAAAATAAAGAGAAACCCTTAGCTACCCGTCCGAAGCCGGAGCGAGTCACTAGTATATCATAACACAAAAGCACACGCTCAATATTGACGTCTGAGCAACTCCCGAGGACTTCAGTATCCAACCGCCTATTTCTGTCCCCTAACAATGAAACAAAAAGCCCAAGAGCTTTCTTTTAATTTTTCAGCCAGAGCTCAGGCTATGATCCCGGTGCTTATCGGCGTAAAGCACGTGCGGAGCTTTCCTTGGGGATCGGTAATCCTGGATTTTTGGGAGTAATGCCGATTTTATACAGAAGACTTCTTAAAAAGGTATAGCGGGACTTTGTTGGTAGGTATAATGTTAGGTAATACCTGCAATAGATTACTTATGGACTTAGGCTAGGATATCACTGTTACTACATAATAATATTAAAAAACGCGTCTGTAGTCTATATTTCTGTCCACAAATATCTCAGAAAATTCAGCTTTCACACAAGGTATCAAGAGAGAATATAAAGCAAGTTTGAACTGACACTTCACATAATCACATTGGCTAAATAATATATCACTATATCATCACTTATAGTCACCAAACGCATCTGTCTGTCTGTCTACAAATATCTCAGAAAATACTTCTGTTTGGGCCGAAAAAAACGCAGTTATTGGGGGTTCCATAATAAGGTAAGAATCTGGCTCAATACTCGCTTCAAAACTTCGCGCGCTGTCAAGCGCCGGCGAATGGGAGCACACATCATTGTTCTTGTGAGAACCCCGCTGGAGTGGGAAGGAAAAACGTGAGAGAGAGGCGTTCGCTTGTTTTTGTTGTTGAACACCGCGATACACGCCAGTGTTTGTTTTTGGTTGTTATTTTCCCTCGAATTAAGTTTATTATAAAGAAAACAATAACATTTTTTAAGTGCTGTTAAAGTGTGTGCATGTGGAGGAAGCAACTGGACTAGCTTTGAGAAGCGAGAAGGCGAGGGAGCCCTGGCCGGGCCCGACCGCTCAGCCGCGCCATTTATAGGATACATAAATCATCATAAGCGAGAAGAACGAGGTGAGCCTTTGATTTGCCTTTTTGGGGAGCTCCTAAGTAGCTGCGTCACTGTGTCTCAACAGCCCCAGGTGTCCAACTCCTAGTACCTAATTCAGTTAGCACCATTCTGGTGTCGGCCCTACGGCCATCACATTTTGGTCACTTCGTAGCCGGATCTCAATAATACATAACTTAATCTTTAATAATAAATACAGTCCACGTCAAATCATTTTATGCAAGTTACCAAGTATTTATCTATTTTAACATAATCTAATTAGTACCTATCGAATGTATTGTTCAACTTAGTTCATATTATTATTTCCAATCCAACCGTTTGGTAGGTATTGGAACAAACGTGAGAACTAAATCATTTCGTAGGCAATTGGATACTTTATTGGGGACTTGGTTCGGGGGTAAGTTGTATTGGACTACGTATTTCTAATCCAATCATTTCTATTTCTAATTTCATTTCAACTCAAATAATACTATTCACAGTAGATATTTTGTTTAAACTAATCGTAGACAAAAGTATGTACATTGTTCCTGATAATAACTTGTAAGTATAATACCTACAAATAACTTATTTACTATTGCAATACATACAATTAGAAAGAAGTTTTAATATTTATAAAAAATAAAGATATGGTAGGTCTGTAGGTAGGTAGGTGCAGCGTTACAGAATCTGTCCACCTATGAGTTCGTTCGTTGTGTTTTTTTGGATGCCGGTTGTGACGTGTTTTGTTTGGTTCAACTCCCGTGCCCTCTGCCGGAGTTTTGCTTGAAAGTTGTATCAAAAGTTTAGTTCATTCATCACTCAAGTGGAGCAATCATCCGTACATTTGTAATCGGACATTGCGTTTAAGTATTCTGTGATTTCGTTGTTTTAGCTGTCAAACTTCAAACAAAGAATAATTCTATTTAACAGTAAACATGACAGCAGAACTAAGGAAGTTAACTATGAGAATTAAATACTGTGAGTCGGTTGTCAAATCGTACTTCGCACAAGTTCAAGGCATGTATGACTTATCCTTAAATATTAATACGGAATCGGAAGAATCGAACTTTTTAGTATCGACTTACAACTTAACAACACTTCGTTCGGAATTTAACTATGAGAATTAAATACTGTGAGTCGGTTGTCAAATCGTACTTCGCACAAGTTCAAGGCATGTATGACTTATCCTTAAATATTAATACGGAATCGGAAGAATCGAACTTTTTAGTATCGACTTACAACTTAACAACACTTCGTTCGGAATTTATGGAAAGATTAGAAGAATGGAATATGGCACAGATGGAAGAGAACTCAAACTATGAGCCTAGTTTTAAGAGGTGGGAAGCTTTTGAAACTTTATTTAATCATGTGCAAAGTAAAGTCAGTGCAATTAAAAATAAAGCTTTATGTATGGTTAATCAAGAAAAATTAAAATCTCCTCAAATCAAACTTCCGCCTGTACAACTGCCAAAATTTGACAGTGATCCAAAGGCATGGCCTATGTTTATAGAGAGTTATAATAATACAATACACAACAATATACAGTTAACCAATGCAGAGAAAGTGTACTATTTATGCGGTCAGTTGTCAGGTAAGGCATTAGAATCCATTGCGGGGTTAATACCTACAGGTGATAACTATGACTTGATTTATACTACTCTAATGGATAAATATCAGGATGTGCGTACATTAGCCACAGCCTACCTGGATGAGATATTTAACTTGAAGAAAATGCAGGCTTCTTCTGCAGACGGCTTGAATACTTTTATTGATAAATTTTCAGTAGCGGTTTCAGCTTTTGAAAAATTGGATATTGCAAGTAAATTAGATTTTATTTATTTATACTTCGCGTTGAAGAAAGTGGATAGTGAAACTGCGCTTTTATTTGAAAATTCAGTGCGTAGTGAGCTAGTTCCGTCATATAGCAGTTTTGTAAAGTTTATTAAAGAACAAGCAAAGATTTTGGAACGGACGGGATCAGGGTCCAGTGCGAGTGAGAAAAGTGCGTTTAGGTCGTATAATGCTCGAGTGCCAATGACTTCTAAATCAGTGCCCGTTCCAGGTAGGAATACTAAATCGTTTGTGACTGCAGCTGATAGTGCAGTGTGCCCTTTATGCAATGCTGCCATTCACGACTATTTGTCAAAGTGCACACAATTTCTGAGACTTTCCTCAAGGGAACGATACGGTCTAGCCAAGAAGCACAATGCTTGCGTGAATTGTTTGAGTCTGCGACATCGTTCATCTGCGTGCAATTCAAAGAATAGTTGTAGTGCATGTCAATCAAAAACACATCATACTTTATTACATTTTCCAAATGAGCGGTCGAGTACATCATTACCAGTGTCAAGTGATGGTCATTTGGATATTGTTGAGTCTGGGCTGTTAAAGGACGTGTTATTAGAGGATGATGTGTCCCAGTCAGGGGTTGCATTGTGTTTGCTGCATAGTGCAACATTCTTCTACTGTGTTACTTGCCACGGCCAAGGTGCAAGTAATGGACCGGCAAGGTAAGTCACATATGGTACGCTGTCTAATCGATAGTGGTTCTCAGAATCACTTCATCACATCAAATTGCTGTAAGCGATTGTCTTTGACATTGCAACAGCCAGACTTTCCTATTTCTGTGCAAGGATTTGGAGGTGGTGTCAATCATGTACAGGGTATAACAAATCTAGAGTTTACTTCAAGATTTGACAAAGGTGAAGTTTTTCACGTTCAACCGTTGGTGGTAGATAGTATCGTCAATGAGTTGCCAACTTCTAGAGTCGACATGTCAGTGTTGTCGTATCTGTCTAGCGTCCCGCTGGCAGACGATACCTTTCAGGTTCCAGGTGAGGTAGATTTACTGATTGGGGCACAACTGTTTGCTCGGCTGTTGTTACCTGGCACAGTTCGTGGACCACCTGGTATGCCAGATGCTATACAGACCTGTCTTGGATTTGTCATCATGGGAAATGTTCCAGCTTTCACGAAAGATAGATCAGCTATGACTGCAACGTACTGTGCCTTTGTGGACCCAAACATTCAAGAAACAGTTTCAAAGTTTTGGCAGCTTGAGGAGGTCCCTTCGTCTACTTCTGCTTGTCATAGTCAGGAGGAACAAGAGTGTGAAGACATTTATAAAACCACTACAACCCGAGATTCCTCGGGTAGGTATTCCGTTGCGCTGCCTTTTAAGGCTGATCCAACAGAGTTAGGCAACTCATTGAAGACTGCACAGAAACGTTTCTTTGCTTTAGAACGTAGACTACAGGCATCTCCACCATTGCGAAAGGCTTATGATGATGTAATTAAAGAATATTTAGATGTTGGATATTTGGTTCCGGTAATGAATAGCGAGGATCCTGGTCAGGATGAAGGCTACGTAATCCCACACAATTATGTCCTCAGGGAAAGCAAGGTGACTTCAAAGCTTAGAATAGTGCTAGATGCAAGTGCATGTACAGATAGGCAGCATTCGTTGAATGAAATGCTTCATCCCGGCCCTAACCTGCAGGGTGACATTTTTACCATATTGTTGAACTTTCGTCTGTTTGCAGTGGCATTTTGTGCTGATGTTAAACAAATGTACATGCAAATAAAGGTGCATCCACAATTTCACAAGTACTTGAGAGTATTATACCGTTTCGATCCCAACGATCACTTACAAATGTTCCAATTTAACCGGGTCTGCTTTGGTCTATCAGCTAGTCCATTTTTAGCATTGAGGACAATTGAACAACTTTGCAATCAGGAACAAAATAATTTTCCACTTGCGGCACAGGTAGTTCAGAGCGGACTGTACATGGATGATGTTGTCTATAGTGAAGAATCGGTGGTTGGGGCCACCGAGACAGTGCTTCAACTGATAGGACTGTTTAAAGCTGGAGGTTTTGACTTAATGAAGTGGTCGAGTAACTCACCAGACTTACTCGCCCAGATACCAGAAACACATCTACATCCACATGTACTCAGCTTTGATGATGATGGATTAAAAATATTAGGAGTCAAATGGGAACCACAGTCAGATGAATTCTCCTTTGACGTTGCCTCATGTCCTAAAGACTGTACGAAGCGGAATGTACTGTCCGTAGTGGCTAGATTGTGGGATATTTTAGGGTTCGTAGCGCCGGTGATTTTGTATGCGAAGCTGCTTATTCGGGACCTGTGGGAGATGAAACTAGATTGGGATGAAGCACCTCCTCGCTATGTAGTTGAAAAATGGACTCGCTTTAAAGCGGAATTGCCATTATTGTCGCGTTTGGTCATACCTCGACATATAGGTGTAGGCGGAGATAGTATTGTCACTCTTGTATCGTTTTCCGATTCAAGCGAGCAGGCGTATGGTTCAGCCGTTTACAGTCATTGTCAAACGCCCAATGGGGTTAAGGTTAATTTGTTATGTGCAAAGTCACGTGTCGCCCCCCTTAAGACTATTTCCTTGGCCCGTCTCGAATTGTGTGCAGCTTTGCTAATGTCCAAGTTGGTAAGAGTGGTCTTGGATAACTATGCCAGTCGCTGTAAAATCGACCGTATTCTAGCGTTTACAGATTCCACAGTGACATTACACTGGGTTCATTCTAGCCCTCATAAATGGAAAACTTTTGTGGCAAATAGAGTGGCAAAAATACATGAAAATTTGTCTGCCTCTCATTTCTATCATATTTCTGGAAAGATAAATCCAAGCGACTGTCTATCAAGAGGTCTGAGCCCAGCTCAACTTATCGAGCATTCGTTGTGGTTTGTGGGTCCACCTTGGCTGAAGATGGAATCGTCCCTATGGCCTATTCAACCTTTCCGGGTTGATACAGATGCTCCCGTACCTGAAGCAAAAACTGTAGCGCTAGTAGTAGTCGATGCAGAGAAGCCGATACTATATAAGTTGTCACAACGAGTATCGTCATGGTCCAAATTACTGCGAATTACTGTATATGTCCTGAGATTTGCTAGAAAATTAATATCGCGTGGCATCCCTCAGGCGCAAGACCTGGCACAAGCGGAATTGACAATCATTCGTTCACTGCAAACTGTACATTTCACTGAAGCAATGAGTGCTGTCCATACTGGCAGGTCTTGTTCCAAGGCTATTCAGAAATTACGACCATTTATTGTCGATGGAGTCTTGCGTGTAGGTGGCAGGCTAGGAAACTATGCATCCCTTACCTTTGATCATAAGCATCCGATGCTGTTGCCACAGAAAGATCATGTTGTCAATGCAATTATTGATCATGTTCATCGCGAGAACTGCCATGCGGGTCCCCATTTGCTTTTGGCCTTAATACGTCAACGGTTCTGGATTCTTGCTGGAAGGAACATTGTTCGGTCCCGTGTTAATTTATGTACACCGTGTTTCCGGATAAGGCCTAAAGCTTGCATCCCTCCTGTCATGGCAGACTTGCCGGAGTGTAGGTTACAGATTACAAAACCTTTTTCCCATACTGGGATAGATTACTGCGGGCCCATAAACATTACGCTGACCCGCAAGCGAGGTGTACACAGCCAAAAGGCTTACATCTGCGTATTCATTTGTCTTACGACTAGGGCTGTACATGTAGAGTTAGTTCCGGATTTAAGTACAGAAGCATTTCTTAATGCGTTGAAAAGGTTTTTAGGAAGACGTGGAAATGTGGATCGGTTGTTTTCGGATAACGCCACTAATTTTATTGGCGCTCGGTCTTATCTAGGTGAACTTCATGCCTTTTTGCAGTCGGAAGAACACATGAAGCGGTAGTATAGTGAGTTATCGAATAAACGCATTCAGTGGCAAATGATACCGCCTAATGCACCTCATTTTGGAGGCGGATGGGAAGCCACAGTAAAATCGTTTAAAACGCATCTATTTCGTGTAATCGGGGCTCAAATACTTACCTATGAAGAGCTTCTTACGGTGTTAATTCAGATAGAAGCTGTACTAAATTCGAGGCCGTTAGGGCAGGCAATAAGTCCAGATCCTTCAGAACCAGTAGCCTTGACCCCATCGCATTTCCTTCATACCGTACCATTGGGTGCTCTTCCATCAGCTCCAGTCACGGATAATGTTGAAAAAATTCGTTCGCGATTCTTATTGGTTGATAAGCTTGTGCAATCTTACTGGAGTAGGTGGAGTACTGAATACCTAAACACTCTTCAAACTCGAGAAAAATGGCTGATAGACTCGAACCCAATAAAAAAGGGTACCGTGGTGTTGATCATGCAAAATAACACCTCCCCATTACATTGGCCATTGGGCATTATTCAGGAAACATATCCCGGTTCGGATCGTCGTACGCGCGTTGTTCTGGTTAAAACAAAGGGAGGTATGCTGAAGCGTGCAGTGGCTCGTCTTTGCCCACTGCCCTCCCAATCGATAGGTTAGACTGTTGGATTGAATAATAATAGTAGCTTATAATGTAATATTAATTTATTTTGTATTTCCTACTAGTTATCTTATTTATTCATGTTATGCTGATACAATACTTGGTACTTAGAACTTCCTCCTGTATTGAGAAATTTCATTGACTGAGTTGTCCATATTTAGATACAAAACTATCATGAGTTAATTTATTGAAAGAAACCCTTTCAAGCCGGGGGTGATGTTTGGGCCGAAAAAAACGCAGTTATTGGGGGTTCCATAATAAGGTAAGAATCTGGCTCAATACTCGCTTCAAAACTTCGCGCGCTGTCAAGCGCCGGCGAATGGGAGCACACATCATTGTTCTTGTGAGAACCCCGCTGGAGTGGGAAGGAAAAACGTGAGAGAGAGGCGTTCGCTTGTTTTTGTTGTTGAACACCGCGATACACGCCAGTGTTTGTTTTTGGTTGTTATTTTCCCTCGAATTAAGTTTATTATAAAGAAAACAATAACATTTTTTAAGTGCTGTTAAAGTGTGTGCATGTGGAGGAAGCAACTGGACTAGCTTTGAGAAGCGAGAAGGCGAGAGAGCCCTGGCCGGGCCCGACCGCTCAGCCGCGCCATTTATAGGATACATAAATCATCATAAGCGAGAAGAACGAGGTGAGCCTTTGATTTGCCTTTTTGGGGAGCTCCTAAGTAGCTGCGTCACTGTGTCTCAACAGCCCCAGGTGTCCAACTCCTAGTACCTAATTCAGTTAGCACCATTCTGGTGTCGGCCCTACGGCCATCACAACTTCTATTGCAAATCTTAACGAAGTTGGGAAAAAACAGCCGTCTTAGTAGTGTTTATTTGCGTACGCTGCGAATACCATTAGACCTATATGAAAGTAATGTAATAAAGGATTTCTCTTCTCAAAAAGGTCTACAAAAAAGTCCCGGACACCATATGTGGACCTATTACAGAAAGATCAAAATAAACTATTTTCAGTAATAATATAATCATAATTTTCGACTCAATGTTCTGGAGCTATTCGTGCTAAACAGTTATTTTTTTAAATTTCTGGCTAGCAATCATTTGACCACAATTTCACCTGATGGAAAGTAACGATGTGGTCGAAGGTGTAGCACGCTTGCCTGGTAGATACATATTCACTCTTGACTTGAACACACCTGAATTATATTTTACTGGAAACACTGACGAGGGCTGAGCATTTCACTCCTTTGCAGTTTTTATAATATATGAAGAAGTAACGTAATGATTCGTTCTTGTGCGAGGTATTTCAACCATAACAGGGTGGTGCTTTGCCGATCTTCTAGTCGTACGGTGGTGGGGGAATCAGATTGTGCAGTTTTTGTGAGAGTGCTCCATAGTGTAATCTATAGAATACCAACAGGCTTGCGACCTCACGTCGATACGCCAGACTTTGAACATTGTAAGTTTCTACTGGAAAACTGGAAAATATTGATTATTCGCTGTAAGGAACGGTTGCCATGGAAACAAAATAACAGGTCTGACAAATAACTTCAAGCGCATTGTTGCTATACTTTTGCATTGGTTTTTAATATCCTAGAAGAACATTTACTTTTTTTCGCGATAAACGGTAGTCCACGAAGCGAAGCGAAGTAAAGTTGCGGGCTGGAATACTAGTAAATTTCTAAGCTAATAAAATTTCTAGAGTAAACTTTACTTTTGTGAGAAACAAGCTTCTAACGATCACGCAATTTAAACCACCAGGTAATACAAACCAAACTCCCGAAAACAAATCAGCGAGATGTCCCCAATTGCATGGTGCTCAAGTACCTAAACCGTCGACATCTGTATAATTTTCCCATAGCATTCCCCATTTTGCGCATCCGGTATATAAAGCCAAAATGATAGGGTAGGGATCTGTGGATATCTGCCATGCACGGTAAAATTTGGTAACTGTGCATCAAAATGTGTATTTATTCATTTGCAATTATTCAGTAGTATCTTACACTATTTCTACAACCATTATTCGTAGTTTTCGCACTCCTTTCATAAGTTTTAATCATCATCATCATCATCATCAGCCTGTACTTGTCCACTGCTGGACGTAGGCCTCTCCTAATGCAAGCCACTGAGCTCCGTCTTCAGCTGTCTTCATCTATTTTCTTCTAGCCGCTTATCGCAGATCGTCACTCCACCTGGCCACAAGTTGTGCTATACTTCGTTTGCAAAGCAATTGCTGTTTTCAAAGGTAATGAAACTCTTTCTGAGGTAACTTTTCCATTTATTTCGTCCCATAAACGATACAGCTATAGGAAGAAATAGCTGGAAAATCTAACTAGCTTTCAAAATATCTCACGTATTTGTACACCACAAAACTCAACATCAATTTACTTCCTCTTAGTAAATTGATGTTGACAATTAATCAGTTATGGTTTAACTATTTTCGTTAAAAATGAACTCTTTTCTTAAGTTTGCCGTATGTCATTTCTTCCCAGAATACAATCCTTATTAGCGACATTATCGAATGGTGTAATAATACAGTATGTGCTTTTTTTCCCAAATCAACGTGTTCGATTCCTGCCTAGGAATATTGTTTTTTTTTTTTCAAAAATCCAAAGATGCAGTTTTAGTTTTCATCAAAATCGGACCCGAGACTCCTTTGAGTACTTTTCGCTATTCCTCATAGTTTCTGTGAATTTATGGCAAATTGGTTTTGATTTAAATATAAATCCCAAGTACGGTGTTCATTATATAAAACAAAGTCAGGTTTAGTGAATGCCGAAATAGTAAAAAAAATAAGTACCAGGAGAGCAAAAACAATTAAGAAGTTGGAGAAACAAAATTGACAAATAAAGTTATTATAAGTGAATATACTCACTCGCCTTGAACATTAAATGATGCGATTAATTATTTAAAAAAGAATTTCAAAAACCAGGAGAGCAGAAACACTAAGAAGTTGGAGATACAACATTGACAAATAAAGTTATTTAAAGTGAGTATATAACATGAACATTATATGGTTTGATTATATTTAAAAAAAGAATTTCAAAGTACCAGGAGAGCAGAAACTGCTAATACGTTAAAAACTTTTATTGACTCTAAGACGGTACGAAGTTCGCCGGGCCAGCTAGCCACATTAAATAGGGCTGATTTAAAAAAAAAAGTATAGTACCAGGAGAGCAGAAACACTTCAGAAGTTGGATATACCAAATTGACAAATAAAGTTATCAAAATTTGGTACCAGGATAGCTTACATCCTGAATTAACACATAGTCTACTTTTGATACCGAAAAAGTAAAATTAATATATCGTTTTCTTTAAGATTTGTAAAACAAATTTGGAGATACAAAATTGACAAATAAACTTATTAAACGTGTGTATACCACCACCGCATGAACATTAAATGCGGTAATTATATTTAAAAAAAACAAAAAGGATTTCTATGTACCAGTAGAGCAGAAACACTTAAGAAGTTTTATTATCATTAATACATTTTTGCAATTTTGTGTCAAAGTGACATGGCGGGTTTAGGGATTGAGGATTGTTGGTAGGGGTTTTTAAGGGGACGGGGCCAGTGGGAGGAGGATGGGATCAACATTTTTAATTCATCGCAGTCAATCAAATCTCGAGATATCATCAAAAAAGCCGCTCCATACAAATAATAAGTTATAAACTTTTATTGACTCTAAGGCGGCACGAAGTTCACCGGGTCAGCTAGTATATATATGTATGATGTAACCCTTTACGTATTTTAAATAAATTGGCATCTATTTATTATTTTTTTAACATCACCCGCGTCTTCCCCTTTGCCCTTTCTGAAAACCAGCGTCCACACTGCACATTTTTGCTGAGCACTGGCCCTTTTGGTACACTCGCATAGCTTGTAATGCTTATGTTAATTTGTATTACTAGGTATTAATTAAATTTTTGTATATTTTATTTGTGCCAATAAAAACTTTTGTCTTCTTTTTCTTCCAAAGCGTTAAATACATTTATGTCTCTATTAGTGTGGCTAGTGCATTTAATTTAAATGGTACTTAAACTTATTATAAGCATTTATTTAACTTCACTTCTATGTATGTATGTATGTATTTCTGTCTGTCATAGAATATTGCAATTCAAATTTCGAGCACTTCCCGATTAGCTATCACGCTTAAACTTTCAGGGTAGCTCATAAACCGATGACAAAACAATTAAAAAAAACATAAGTAGTAAAAAGGCAATAAAAAAAGAGACAGATATTTAAAAAACCTCGTAAAACTTTTATTTTTTAATTATACATATTTTATTAATTACTAGCTTTCTCGCCCGCAACTTCGTCCGCGCGGACTACTACCTAAGTGCTCGACACTTCCCGATTAGCTATCCCGCTTAAACTTTCAGGGTAGCTCACAAACCGATGACAAAACAATAAAAAAAAACATAAGTAGTAAAAAGGCAATAAAAAAAGAGAGATATTAAAAAAACCTCGTAAAACTTTCTTTTTTTAATTATTCATATTTTATTAATTACTAGCTTTCTCGCCCGCAACTTCGTCCGCGCGGACTACTACCTAAGTGCTCGACACTTCCCGATTAGCTATCCCGCTTAAAATTTCAGGGTAGCTCACAAACCGATGACAAAACAATAAAAAAAAACATAAGTAGTAAAAAGGCAATAAAAAAGAGAGATATTAAAAAAACCTCGTAAAACTTTCTTTTTTTAATTATTCATATTTTATTAATTACTAGCTTTCTCGCCCGCAACTTTGTCCGCGCGGACTACTACCTATTTATCGCGAAAAAGAGCATCCAATGTTCTACTAGGATATTAAAAACCAATGCAAAAGTAGGTATAGCACCAATATCCTTAAAGTTTTTCGACAGACTTGTTATTTCGTTTCCATGGCAACCGTTCCCTAAGCAAATAATCAACATTTTCCGGTTTTCCCGTGAAAACTTACAATTTTTTTCCGGGATAAAAAGTATCCTTGTGTAACTATATTCACAGTTAAGTATTGCACCTACCTAGCTTAGTTTTCATTTGCTAGCATTTTTATAATTTCTTTTATTTTTTCCGTTTCACTCCGTTAATGGTGAATGTTGTAAACACCTTTAAAAGGTATGCATATCGGAATTTGATTATGCTATGGCACCTGTTATAGTCTTATGAAAGTGTTACTCTTTATAATATTTAATATGTATACTGTTGGTGTTTCTTAAATAAAGAAATAAATAAATATCCTATGTTTTATTCTTTTTTTCTATGTTTTATTTTGTTTTATCTTTTTTTCTTATAAGCTATCTCCATTCCAAATTTCATCACAATCCGTCCAGAAGCTCACCAAACAAACAGACATACATACAAACAAACAGACAATGTTTCACTTTTATATATTGATATGGATTTTGTTCAGATTGTTCTAAACAAAACCTTCTTATATGCGTTTCTGCGATATTGGACTTCAGATTATAGCGTTCCTTTTAGTCATTATACTATCTTTGAACACCAATATCTCAAAAATGCTACATCTTATGGCACAATTATTTCATCTTTTTTTGTTTGCTTTGAAGTCCTCTATCGGTTTGATCAGTGGCCACAAGTTTCCGTTTTTTTTTCACTTTTATTCCAGGCTCTTTTAAATTTAAGAACCCCTTTGTGAACAATAAATGAACGATAGGTTTTATAAGAGACAATCCGTTATACATCCATAGATTTTTTAAAGACTCTATGGCTACAGAAACAGAGCCTTGAGTGTCGGTCTGAGTTGTGGTAACGTTTTCATTTTTTAAATAAATTGTGTGGAACATGGCTTACGATGGCGCACTGCTATTGCCTGAGGGAAGCAATTCCGTCAACGGACGTTCTTATCTTTTTCCGACGTGATCCGAATGCATACTGCCTTTATCAGAATGCTTTCGGCCTTGGCATAAAAACTGAGATGGTCAGTAATGGTCTAAGTTAAAATAAGAGGCAATTATCCAAATGCGAAGTATTTAAATATCGAATAAGAACTAGTGGCTCTGTGAGCTGTAGACCTCGCGAGTACAAACTGTTTACAATAAAGAGTTACCTGTCTATCTATCATTCAGAAAATATTAGTAATAAGGAGCAATGACCCGTCCACCCATCGGCTTTACCCACTATTGGGTGCACGGGTATTCCGCATTTACCCTTCCATCCACTGCACTAGAGTTGGAAAGTAATAAAAAAAACATTTATGACATTATGAAAAAAACATTTATGACATTATGAAAAAAACATTTATGACATTATGAAAAAAACATTTATGACATTATGAAAAAAACATTTATGACATTTACTCGTATGATGAAAAAAAAAGGGCAGTGTTACAAAGTTTCATAATGTTATAAGTTTGTTTTTTCGTTATACGTTTGTTTTTTCCGGCATTAATTTGTTTTTTTAAGATAGTTTTAGTTCATGCATTGGAGTAACTGTGGTAAAAATTTAAATAATTATTTATTGAGTATCTCGGGTTTATTTCATTCGGGTTCATTAGAAAAAAAACCTAATACTGTAATTTTGAGTCTCTTTTGATTTTCAAACAATTTAAAAATATACAACCGGACTATGTAAAATATTGTTTTATATATATATTTTTTTGGTTGTATAACTATGTTTTTTTCCTTTGTCCGGTTGACCAGACAACTGAATCGTACTACTTACTGGCAAAGAGTGATTATTTTAATGAAATATGTTTTACCCCATTTTCATAACTTTTCAACCGATAGTTAACAATTAAAAGTGGTCACTAACAGATTAAGAATATATGTAAAGGAAACTGCAGAAACTATAACGGAAACTGGAAACTAGCAATCGATATCTTCAGGACTTCCGAAATACCGATGCAAGAAGCAGCGAGCAGCGAGTATTCGACTAGTGAAACATTAAAAGTTTCACATCGAATCGAACGTCGACGCGGTCGGCCAAAGTTAAGTGTCCTATTCTTTACATCCATAAACCCTTAATTATTTATTTAGAATGCTAACATTGGGGTAAATCAAAATAATTTTGTGCATTATTATTTCCAAAATCTGTGATATTGCATCATTCGAACTTTTTTGGAATCCTCCTCCGATAAAATGGTTTCGAATATTCTACATAATTTCTTAAAAATATAACAATATTATTAAAAATATAG